>CALQYR020007511.1:323-43147 GCA_943334845.2 Auanema sp. JU1783 | reverse complement strand
TTAGACTTTTAATCTAACGGTCAGGGGTTCGAGCCCCCTACGAGGCTATATTTTGGTCCCATCATGCCATAGTTGATGGGTCAGGGTATATAAAAATTGTCCGGACGATAATCTACCGTTTTTCATCGGAAACCTTTTTTTCTGATAAACAACTAATTTTCTCTCCGAACTGAAAGCTATCTTGAAAAGAAACAAGTGGGGCAGCCCGGAAAAAGTGAGAGTAGCCCCGTTAGCTCAGTTTGGTAGAGCGTCAGATCTTTAATCTAACTTCGTCTTCGTCACAGAAAAACGTTTCATTTAAACTATCCAAACGGAAAGTATTAATAACTCAGATCCTAATTCTGATCATGAGTGTAAAACATATGGACTGTTACCAGCCATGCTATTATTACTTCTGTTCCAATCTGGTGAGCAGGTCTAATTGCCAGATGTGTGCATTTAGATTAATTGAAGTTTTCATAATATTGTGTGTTCTGTTCTACAGAATATGGTATGATAGTGATTGTTATCTTCATGATTTTTGTAGTTTTCAACGTTTTGCGGATCTTTTCGATAATACATCCCTCGTACTATGCGTCTTAGATAAGTTGCTTATTTTCTCCTCGCATATTTCTGATTTTTGTGTTGTTCCATCACTGTTTTCTCGCAATTAGTTTTATAGATTTTTTTTATCTGAAAATAGCAAGCTTATTCAGGAAACGGAAAGGCCGTAGTTAAGAAAAGGAAATGTTTGTTTAGCTACAGCTTGTTCACTGTCTTTTAGGGGATACTGGATTTTGTAGTGATCTGGCATTACATGCTCTGCTCTCTCTTTAATGCTTGTTCGCATAGAAGGAAGAGAATATAAAAATGTTTTTTTTTCAAAAAAAAAGAATAACAATTCTATGGATAACATGTGAAACAGAGGATGAGCAGCTAGTCAAAGGTTCAAATGCTATTTCATGGTGTACTGTAACCTGCTTGCTCAAACATGAATATAACGGTTGAGTGAACGAAACGAAAACATCAACAATCAGAAGTATTTTGAGTCATCTGAAAGCCAAGCATGAACCTTTTTTCACAGATGAACAGTTTGGTTAGTTAGAAAGAATAAGATGAGCGTCAAGATGAACTCGAAACATTCCAGGACATATAAACGAAAACTTTTTTCTCTTTCTTTCTATCTTTTTTTTTTGTTCAAATGAAACAAAGAGAAGAGTTGAGAGGGATACGAAAGGAATAGTAAATGAAGGGTAGAAAGCATCTGAAAAGAAATAAGAATATGCTAATTTTCTTCATAAAAAGTTGCGTAAACTGCTGGTGAAAATTGATTGAAATACATTTGAAATGAAAAAAAATATATTAATAAGGAAAAATCTGTCAATGCTCGTGGGTTCCCTCCTCTTCTTCTTCTGCTTCTTCTTTTTTTTTGTTCACTACAAACTAGATTGAGCTGAAAATAATATGAGGTAAAGAGTATGAAACAGTCCTATGAAAAAAAAAGTAAAAGAGTGATGTCTGTATATGTGAATATGTAGAGAGAAATTGTGAAAGTGAGAGAGGGAAGAAGAAAAAATATAAGCAAAAGTGAGAGAGAAACAGATGACCTATGTTACTGCTATTCTTCTCTCACCTTTTGTTTACCATCTATAATACCATTTTTGGCTCCAAATTAACATATGAATTGGATGTTCGACGGACTGTAAAGGCAGAAGCTGCTCATGACCAATTATAAACTTTCAAAAGGTTCCCCTCAACCTGTTCGTTCAATCTACTGATCGTTCAGCGGAGTCGTCGATAGACGACGAAAAGCTCACAATGAACAACAACAAAATAGAAACTATCCCTATCTTGCTTTTGACCTTTCAATATTCAGGCTATCTCCCTCTATTAAATTATAAAGATTATATGCCACATAGGGAAGGATAGAGATAGCATTTATGAACGCACTGACATGGAGACTCTTGAATCCGATGGAATCGAATGCAACAGCCGGACAGGGTGGTTAAGGCCATTTCATTTGACCATGTTTCTCTCTCTCCCTCTCTCTCTCTGTCTCTATCTCTCTTTTTCATTTAAAGAGTAGGAACATAATTAATTAGATTGCGATATTTTTATGAGTCATGTCGTTGTGATGTCTTTTTCGGACGACAAAACGATCAAAATGAAGTCTTCAGTTGGTTACGTCTAATGCCGACACCACTCGGCAACAGATGGTCGTTGACTTAAGATGTTCGGAGAGACACAATCATGGTATTTTTTTATTTTTTGACTGTAATTGACACAACATAAATGATGTTTCATCAACTTCAAAAACAGTCTGAACATCCATCTGGTACATCTGTTCTCTGTAGCTTCATCACTCTCTCTCTCTCTTCTCTTTCATTCCCGATATAGCGGTCATGTCTGGAGGCATTCATACAGAAGCACTTATAATTGTGCATAAAGAGGTTTATGTTCGTCAACGTCGTCGGTTATGAGGTATTGCAACTGTCAACCTATCTGTCCGCTACAGCTCTGTTACTAAAAAAATTCCATAAACGATCACTACCTCTTTCGCTCTCTTTCATATGTATCTACTCAGCTTCCATTAACAGCTACATCATGGTTCTGATTCTCAATCAGCTCTCTGAACATCTTCAATTCTCTTTCATCTTATTTTTTTGTTTTGTGTATAACTGAGAAGTCTCAGTATCTATAAGACGTTGAGAGAAAAAAAATATTTATATACTCTTCATGTTCATACCGTAATCATTCAGAAACACAATAGTCTAAGGAAAGGAAAAGCTTTGACAAAATAACATTCTATGGATCACTCGTTCATTTCCTTTCTTAAACTGTTTTTAAGTTCATTATTTTTCTTAAAAACATTCAGTTTCCATATTTCCCTCGGTTCTTTTCTCCATTTTGGAACAAGAATCATATCGTTGGCACTCTTTGCTCAAGAAAATAATGGAGAGAGATGAGAGAGAGAGAGAGAGAACGAGAGAGTAGAAGAGGAAGAAAATATTGTTAAAGAAGAGAAAGCAAGAAGGCTAGAGTATCTCAACCTTCAGCTTCTGTTGGAGCTTTTGCCTTATTATTAATGTATGGAGGCTCTTATGGACGGCAACGACGACGAGTTTGCCTGGTTGGACGACGACAGCCTTCTCTTTCTTTCATTTTCGTTTAGTTCTGTGCTTGTAGACAAAAGCTGAGATATCTATCTTTCTATCTCCATATTTCTGAAGAAAAAAAGAAGGGAGAGATAGAAAGAAATTATAATGATGAGAGAAACATAGGCAAGCAGAGTGGAAAAGAAGTAGATATGGCAATGTTCGCCTCTTTTCACACGTCGTCCATGAAGAGATCTTCCCTCTGAATACAAAAGAAGTGTGAGAACTGAAAGATGTTTCAATAAAGTCTTTCCAGCTTTCATTTTCACGTCAAAGACTTTTTTTTTCTTTCTCTTTTTCTCAATTTTCCCTCATATCCAACTACGATCAAAGATTTGGTTTGCAATCTGACCCATGTTGAAGGTAAAACTAGTAATTAGAGAGAACACGAAGGCATTTATCACCTGTTAGGCTAATTCATTAATTTTTAAATAAAAAATTAAATATTTCATTATATAATTCAAGTGTATAATGCTGTTGAGATTCTTCAATCTCAAACTTTCAACAATGGCTGAAGGGAAACTGCTGAAGTCTGTTCATTCGTTAGCTGTGAAGCTTCAACATGATTTTAGTAAAATAACTTTCTTTCTCTCTCTATCTCATCTATCCATATGAAGATATATAGAGAGAGATGGTAAGAGAGGGAGAGAGAGAGAGAGAGAGAGTGAGAGAGAGAGAGAGGGAGAGAGAAAGAGAGAGAAAGGCAGATAGAAAAGAGACTTTTATGAAAAGAAGGAAGAGCTGGAACAGATGTGCAATGGCTTTACTATGTTATGTACATACATTTACGGTATGTACCTGCATAGTTAATGAACTTTCAGATGGATCACCTCTGCTTTTCTTGTGCGCTCATTCGCGTATCCATTTCTCTGTGTGTGTATATGTGTGTGTACGTCTGTTTGAAATTAAGAAGAAACACACAAAAAGAAAGAGGATGAAAACATCTGTATTCATCTGACAGAGTCATGACAGATCAGAGGCGAATGGTAAAAAGGAAGATTGTCTGTTATCAAGATGATGAATTAACATAATAATAATTCTATGAACATTATGAACAACAGACAATAAAAATATATATTTGTGCGGCTGAGATCAAAGTAGAATGGTTGAGGTAACAACGGTCATATCCAAAAATGACTCAATTATCTCATTCTGATGATGATGATATGTATGTGACGATTGTGCACATGAACTCTTTCTTCTCTACCAATATCTGACAGTTTTCAATTTTCTTTACTTTCCCTCCCTATCTGTCTCTCTGTCTCTCAGGGTTAATCAGAACCGATCTTGCTCATCCATTTGCTTAACGCTTACCACCATCCCCATTTCCCCCCTCTCACCTCTTTCATTCGTTTTCTACCTTTCTTTCTGTATTTTAATAAATTAATAAGAATAAAATATTTGTCAGAGAAAATGGATAAAAGCCAATTACTAGAAAAAGACAAATGAAAGTACAGACGGCTGTTCCGAAAGTTCGTGAAAACATACAAGATAGTGAGGACATTTCCATGCTTTACATCAGTTTATCCTTTCCAACAACATTCGAAGGACGTTTGAGCAGATGAAATAATTCTTTAAGGTTGCTCTCACTTGGTTACTTTACTTCCATCATTCTATTCTATGCTCTCTCTCTTTCTCTTTCCCTCTCACACTCTTTCTCTTCCCTCTTACTTGTCTTTTGCTCACAAGGCTGGAACAAACTTGCGTAGCAGAGCAAACGAATGACAAAATGCTGTGAAAGATTTTTAAAAATACAAGAAGGAAAATGAAAATAAATGAAATGATTACAGAGAGAAAGAATAAAACGACCGAGTATAACTGATGCTGAAACGACTGGCAAGAGCTCGGCTGTCTCATCTAATTTTCCGTAGAATATGTATGGTCGTCGAATGGCAGTTCGTCTGAATAATTCGCCTTTTTCAAGCTTTCAAGAGATGGCTGATGAGTTTTCAATGTCTTTGCAACATAAATTTTCTATGTGAATAAATAAAAATTTCTTATATATATCAGGTTTTCTTCAGAGAGAGAGACACACACACATATACACATACACACACACTAAGATTCCCTCATACAGATAGTTAGTGAGAGTATTGTGAACGTTAACAAGAGGTTCACTGAGAGAGAGAGAGAGAGATGGATAAATTTCATCTTCTTGAGAGGAAAAGCTTTATTTTTTAAGAATTTCTATTGAGATGAAGCCTTATTGACATGATGATTTACTTAATGACCTTCAAGTGTAACCAGCTGTAACTTCAGCCATTACAGTACTCTATATCCACCCGTTCCTTAGTCTTCATGATTTCTCGTTAAAACCCTCAAAAAGCATGCACTGTTCTTTGGATATTTCTCATATTCTCTTATTGTAACATACTATTTAAGGTATCTGTTACTGACAAACAGACAAACGATTACTAATCCTATAACCAAATAAGGACACGATTAACACACGGAGTTATGTAGTAACTCAAGTGGTCAAGCATATTTAAACCTCATTTCATCTCTCATACTCTCATTACATTCAATACTATTTCATTTATAATCTACTTTTAAACTTTTACATATTTAGAAGCAGATGCTCCATGACGTCACTTACAACATATTACCTTCACCTTAAGTTGTCACAAGTGAGATTTGTGACACAAACTTGGAATCAACATCATATGAAGTATCTAATGTAGTAACAACTAATGGTTCAAACGAACTTCATAGTCATATTATCATTTGAGTGAATTCTACTGTCTCTCTCCCTCTCTCCCTCTTATATCCCTATTTCAACCTCTCTCTTCTACTCTCTTCTACTGTCTCAATCTCTCTATCTCTCTCTAACACTCCTTCAAGCGAATATATCTTTTCATTTTTTTAGTTAATATTATATTCTTTCTTATGTCATCTTTCTTACAAACTTTTCTCATACCATAAACATGGACGTCTCATCCTAATCCCAAGTTCACAGCTCCTCCATGAAATTTTAATAAGAATTTTATTTATGACTGACAAGAACGAAGACAGAACTGAATTTTCAATGAAAAGAACACAACGTCTTTTTTTATCAGCTTCACCTTCTTTACATACATATTAGGCTCTACGATTTTTAGCTATACCTGATTTTTAAACTAAAGCATCCCATATAAGGCACCTAGGCTACAGCTTTTCAACAGCACTCATTGCCTCCACAACAGACAATAGCCAATTGTCATTTGCACCTTCTGTTCCAAATGAATCCTTCCTTCCTTCTTGTTCTTCTTTTTTTCTTTTTCATTCTCTTTCTCTCTCTCTCTCTCCTATTTCCACATTCTGTCTCGCATGCTGTCTCTCTGTTTTGCTTTCACTCTCAACTATTTTTTTCCGTCTCTTCTAACTCACATCGTTTTGTCGTCATGAAATCGTTGTCGTCGTCGTCGTCGTCTTCAACATCCTTCTCATCAGCTTCAGCTCATCCTCTGGCTAGGGGCATGCATTTCCAAATATGGTAACGGTAGTCGTTTTAAATCGACGACAAGAACAAAGAAGAAAGAGAAATTCAATGGTAATGCAAGAGACAAAAGAATCATTGTGTCAGTCAGTTAGATGCTCACAGAATGATACTTAGCTATACGTAATTAGTTAATGCCGCTAGGAAAAGATTGTCAATGGGCTTCCGCGTTCATACAAGGTGTCAACTACGTCAGTCGACTGGATTCAAAATGTTTCCAAACAAAGTTAAAACTTAAATAAAGAATAAAAAAAAGAAAGTAAAAAGAAGAAGATGAAAAAGAACTCAAACAATGACAAAGTAAGAATGAATTGACGAAACTCTTGAAACAGATAGTAAAAGCTGAACCAATGAAAACATTGATTATATAAAAATTAGAATAATGATGGTCAAGATGATGAAAGTCGAAGCAAATCAAATTCAAATCTTCATCTCTCTTAGAAGATATCGTCTGATCGTCATGAATCCACTTGACTTCTGTGAAAGCCTCCAGGATTTTCTCTGAAAAAAATGATTAAATATTCCCAAATTCTTTGGCAGTTTTTTCTGTTGAAACTTTTATTTGCTTTTCATAAAAAATTAATTTTTTCAACAATATTCAATGACGATTTGTGGCTGTTTAATTAAGGGGTCCGAAAGATGGAAGATCTATGACATTCATAAAGAGTTTCATGACATGTTGCTTGTCATAAGCTTTTGCTTCCAACCAAGCTTATATTCATCTCCCCCCCCCCCTAACCAACTACCACTATTTCTCTTATACTCTCTATAACTCCATATCTCATTCTGTTTCTTTCTTTCTATCTCTATCTAGTCATTTGAAGCTTCTGTTTGTGGCTTTTGCTTCTTTCATTCACATGACATCCAACTCATGTTCATCTTTATGCTATTAAGCATTTTTCTGCTCTTATCAATATAAGACAACATCGAATAGAATACTCTTTTCACTTCAAAATTAGGATTTTCAGCTTTTCTTTTTCTTATTTCTCCAACCAACCAACTCTTTATGTCTGGCCCACCCCTCTTTTGGGCTGTGATTGGTCTGAATGGGCGGAGCTTAGGCGCCGCCTACGGTAGCTGAGGCGCGGCCTCCATCACTAGCCCAGCCTAAAGCCAGCCAAGCCAGCTAGCAGAGGTCCTCCCCGTGTGTGTGCCTCCCTTCTCTTCCTCTCTGTCACCTCTTCTGTCTGTCTCTTCCTGTCTCTCTTTCTACTCATAGAATCTATCATTTTGTGCCGTCCACCCACGACCGACGACGGCAACGACAACGACGTCTTCGTCGGATCTTCAGAAGATCACACATCCCTTACATCCACCATCATCCTCTGATAGTGAACATTCAACTACTTTAATCAGCCTTCCATCTACTGAAGACTCTATCAGGCACCGTCTGCCAGAAGCCGAGCCAAACAGCTATATGCAGGCACCGCTTTATCCTTCGCTTAACAGCTTACAAGGCCAGTTGGGTGGATCATTAGCCAGTTCTGGACGATATTCTCCTAATTCGTATAAAAATCGTATGCAACCGGTATGTTAATAAGCTTTTATCAAATTGAATATGATTTTAAACTCTCAAATTGGCTCTGATTTGGCAACATCTCATAATGAGGATTATGATTTATTCATTTTTATCTCCACTTTTTTTAATATTTTATCATCCATATTCCTCTTTCTGCTGCATTTCTTCTCTCATTTGTCATTTGGTTATAAATTCTGCCTGAGGGCATAAATTAAATTCTTATTAAGAATTTATGAAACGCTCAGAAACTTCCTGAGCTTCTCACAGTTTCGTTATCAAATCTCTACTTACAAATATAGTAAGACAATTCTTTTTTCCTACTTTCCCTCCCTCTCTCTCTACAAACATATTTCCCTCTCTATTCTTGAAAACACGATGATTGTCCTATATGTGAGCTTTAGCTCGCTACTTTTTCATAATTTTCTTGCAATAGAGAGAGAACTCAAGAAATCTATGACTGTCTAACTTCTCTTAACAATCTCTTCTAAATCTATTGTGTTCATTCTCATTTCCAAGAACAAAACTTTGAATGTCAGGTGGTTTTGAAGTGAAAAAAAATTGATTTTATATAACTTAAATATGAGCCCTTGGTGAAGTTTGAATTATGATTGATCTCATTGAACTTGCCGAGAGCAATCGTATCAGATCAGACTATTTCTAATTTATAATATGAAATAGTAGATGTCATACGAATGAAGTTAAGAGAAGCGTTTCCCGAACTTCAGAATAGTTTAAAATAGCTTCTTCACGTGTTTTGACTGACTTATATATCAAACGAATGAAAAATTAATTTCAAAGCTTCTCATTGAGTGTTTGAAGCTTAGAATTTATTCATCATGTAGATGTTCATACGTTCATATAAGACAGAGAAGAAGGGAGAAAAGATGGGTGGTAAGGCTTTTACAGAAGTTAGATACAAACAGCTTCTCTTCACATCAGCTTCTAGTTCTTCTTCCGTTTATACAATATATTTCGTCGTTGTTGGCCATTCATTTTCAACACACAAAATTCAAATGACGTTTCTGGTTCAATGAATGAAAATTCTTCCTTTTTACCTGACAAAATTGACTTCAAACAACTCGGAAAAACGAAGTTGTTGTTCGTCGGGCTACCCGAAATACTTTTTTTCCCTTTTAACTTCCATTTTCCACTTGTTTGACTTTATTTCAAAACTACCATCTCACTGATTCATCTTTCCAGCACAGCCTCAACCAATCAGATTAGAAATATTTTGTTTGAAAAATATATAAAAATGGGTTTTTTTTTCTATTTCTCCCTCAGCTGAGAGAGATAGAGAGAGAGAGAGAGAGAGAGTTCTGTTATGAAGTATTAGAACTTCTGTCTCTCTCTACATAGGAATACATATTGTCATATATAGTGAGTATAGAAGAGGAAAGAAGAGTGTGAGAAGGAGTAGGATGAAAGGTGTGAAAGATATAAACTATATGAATCTTCAAGAATATGAAGAAGGAATGAAAGAGTAAATAGATGAAAGACAAATCCATTAAATTAAGATTTTCGTCGTCTGTTTTTCAGCTTCTCATCAATTTCATTTGCCAAAGTTCCTTTTTTGACCAAAAAAAAAATTTTCTTTTTGTTCATTTTCAATTTTTGGTTGAAATGATTGTGAAAAAGAGAAAAAAAAAGAAAAAAAATTTTCTCTATGGCTGCAACGCGAACAAGCTCGCCGTATTAGCAGCTTGAAATTAGAAAGCTTGAAGGCTATTGCTGACCTAACAGGTGCTTTTTTGTGTGTGTCGGAAACATTTCTTACATCTTTTCCTAATTAATAACAGCTTTTTCATCTCGTGTTCAATCTGCTTCGTGAGCATAAATCGTTTGTCAGCTATTGACAGCAGATGAATCATTTAAATGTCATATATGGAATCTGAACATGATATGGATGTAAATTCGATGATGAAAGACTCATCTGCTACTCAATACAAGGTGGAGAAGGACGTTCTCCAAGAGAGAGAAAAGAAACCCAGGAAGAAGGAGAATTAGAGAAAAGGAGATAGTGCGAGGGAGGAGAAAAAGAATGAAAACAACCGTCCTATGTGTTTCTAGACATTAAAATGAATTAATCAGTTTTACGTGAATATAGACACTACGTGGCATTGCTTATGTAAATCACGTATAACGTGATGGTACTTCTATCCTTGATTTGCATGAATGACGAAGAAGCAATGTCAAACTTAGGATTTGTTCGAAACATCTTGTTTCATACTTCTTCTTTTCATTTTTACTTCTGTCAAAAAGACTTCTCATTCTTCTTCTTCTTTTTTTTTTCTCTTTCAATTTTCTGCCGTCTTCCATCTATTTATCTCAGCCTTCCTTCTTATATGGCTTTTCTTTTACTACGGTATTTATTCTCAGGAGCTCAACAAGACACGATTCTCGCTTTTCTCAATAATCATCAGGCTCTTTTCTTTCTTTTCGTTCATTAGGAATCTTCCCATATCCTTTACTTTTCACTCTTGAAACATCAATATCATTCATACATCCTCCAAACTGTTTCAAATGAGAGTCTAGAGAGTAGTATAGGAAGAGAAAGTGAAAAAGAGAAATGAAAAAAAAGTAAAAACTTGATTTGTTCTTCAAGCTGATATCTGCTGGCTGATATTTAATGCTTGGAATGTTCAAAATATAAAATATGCAGAAAAAAAGGGTTAAGAAACATGAAAAAGCATTTTGTCTTTTCTTTGCTTTCGTGAGCATTTTGGAGAAAGCTTGTGCAAAAAGCTTGAATAGTCGAGGGCAAAGATGTTAAAAGGTAGCATGACACGAGAAACAGTCGATCAGTCAGAGATTGCCAATGGCAACATCGTCTTCTTCAAACTAAAAGTATGAAGCTTTGAACATCGTGAGCTAAACTATCGTCATGCTATTGGCTTTAAAGCAAGAGGGCAGTCGACTATTTGTTCTGGGCCATGAAAAATTAATTTCTCGTAAATGGCTAAATAGAAAACAGCCTAAAGCAACGAAATGGTGAGAAGAACATCTTCAACTAGCATTACAGTTCTTCTGTGTTGCTTTCTCCTTCATCTCTCTCTCTATCAGCTTTGTCTTACGTCCTCATTTATTCGTTCTATGATTTTTCAAATATCCTTCTTCTGACCAAATGAAGCAAATGCTGGAAACGTTGCAACTTTAATGGTAATATCTGAGCTTCTTCCTTCAGAGTCCACAAATTATTTATGAACATCTTCAAATTGCCGTAAAAGGGTGAAAAAGAAATTCTCGTCGTCTGAGGTCCTTGACCATCGTCTTCAAGCCATTCTTTCAGATAGATAGAGAGAGAGAAACATATTTAAAACATACAAAAATAGTACAGAATAGGTTGAATACTTGAATATTTCAGTTTAACAACTCTTTATTTGGATCATTTGATGATTCATTATTCCAAGCTCGAGCAGCCCAGGCTGCGGCGTTGGCTGATATCGACGTGAAAAACGTAAATTTGACAAATCAATTGATGAGACCGCAAGATATGTTCAGGTAATTAGCTTTTGCACACAAAAAAGGTCGAATACGACTTTGTATTCTTAAAAATAAAAAAAAACAAATAAATTCCTCTATTTTCCAGCAATTACCTAATGACATCGGGACAAGACACGACGAACATCTATCAGGGACTTCCGACATCATCGGAACCATTTGAAGCTTCTACTCTAATTCCCACCAGTAATGCTACTGAACAAGCTAATCATGAGGGAATGACTCCATTACAGCAGGTTTCATAGTCACAAGTTATTTCCCTTAACACATATACCGTATACAGGTGATGGCCATGCAAAGTTATGCTGCTCCATCGCATTTCACGCAATATCCGATGGCTCCATCATTCGCTGTATCAGCTCCATCTCAAGTCCGATATCCATTATCAGCTCCAACAACGGGTTCTCATTTAGGTATTGATATTTAAATCAAAAACTCAATCTCATTTATTACTTCAGAAATTGATACTGATCCTCGGGAACTTGAACGGTTCGCTGAGCATTTCAAGCAACGACGAATCAAATTAGGTGTTACTCAGGTGAAAGCTTCAAAGCTTATAAATAAATAATATTCCATATATTATTGTAGGCAGACGTAGGAAAGGCATTAGCACATCTGAAGATGCCTGGAGTTGGATCTTTATCTCAATCAACGATATGTCGTTTTGAATCATTAACACTATCTCATAACAACATGGTCGCCTTAAAGCCAATCCTACACTCATGGCTAGAAAAGGTTAGTACACTAACCATCTATGTATATACAATCATTCAAACTGTTTAAGGCTGAAGAAGCAATGAAACAGAAAGATACATGTGGTGATGTTTCTGGTATTTTGCCGAATACAGACAAGAAGCGAAAGCGTACAAGCATAGCCGCACCTGAAAAACGTCTACTCGAAGACTATTTCAGGTATATTATTTATGATTATATAATTAATAATTTAAAATAATTTAAATGAAATTACATATCAGACACATATCTTTTGAATGAAGAATGTATAGAATAAGAATAATTAATTTACAGACAGCAACCGCGACCATCAGGTGAACGAATAGCTCAAATAGCGGAAAAATTGGATTTAAAAAAGAATGTAGTCCGTGTATGGTTTTGTAATCAAAGACAAAAACAGAAAAGGTGAATAACTTTAACCATTTTACATTTTTATTCAAAAAAATACTCTTCAAAAAAAAAGGAAATTCTGAAACTGTTTTCGATTGCATTTTGTTCGAACATCTACAAAACCAAGTTTAAAACTTAAATTTTTTGTTATTTTTTAAACTTTTTAAAAGAAACACTTGTTAAAACTTAGATTTTAAGTAATCTTCCTCATCCTCTGCCTCATGTGTTTGGAGAAAGTAGTCCGAGATTTTGAGTCCGCTTTAAATGGCTAAAACACGAGTGAGTGAAAAAGCGAAAAAAAATCAAAAATAATCTTTCTGTCTCTTTTACACTCTCTCTCTCTATCTATTTCTCTCATACTCGGTTCATCTCTCTATATATATCTTTTTCTTTCTTTTCTCTCTCTCTCTCTCTCCCTCTCTCTCTCTCTCTCTATTTCTTTTTCTTGTTCTCCTTCTTTTTTTTTTCTTTTCGAGCTTTAGCCGGAAAACAAGCAAAAAGTAGGAAAACTTGTTTACAGAGCTTAGAATCTCCATATGCTTTTCCATCTTATAAACTACCTTATATGATATTCAGTGCCGAAAATAGACATCTGTTATCAAAACGTTCTCTCTGAGCATTTTCGACTTACAAAACTCTTTTCCTCAATCCTAAAGAAAAAAATCCACAAAAAAAATATTTTGACAAGAACTGCAAAGAAGAAAATCGATCGAAGTTTCAATATTTAAACATATTTAAGGCTTAAAAACTAATATTAATTCCAGTAAAAAGTTTATTTATTTGTATAAACCTTAATTGGTCCTGACTGGATGATCAAAAAAAAAAAAAAGAAATCTGAAGAAGATGTTCCATTAACTTGCCTTATTTGTAGTTCTTGTCGCTCCGGACCAGCATACAGTAACAATCTGAATATGAACAACACAAATAATACTAATAGTACAAATAATAGTAATAGTAATAATAATAATAATAGTAACAATAATAATAATAATGCCGTCAATTCCGTCTATGACCGTATTGATACGGGCACCAGCAGCATTTGGCGCGAGCGACAAGATCTGCAGAAGGTGAGCCAACTATCTGTCTCGTCCATATTTTGTGTTGTGACTATCCTTCTCTTCTCTAATCTATTTTCATTCTTTTTAATTTTTCATTTCTCCCTCTATGGATTCAAGATTTCTTCTAATTCAACCTGTAATTTAATACATTTGAATCCATGGAACGGAAAGCGTCTTCAAGACGATTATCTATGCTTCTTCTTCTCTATCAGCTTCCAAAAGAACTATTTCCATTTCCATTCAAATGACAACAAACCTTTTGTTGCTCATTATTCAATTCCTTTTTTTATATTGTTTCTTTTCAGAGACTTCCGTTCACAGTTCCGCTCTCGTAATGGAGCAAGTGCTCCTACAGCTCCGCGTTTGATGCAAACAGCCGCCGTCGCAGTTGCCGCAGCAAAATGCGCTCCTTTTCCCGGATTACCTGGGTACTTTGAGTAAAAACAAAATGAAGAGTTGAAGTGATGAAAAAAGTTTTTTTTTCCTCTTGTTGTTCGAAAAAAGGTCATCTCAATGCAATTGTTGTCCTTCTAGAATTCAACGATTAGTTCAGTTGTGTGAAGAAGAAGAAAACTTCTCATCAACTTTTCTCATCCTTTGATCAATTCTTTCCCCATTCTACACTCAACCTCTCTCTCTCCCTCCCTCCCTCCCTCTATCTATCTATCTCCCTCTCTCTATACATGTCTGTCTATCCCTTTTTGTTTCTTTCTGTGTCAATCTTCCCCTCTATGCCTATCTATATCTTTTTTGACTTCAATTGTTTTTTATTCAAATTATTCATTATAAAAACAAAGTTTAATTATAATTTTAAAAAGTATTCTGTCGCTCAGGTGTTTTCTCAATTTCCATAATTTATGAAATTCTTCGTTTGAATATCTTATTGGACATTCGTTTTTGGAGGGCTTCATGATCTCATGTGTATTATAATTTTATTTTTTGTTAATATAAAATATATAAAATTATAAGCAATATAAAGCTGTTTTCTTTTTCGTTTCATCTTTACCTGTTCGTTTCCGTATTTCAGTCCCAATCAACCCTCCCTCCCTCCCGGTATGCCTTACTCCAATGCCATTATTCACTTTCTTTCCTTCAATCTTGTCATCTTCGGACAGTCATTCGTATGATCCGACGAATACTATTTTTTCATTCCCATTTCCATCACTTTTTTTTCATATTTTCTTCTGTTTTTGCTCCATTTCAACTCTCTTTTTTTCTTCTCATCATCCTTACACAGGGTATTTGTTTGTGCAAAATGGTTTTTGTTGTTTCCTGAAGTCCGAATTCAAGATCTATTATTAATATATGACATTATTGTGACAATGAATTCTATATATCTACATAGTTGAACAGAAAAAAAAAGATTAAAAGCCTATGAAAAACATGATGTGAAGAGGACCCGCAAATGATGTCTGGGCATGTAAGTAGAATGATCATGCGCTTCATTCTATTCAAAATGAGTATGTATGTTTAGTTTTGATAAAAGTTAGTATTTGAAACTCCAGTGAAAAGATGTAAATAGCAGATATGAGTGAGAGTAAAAAGAAAGAGGGAAGTCGACAGAGGTAAGTCTAATTATGTTCGTGCAAATAGGTGAGACATGCGATACAGTAGACATGAAATCGATGGCCTCGACAATGACGACGACGTTGAAGCAGAAGATGAAAATGATGAGAAGTACGACGATGTCGTCGTTCATTCCAACGACATAGACTAGTCAGTTGAATATATGGAAGAACACGTTATTTGCAGAGAGCCAGACAGAGCGCACAAATCAGAAGGACTGTGGCTTGAGCGAGAAGCAAGAGGCGAAGGGCTACGATAGAGAGAAAGAATGAAACGGAGCACGAGCTTCATGAAATATTCAACAGCCGTAGCCATACGGAGGAAGGACGAGTAATGAGGATTTAGAGAAATAGGGGCCATATTTAGTAGAGGATGTTCATGAAGAAAAGTAAAAATGTGTGCAGAAAGATAGAGAGAGGGAAGGGATGACACAACGAGGGTAAAAGTCAGCCACACAAAAGAACAGAAGGACTAAATGCGAATATACGAGTGAAATCGTAAAGAGACAGGGATAGAGGGAGGAAGAGAATATTTTGAAAAGAGTTCAATACCTAACGGAAAGTACAATTTTCGTTTCAATGGCCAAAAGCGTCAAAGGTCACGGACTCATCTGCTGCTGTTGCAATTGGTGCTCTCACATGTGACATGTGGCCCAGACTGCCTCCAAGATATTTACTGCAAAAAAGGGACAAAAACTTAATTGGATGCTAATGAAACAGGATAAACCTACTCCAGAAACGCTGGAAGCAAAATTTGCTCTTCAGGTGAAGCAAGACGAAACGTGATCTGAACAAAACAATAAAAGACGAATTTCCTCAATCATTTTCATCAGTACACTCCATCTACCATTCACTTGTAAATAATACAGGTGTAAATACATAATGAGAAATGAATGCAAATATTCAAAAAACTTACTTTTTTATTGTCTTTCGTCCATAAACGGATATGTATTGCCTTCTTTTCAAATCTGATTTTCTTGTCTTTCAGCTGAGTTAAATCATAAACTCGTCCTATTAGTGGTAATCTGAGACACAAATAAATTCATTTTTAACCGTTTTCTTCGCTCACCCGGCTGTGATTCCTAGTAAAAAGTATTTATAAACTACCATTTGCCCATCTTCCGTAATAACGGCTAATCTTCTCTCATATCTATTCAATCCTATCCGCTTGTGGATGTAAGAACATGACGTATTAGGACGTGAACACAGCTTTTCCTTAATAAGTACATTTGTAATTCGTAAATTATAAATTCATTCTAATAACTCCTTTCTCTCACCAGACACAATTCTCTTCGGCCTCAATACTATTTCTCTATATTCCTTTTGTATTAACCGCCTGCTATTAATTTTCCCAAAGATTCACCTGCTCTGGCAATTCAATATAATCCGTTTTCAGCCACATCCCAGATGTTTTGAGGAAAGAATAAAGCTGAGGTACGTGAAAGCTTCACGTACTCAATTGTGTGGCGCCGGTGCCTATAAAAGGATGTGAAGTTGTTGAAAGGGCACATAATTAAAGCAAAACATACAAAAAAGCCGCTCTAAACGAAACGTGGAATAATGATTAAACGAAGATGGTCGCGAGGGGTTCAGACGGAAAAGGACTCGACTCTTATCATTACCTGAGAAGAAGATTAGATAGTTAAACAAACACGCATTGAAAAGTAAATAACCAACTATAAATCTTGTTTGAGTCAAAAAAACCAGAAAACTTATTATTTATAAGTAAAACCGTATAAATTTCCAGTAGAAAGTGTAGAATGCAATGTAAAATACAAAAATGTTCTAAAAAAAAGACTTACAAGACACTAATAGAAACTGTTAGTCATAATAAATACCGTTGATTACGGTTCTTTTAATTTTTTTTTCAAAAATATCTTGTTTTGTTTCATCTTTGATTTGAAGCGCTCCGTCTTTCCAAATATTCAATGAGGTCATGTACAGATGGTAAAGCGTGTTTGGTTGAGATCATTTCCTGGAGAATAAGAAACTTTTATAAATAGAAAGCAACAAGGTAGGAAGTTTTTACCTTTCCTTCTCCGATTTCAACCCAAGTGTCTACTCTTTGAGTCCCGAATGATACGCGTTTCTCCGGATATCCGAAATGTTCCAATTGGATATACTGAAAAGACATCTATCCTGCATATAGGTTTGAAGTACTTACCGTCGCTCGTCCTTCCATTTTTGGTTCGTCTATCCAACGTATTGATATATCCTTATTACGAACATTCTTTATGTAAACTGTGAAAGATGCTAAAATCTTAAAGTTCAAGCTCCGAGCATGGTGCTCATTATCAAAATACGAACGTAAATCAGAAGTTCGAAACCTCTTTTTCTGTAATGAACCATGTAAGTAACAGACAGATCAGTTATTTATAACATACTGATCGATTTACTTCAGCTTCTCCGAAAATATCCCCGTGCTCCACGTGGCAATTCGGAACTTTCTGAGAAATTGAAAAAACCATTCTGCAAAAAAAAAGATCATAAACCGATGAATGCACACGGCAACGGACTTGCACAGATCTCTGAGCTTCTCGAGAGGATTTTTAAAATATAATCGGAGCATTGAATTAATTAGAGGTGAAGCAGACTCTTCGGCCAAAGAGCCAATGGCGATCTAAAGTATTACGCTGGTCCGTATGTCTAGAAAAGTTGTATTACCTCCATAATTTTTTCGAGGGAATGCTCATTCATCTTCTTTGACATTACAGTGCATAGTCGTGGACGATTGTTAGTATATTTCGTAAGAATTCCGATGACGTCCAACGTTTTATCTCAAAACAAAGAGAATATCCGCTTTCATTGATAGCTGATTACTTAAAGAAAATCGATCAATACTTATTTTTACTTCATTCGTTAAGTTTCGTCCCCATTCTCCGTCTCTTTTAAGACATTCTAGAAAATGCAAAGTTTTTTTCAACTCTGGATCAAGTTCAGGAACAGGCTGCAAGGCAATATGTGATTAGGGAATTTACAAAATATTTACAAACTTCCTCCTCTCTCAGCTTAATGTCCTCCTGGATGAAAGATACGCATAGGTTATCACCACCTGAAGGAAGACCTCGAGGCAGTTCAACTCCTTCAGCATCCTTAATAATATAGAATTAGCATGAAAATAATTAACCGAATGAAAACTGAACTGAAAAATCGCTTTCTTGACAATCACTATCCGCTCCAGGCTCAACTCCTGGGAATAAAGTTTCATCTTTTAGATCAGTAGGATAGGGATCATTCTCCTATATCAATAATAAATGGTTGTTTCGCAATTCTCTTACCGTAACTATTTCCACATCAGTTTCCCCATCATGCAAGTCAAAATACGACGTTTCTGTACAGGATTGAGCAGCTAGGTCAATTTCATCTAATTCATCAGACATATCAGTAAACTGGGCGAAAACACCGGCTAGAGACACTCGGTTGAAATAAATTCGACTGCTGTACGCAATTTATCTTTTTTTATATTCAACTTCGACTGCGACTTCCTGTTTTGAAATTATTTTGGGATTTGTTACAGTCGACTTCGAAGTTGTAGATTGTAGATTTCGATTAGCAGAGCAAATTTTGGATAGAAACAGAACGGACATTGCGAGCAGCGATCATTTCGATTAACCGTCCGAAATGATCGCTGCTTGCATGATCAGCATTGTAGGAAATGAGAGACCCAAAGTGAGCGGGCAACAAGTTTTAAGTTATAACCGTAGATTTGCTCATCGTACAAATCTGTTTACAACATAGAAATGACTTCAAATTGAAAAAGTTTTTCTCAAAACCTTTAAAAACCAAGCCATTGAAAATGATGAAGCTATAGCAGTCCTATCTTCTTTGTCGAAAAACATTTTTTCAGTTTATTTTCAAGTGGACAGTGTATTTGGGGCCGAAATAGTAGGATCTTACTGTATTTTAGATCTTTGTACGTGTTGACACAAAAATGGAGAGTCGATTATACTCGGCCGCTGACTGGCTCGATTCGACCTGTCCGAAGTTCTGTTAACGTTTCTGCTGACACATTTGAATGTGACAACTCTGCAGTGCTTGTAACTCAGTTCTACAATTTCATTCAAATTAAGGTTAACGACGGTTTTTTTCATCGGCAGCAATGATCCAGTTGGTACAAAACAGGATACGTAAAATCAACACCATAATATTTCTTTACACGATCCTGCTTGATACAGTATTACATTACTGAACCGAAAAGGTTAGTATCGTGAACTATGGTTTGGATTCCGTTTGAACATCAACTCGGTTTTTTTCATTAGATATGGTACGAGTGTGTATGCATTATTTTCTTGGGATAATGATAAATTAGCGAAGATGAATGAAATACTCCAGATAAATTGTTAAATTTTAATTTGAATAGCATTTGATCTCAGTTCACCCATTAGCATCCATATCTGAAGGTTTGATAGAACATTGAAGTCCTGTGGATCGTCATGATCATGGAAAATTTAAAAAATCCTGTAAGAGACTACGCCGAGCTGATAACCATTGCGTATTGCTGAAACATATTGTTTTCACATCATATTTATGTTTTTTCGGTTAAGTGCCTAACTTAATCAACTTTGTACTCATTCATCTGTTAATAATCAATAATACTTTCAAACAATCAATTACATACCATATTATGACATTCTTCTTGTCTTCTGTCGTTGCGCCACGAGGTTGAGGTGACAGTTGGTCCTTTGATATTCTGGCAAGTGCGCCAGGCAAAATCATAATCATTGAGTTCATTATGCGCATGATCATAAATATATTTAATTATCCCAAATTACGAATATCTCAATGTTAGGGGATCAATTAGTAGAAGAGTATGAGAATAGAAGTTCCACGTATATTTCACGTCTAGTATCTTGACCATTCTATCGTATACGGAACAACGTAACGGTTGTGTTTAGACCATGGAGAGAAGGTATTGTGTTAAAGAGTCTTATAGTTTTTACTGGAATAGCAGTTACTCACTTTTCTTGCTAATTCCAGCTCAAATAAATCTGATCCAATGCTATTTCTGCCACCCGCATTCTTGAATCTAAATCTACACCCCACTTCTTGTGAACTGGTGCGGAAGAAAACTGCTGATAGTAAAAAGTAATTCAATATATTGCAACAACCTCATTACAAGATTTTCGAGAATTTCATATTCTATTACAATCACGGTGGAGCAGACTTTAATGGAAACAAATGTTGCAATAAATACACCTGGCTGCTATCAAAACGTGATTAACGAACAGTTAATGCATATTTCAAATTAATAATTTAATTGTGTCACTTTACAGAGAAAAGGAAGTTATAAATAGAACTAAAAGCATGTTATTTTCATTTTTCCCAAACAATTAGAGGAAGTTTCAGAAGATGAGGATAAAATTAAGAAATTGTATTGTGACGGAGCTTGCTCGCGGAAGCATTTCAGCAATTGTTTGGTTACATTTGTCGATTGTAAACATCAATTGTGTATAGATTGTATGGAATTAGTTAGAAATGTTGATGGTTTGTTGAAATGCTCACTAATTTCATATTTACTATTTCTAGGATCGTTGACGTGCAGTTCATATGCATGTGTACGTAAGACGATGTTCAGCCATCTATCCAATGACGAAGCTGCAAAATCATATAATCTTGTGGTATATTCCGCAAAATTCTTCAATTTTTATTAGGGCTCTAAGATTCGCACTAAATTCATTGAAACTCGGGCTGAGAAACGAAAAAGCAATATATTATCTGATACAGAATCATACATTTATTGCTATCGACAACCAAGGTATGCAATCCTAAGCAACTGTTGTAAAATATTTTCATAGTATGGTGAAATTGGTAGATGTGTACAGCGGTTCTTCTAAGGTTCTATCTCACTTCGTTTCTTAATAATCAATACTTTAACATATTTAGAGCCCTGTAAGCATGTCTAGTGCTGCAGAAAAGAGGTTTTTTTTCATATTTGTTTCTATATCTCTTTTTAGCCCCTTTACCGTTTTATTCAACACACAATTGGACGGGAATGATGTTATTCGTCTCTTCATGAGCTTCCGGGCTCAATCAGATAAAGCAGCAGTGAGTTCTTTGTTAAATAGTATGATAATCTCCTTAGACCCCGTTGCAAGTGTTAGAACATGAAAAAGCTAGATTGAATATTCTTCTTTTGACAAAAGAATCTAACTGCTTTAAAAGGTGGGCGATAATTTCAATGACTCAAATTAAATGTTTTGCAAGAATGATGCTATCTCATGACACGACAGGAAGCAACTCCTTGATTAAAGCACTGACCGATTGTCTTGGCAGATGGGCTAAGTAATATTCTACATTTTTCTAAAATCCTCCAATCTTTGTTCAGTCTTATTGAACAAGAGAACAGTTCAGTATACTTCTGTGATGGTATGAGTAGTGCTTCTGTTCGTTTGATCAAAACAGATGAACTACGAGAGGTTTTGTATTATAAAATAACTTCTTATGTTTGCCGATATTTTCCAGGCTCTTTTATGCAAGTACAAAGGCATATCAGGGAATCTGCACTATGTGATCGATTCAGCTGCATGTACTCGCTTCTGATATCCTCAAATGAAGAGAATAAATAAAAATTATGTGGAGTTTTTATTCAAGGAATTTTCGTCTACTTCTGTTATGGAAATCAACGATTTTTGATTTGACTCCAAAATATCAGCTATGCAACGGCGAATAACTTCATTAGTGAGTGGATCTGTAGGACAATTATCTATGAGACTGAATGTCATCCTCACCTGAGTCGAATATAAGTTTCTGTTGAAATTGATTTTCGCTTCTCCACGCGTATTTACCATCATTTGATGAACGTGCAGCTAATTCGGACAAAACTTCACAGGTTTTCTGATGAACACTCTGTTTCAGAAGTTTATAGATGTTATTTGGAGGATTTCCCTGAATCAGATCGGTTTTTGAATGCACCAGTGTAACGAGAAACTTACAGCTATACGTTCACGTAAGACAGCAGAAATAGGCATTAAGAATTTCTCCAAGTCTGGCTCAGTTTCTTTGCCAATGATTGTACTGTCTGTATCATTATCCTTCCATGATGATCGTTTTGTTTGAGTGATTTCATTTGAGGTCGCTATCTGCTGACGTACAATCTGAGGACCTTTCTCTCCACTTTTGACCATTTGGAGAATGATTTTTTTGTCGGAGATGTACAATTTGCATCTGGTTAATGGTATAGCCTCTTCGGGTAATTTAATCTTAATTTTTGTTGAATTAATAACAACAGTAGAGATGTTACCGTCATTTTTGATAGAGCATCAGCTTTCAACACGGACGATTTGAAAGCAAAAACAGCCTGCTTCTTATGACTTTTCGGCATTGCACACGTTTTCCTTGCTGTCAGATTGTTTTCTGAAGTACACGTTCAACGCGTAACACCATCTAGATGCTGTACTTACGCAATCCTTTCCCGCATAGCTGTACAGTACCTCTCCAGAATGTCTCCGTTTCATCCGTCGGAAACATATCAATTGTTTTCAACACTTTTGAATTAGTAGAATCGTTAATTATTTCTAATAAGTTGATCATGTTATCTATGAACGAGGAATGCTGACCTTAATGAATCAACAAGTGAAAAGAGCATTGCTTACGTGGATGCACGTGAGAAAAACGTGACCTTTGACGTAAAATCAGTACGCAATCTGATTATTACGTAGAATAATGTCATGTTTATATATTTATGCCGTTTATCATTTTTCGATTAAAAGTAGCTAAGCATGAAGCTCAAGAAGATGATATGGTCATTTTGGTCGATTTGAACGTTACCACCCCCACAGCGCTTGTCAAATGAGGTGTTCCAGAAGTTCTTTCCATAATTGATAGTAACAAGAACACATTTATAGCAAAAAAACTTTATTGAATAATCTTAAAAATATAATTTTTTATTTTAATCAAACTTCTAATAAATCTTGAAAAACATGAAATTGGAGCCTCGATTCTCTGGAGAGGGCGCTAACAAAACGCCCCTTAGCGTCATGAGAGTGAATCTTGACTTTCAGAGCACGGTCATTAATAAACTCTTAAACACAATACACTTGATGAATATAAAAAAATGAAAATTACTTTCTACACTGAGCGAGGCAGAACCCCATATCATTTCGCTGCAAAGTCTTAAATCACCTAATTTCATAAACATCTTAGCAAGCAGTAGTAGACTTTCTGGAGTGTCAGGCTTTGCACGGCTTGATGATTTCTAAAATAATATACTATAAAGGTACTAAATTACTGAATCAATTGTTAAACAAAAACACCACTTACTTCACAAAAAGCATTCAAACATTTATCGGAAAGCGGCGTTCCATTCGGAATTCTTATTTTGTAGAACATTCTGGCATGTATATTAATATAATATATTAATAAATATATAAACCAACCTCGAAGGGCTTTTGTCTACCTTCATATCTCACCAAAATGTTTTTGGGCGCTACTGCATAAGCTGCCACCCCTACTTTAGAATTCGAAAAGACGCGTGCAGATATGCTAATTTTTTGAAATCGCGGAATTCTAATAACACGTTTTCACGTTTCTTTCAATTTCGACGCCTGAGAAGCCTGCCGATGTTACACTGCATAGAACAGTTACATATTTTCGTTTTCTCAATGATCAGCATGAGAACATGGTTCATGACGACATATCGTTTTCATCAATTATTTTGCCCTAAAATATGTCACCCCTATCTGTTAAAAAGTTTGCAGGAAAAAGAATCACATGGCATGGATGATATGTAATCACAAGGACTGTTGTACCTCACATTTCCCCCCCCCCAACAAGTAAAATTGCTGTAGAGCAAGAACAAACTCACCAACCTGATAAATAAAATTTTAATCAAAATCAGGGAAATCTGATAAAGATGCTAGGGTGTGGTTTTAAACCTTGTATTGAATACTTAAATGAGATAATTAGTCCCAGAAAGCATTTTGTCATCGAAAATAAGCAAGGAAGAACTCTATTACAACTAAAGAAAGCAAATTAACAACTGTTGTCTGAAAAATCAGGATTGATCATGAGCCGCAACATTAGAAAGAACATAGAGGTCAGTTGTAAAGGTGGCAGAGCTTTAAGGATAGTTACGATAGTTCAAAGAGTGTGAGAAAAGTTTCACATTCTCACCTATCTTATCATTTTTAGTCATCTTACCCTTCTGTGATAGACCCTTAAAATATAAAATTTTGATACATTGGTATGATCATTAAAAACCTGATTGGAGTTTAACACACGTGCCAGAATGTCCTCTCGCATCTCAGCTTTAAAGATTCCTTTTTTAATGAAAATTGTTGATAAATTGAACTGGAAAAACGTTAAAGGCTCTATTTTAAAACAATTATCGCATGATAAGGAGCGGTGTACCCGATAATTTTCACGAAGCGTTCATTGCTCATTTCAGTTGATTGTCTGCTTGGCGAGAAAAAACACATTTGGAATATGACATATTTATAAATCTTTCTATAGACATATATATTTATATAATTACGATTTTTGATACATTTATGAACTTTAATACACACAAACGACATCCTAATGATGTAAATATGTACAGGATTCTCCTGCTTCGCATGGATTTATAAGCCTAAGAAAATTTAGGCAAAAGAGTTGTAAAACTATAAGCCCAGGAAAATTAGGGCAAGTAAGCACGGCGAGAATAGCATTTAAATAAGAAAAAAACCTGTACACACATAAAGAAGAACAAAGTCTAAAACTATTATCACAAAGTGTTAAAAGGTTACAAATACACGAGACACTTCATGATTCGCTGATTATCAAGATACATAAAATATTTCTTTGTAAAAATAATTAAAAAGAACCCGAACTTTTAACTTTTGTCTTTTGCTCTTCTCACCAAACTTATTCATCACCATTTTTATGAGGCATGCTTCTATATCATCTCATATTTGCTTATAAAAAAGGTTAATGAATGAGCACGTCATGAGAAGAGGTATGAGAGCGAGTCGAAACTCAAATCAAATTGTAGGTCGCTCATTATGAGCTTTTTAGGCTGGTAAACCAGCATTGAAACTATAACATACCATGGAAAACCGTCTTTTGTTCGCTCTGAAATTTGTAGTAAGCATGAAAACGAAACATTAAAGCATATTGTTGATCAATGAAACAGGCATCCGGAGGGATTTAAAGGAAAAAGCATTGTTGGAATATTTCTCTCAGCAAACTCATCAATGAGGAGAGAGATATTGAGTAGTCTAGGAAAGTAATGTTAAGCATCCCAACGCCTATTACTTTCCTCTACAATGCAAAAAAAAACAAAAGAACTGAGAACTTTGAGATCTTGAAACGTCATTCAAAAGCTTTCTTTGTTGAACCAACCTATTATTTTTCCATCTATTATACAATGTTTTGGGGTTTCAAATGAAATTACGTAGGACGGTTTCCCTGTCCTGGTACATGATGTGACCAATCTGCTACCTGCAAAAACATAACATAGCTATTAACAGGAAGTATAATAAACCTGAGGGCCCATTGTTAAGTTCCTTCTTGACGAAGTACTGTAGATAGGCAGAACTTCGCTAGCTTCAACGGGTACAGCCTAGAGAGAAAACTAAAGGTGGAAAACTAAACTAGGATTGAACCTTCAAGTAAACACAAGCGTCAGTACCATATCCTTCCATTGATACTAAAAACAAATCTCCGAGGAAGTAACGAGCATAAAGTCGTGATAAAGGCAACCCGTAGCCATAACCAGCCTCAAATTAAGAAGATACAATTTTCTTGTATAATTATCATACCAGTGGAGCTTGTGTTCCATCTCTAGGTGGTGGAGGAGCTGTACTGTACATATAGTTGTACAAACGTTCCAGTATTGTTCTTGATACACCTCCTCCGCGATCACAAACCTCAAAAACGAGAAAAGATAATAACTGATGGAACAACTGAAGAACGAACCTTAATTGAGAGATCTTCATTTCCTCGAACTACATAGACTTGGATATCAGGTAGATCATCGTCAACTCCATGGTGTTCGACTGTAGCTCTCATAGAGTTCTAGAGCAACAAATTTGTTTTTGAACATTAAAAAGGTGTAAACCTTGAACAGTTCGAACATGATGTGATATAGGTGACTTGGAACAGCCACAATCTTGATTGGTTTCCCCTTAAACAATAAAAAATTGTTTGGTTTCGAGAATTGCAACGAGTTAAAACCTTGTCAACACTATTTATCATTTGCAACTTCATAGCCGGACTCGTGAGATAGTATCGATCGCAGAGAAAACTTAAATGAGAAAATTGAATCAAGTGCGACAATATGAAAATCAGAAATACCGAGCGTTTTCAAAAGCATCATAAACAACGCTTTCTACATCACAAGCAGGATCAATGCACCCAACATGCCTTGGGCTTTCCGGAAGAACAGAACCAAACACTACAAGATGTTGGTTTTGCAACATCCTTATTGAAATTCTGTTGATATAAAAACGATCCAAGAAGTATTGGATGCCTGAGAAAGACAAAGAATAAATAAAAGAGCGTGAGGACGTAAAGTACAAACCTTTCTCACTAGCTATATCAACACCATCACTTTCTCGGAGTTCTATCAAGCCCTCAGCCATTGTTTCGACAACGTGTGCATGACGTTTTAGTATTAATTGTAACTGGTCGTTAAATCTTGAAAACGAGGAATCAGGTAATAATTAGAAAAAAGTGTTATGAAGTTTTAAAAAATCTTACCTAGCCACATTATCAGTGGAAGGTCCTGAGTTTTCAAATTTCAATAAATCTTCGAAGCTATCACAATACCTAAAGGGATTTTATAACTATGTACTCTGTCATAATTTTACCATTCGGAAACCATTTTAGAGCTTGGCATTTGTAGTAACTTAGGAGGAAGGAGAGAGAACTCCTGAAGCAACTCGATATAGAGGATTGTATTGAGTATGAGCAAACCTGCATAATATTGGCTAAACGAACAAGAAGCTCATTTTTCAAGAATGTATAGGAAGTTGAAGCTGTTCCGATTCTACCGAAATCCAAATATTGTTGAATTGTTAAAGAGGATGGTTGAAATTGACTGGAAAGATGTAAACCACATGAACTTGAGTATATAAAAATCGAAAAGCTAACCTATAGTAATCAAGCTTTTTCGTGACTGCACCAACAAATGGTCCAAGAACCCGTCTAGTTAAGTTCATCTATAAATAGATATCTAAATTACATAACATTGAACGACATTTTCCAATATGAACGACATGTGAATGAACGTTTTTATCATTTTTCAACAGCCATTCTTCATGAGTAGTTCTTTGAGATAAGCACAAGGAGTAACAAAGACAAAATAAAAATTGGAAAACAGCAGTCGGGTCTCTCAGAGCGATAAGTTTTTCTCTTATATATATACAACGAAAATGAGATAGTTTTAAACACGAAGAATGATACATATGAGAACTCTCCTCTAGCTTTATCAGCTAAGGACACGTCGAGAAATCTGCCAAGAAAGAACGACATTGAATTACCGTCGAAAACAGGTTACGTAAGGAACAGGATGATATTTTTCAGTGAAAGGAAACAACGTGGCGGTGAAGGAAATAGACTGGGGGTAAAATTGAATTGAACGTTGTCATTAGAAGGAAGACTACGAAACCTATGTAGTATAGTATGTCGGAATACACTGGAGGCCTCCGTTATGTTTGCAAATGACCAGCTCAAATTCAAGAAATCAATTTTAAGACTTGGGCCTGGGGCAGAGAGGATAAGCCACGGCACTTCCCATCCCACGCGGTCATGTGTGCCCGATAATGTTAGTAACAGATCGAGTGTTGAACTGTCGCTTGAGTTAGTAAAAACGACAAAAAAACAAGAAAAATAAGTTGGAAAACACACGAAAACAAAAGACTTTGAGGTTGGGAAGACTAAAAATAATCCAACGCTTCATCTCGAAGTTCGTTTTCTGCTGTGTATTGAAAAGAAAGTGTTCGTGCGTTTGTGCTGTTTCGAGAGCATTCACGTACACATCCTTTGAACTCAGAGTGCGAACGAGAAGCGGAAGGAAAGGGGAATATTAGGGAAATGATGGAACAGCTTTCACCTGATGGGAGTGAATTTGAAATGGGGACATAACCTATGAAAATGGCAAAGCTGAGGATGGGAGGAGAGCAGAACGGCCCGGAGAAACCAATATGCGGGGCGGAGCAATCGTAAACGCTGCGCAAGTTCAGTGCGCCTGGACGTATACTGAGTGCGTTTTCATAGAGAATGAAGGTTATTTAGTAAACGATTATTTCATTTTTCAAAAAGATAATGAAAACGAGTTTACTCACTTGTAACAGCGAGTTCCTTCTTCTTTTAGTTAAAATCGACCGAGTCTGATGAAGAAAAGTTGTTTATGATTGTTTTCTGGCTTGTCACGTTCACGTCACCACGCAGACGTTATTGATTTTTCTTTTTAACAATTAAAACGAATTTGAGAAAAATATTGTGTTTTTAAGATTGTCAAGTATCTTTTTGTCTTTTCGATATGTTGTCTTTGTTTGTGTCTAAGTATAATATATAGGTTTGTGCTGTCTATGAGCTCCAATCAAGAAGTTTATCCAGCAATTCGACCGATATGTTTCTGGACTGCTAGTGATGTAGATGATTGGTTAAGAAAACGAAAACCAAAATTAGCTTTGAAGTATTCTTTATTCTTTCTAAGACATAACATATCAGGTGATTTTCAAATAAGTTTTCATTGTTTTACAATTTCTTTCAAGGTCGTGTACTCGTAGATATTACGGATGAAGATCTCGAGGAAATAGGTATTGCTTCTTATGATGAAAGGTAATGATGTGAATAGTTCTTCTTTCGATCTTTGTTTTATAGACAAGAAATATTACTGGAAGTAAAAAATGAAAAGCTATATAGTGATTTAGATGAATTGACAAAGCTACGAGGATAGAAATGATCTCAATAATCCGTTTGTAAACACATTGGTCAGTTTGGCTTTATGTTTCACTTTTGTTTATCATATTTTAATATATTTGATCTTTCATGTATTCACCATTTCCAGAATGAAATGTTTCTCGGGAAATTTGTGTTGAAAGTTGTGTAACATTCAGGTTTAAAGAAAGTTGTAGATTAAAACGTGGGAATGCTACCATTCTGTTCAGAATTGACTGAAGAAATTAATTAAGCAGCAGCAAACTCACGTACTCATGATATATTCTAATTTTTTCAGCACGGCTCAAGTAACACTTTTGTCGTGCCGAATAGAATAGGCGAAGAATGAGAAGAAAGAAGACCATGAAGCGAAAAAATTCTTTTAGGGGATTCGGTGAATGTCTCTTGAGATCCTATAACTCGCGGAAGAGTGCAGGGATCTTCCTGCCTTAAAAGTTTTGTTTCCGTTTGAAAGGCGAAGAAAAGAATACTGCAAAGTATTGTCTGTAGTTTGTCCATGCAAATAGAGTATAAATAGAAGAAACGAAGGGATGCGTTCCGAGTAATAAAACGAAGAGGTTGTTGAAAACTATGATTTTGGAATTCTCTTTCAGGCTTCTATATAATCAGTTACCATATATAAAGCTGCACTGCCAACCGGTAATGCCACTGATGGTGAAATAAGTTGATGGCCCTGCCATCATTACAGTTGATATCACAAGCTTAAAATAAGCATGCTTTCTCTGAAACCATTAAACTACCAGTTACCTGAGCAACAATTTTGAAAGTAAATTGACGCTGTCTTTTGATGTTCGAAATGCTCATGTGTACATTCTGTTTTAAACTTCTAGCACATCCACATAATATCCCAAAAACTAAGAAGAAGCTGATATCTGTGAAAAGCACAAATTAAATAGAAAAAACATTCAAAAATGATATATATTCACTAGTATAGACAGCTGTGTAAAGAATAAAAAGATTGAAATCATTAGAATCATGGCTCAGATAAATATATTCGTTCTCTTCCCATATTCTCCTTGCCCAAGGCAATTTCTGGAAAAAAAAGTTTTCAGAATTGGGAAAATGAATTGAGGAAGACTTCAAGAAATAATGGAAGTTCCAGTGTTTGATCATGATAAGCCATCCCATATGAAATATAAGAGAATGAGGAGAAAGTAGTGATGAATGATAAATTAATTAAATGAATCTTATATTCTGCTTGAATTTTCCATTTTGAATCATTCGGTAATAAGCATTGGTAGCGAAAAAATAATCCGATGACACTTGAACATGAAGCAGCATATATAGTAATTAGGATAGTTATCTAAACATGCGAGATAGATGAGAAACATTGAAATGTTTAAGTTCATCTGAACCATTTGATCAAATGGAGAAAGAAATGAATTCAAAAATCCTGTTGTTATATAGAATGTATAAGGAAAGAAGAAGATAGGCTGTGATAATAAGCTAATTATAAGATCAGTTGCCAAATTAGCAATCTACAAATTGTAAGTAAAGCATTATATTAACTATATGTATTTAACATACATGATGTATAACTATATAATAACGTATTTTTCCAACTCTTTGATTTGTTTTAAATAATAAAATATATAAAATTAATACATTAAAGCAGCATGATAATGGACTAAAACCAATATGAAAATATTGTAAAATTCTGATTTCATCCGGATATCCGAGTGAGTTCAGCTGTTCACTTACATTCATTTATGAAATAGAAGATAACTGAAAGATCAAAAGTATAATAATAATAATATTTTAAGAGAATGGTTTATGAAGATATGTAGGAGCAAATGCGTTTTTGTATGAATATGATATGAGCATGAGGAGTATGTGTGTGTGTGTGTGTTGCAACCCATCTGACATTCAATCATTTAAGACTGAATCTAGTATTTAACGTGTTTTTACGTTATGCATAATTAGCATAGTATATTGTGGAATGATAAAAGATAATAATGTATAGTGTATGAATGATTGAAATCTCATGAGAATTATGTCCTTTAGATTAATTGGAATTCATGAAGATGTTTGAAGACTGTACAAATACTTTTATTATTATTCAAAAATGCAAAACCGTTTGAAAACGTGACGTAGAAGGCGGAGCTGATGAAGAAAACAAGAATGAAATAAAAAAAAGTTTTTTTTTTAAACTTCTTCTGTACAAATGGTTAAACCCGATTTCAGTTAGTAATTGTAATACAGAGAGATATATGTTCATATATGTACACGATAGAAATCTCTTTGTTTCTTTGTATCATCTGAGATTTTGAATGGCAAATGCTGAGGCTATGTAGACGTCGTGGATAGAGATGAATGGTGACTTGAATGATATGTTATGTTCATCAGAATGCTATACCAGCTTCTCCAGAGTAGGTCTTTGAAGAGGGAATCGTTCAAGCTTTTCTTGTAATGCTACTTGGATTTCAATAACATTGACACGGAGATCTCTTTCAATATCCCGTCGATACTGTTCTTCTCGTCTGAAAAGCAATATAGAAGTTTTTGGGAGAAATGTGAATTAAGAACCGTTGAAGAATGTCATCCATTGTTGGAGAAAATGAAGATGATGTGCTCGGATTGCTAGATGAGCTTAATGATGAAGTACAACGAATTGATATTGAGGACGATGATCGTTTTTGTTTCTCATCTGAACATACAGTATTCATAGCTGATTTATCATTTTTTTTTATGCCTTACTAGTTAATACAGCCTCTCGACACCAATCTAATGCTTCTTCATCGCAATAGAAACCGTACTCTAAGCAGATGTTCGAAAAACGAAGCAAAGCCAGAAGATGTTCAATTGAATGTAGTCGCAATGAGGACAGGATTATTCGGTGTTCATTCTGAATATTCACGTTTCGTTACATTCTTTTTTAGAATAAAATTACTTTCAAATTATTGAAATGACGATTCAGTTCGCCCATGTAAGGCGCGAAACGGATTTCCGAATAAATCCAACAGACTAAGGCCTGATATTCGGAGACAAAAAATGGAAAATCTTCAGATTCTTAAAAAGAAAAACGTTGTGAATAGGTTGAATGATGCGGAAGGGATTACTTGGCTCTGACTGGTATGACAGTTCTCCACGTAATTCAGATAGAACTTCTAATGATTCTTTAAGACATCTTTGTGAATCGTCAGATGTCTTCTGCATACGAAAATCTGCTTGCATTTCTCGACGAAGCTTATAAACATCTTCCGAAGTAATTCTATAAATGTAATTATAATATATTAAAGAGAAAGAAAGGCAAACTAACAATTGTCCACTCATTTTGATGTTTTTTAATAACGTTGTATTGTAATATTTGCGACTATTAGGTGATGTGTTCATTGAGGAAGTTGAACTTGATGGGCCCGAACCTAATGAGGAATGGGGCGAAGACATTTCCTTATCTATAATTATATAATATATAATAATATATATGTATAAATATTAAAACTATACTATATGTAATGGAGTTTAGCGAATTTTGACAGAAAAATGGATTTTCAAAAAGATTATTCGCTTTGACAAATGAAGTTGAAGGACCGGTTAGTATTGAAGACGTCATTGCTTTTTTTGGCAAAAATACTAGGTGACAATAAACATTGGAGAGTTCGAATAAGCTGAAGCTAATCGAATAAGGGGGTCAGGGTTGAATATGAATTGCCTGTGCGTTTGATAACATTGACTTTTTGGCTAATATTTGCCTATAAGATAATTCTGTTTGGCTTCAATGAAGACAAAAAAGCTTCTGAGGAGGGTGGAAGAGGCAGAGAGAAGGTAGAGAGGTAGTAGAACAGACAGATTGAGAATGTAGTGTGAAGATTTAATTTGTAGAAAAAACAATGAAAAAAACATTTTTTTTTGATAGATAAAATTGAAGCGATTACAGGTTAAGCATAGTAAGCGGGTAAGATTCTAAAGCTTTGGCAGGCAATAGAAGACCGAACGTTCTAAAGAATTTGGCTCATTCGATAAGGCCAATGAGTCATTTGTGTCGATTAAAGCTTTTTATCAGAAAAATTTAAATGAGGAATGACCATAAAAAGATATGGAATGAGCTTAAAAAAAGGACAACAAAGAAAATGAAGAAGGAGACAGGCAGACAGACAGACAGAGATAGACAAGATGATCAAGAATGGAACAATGAGAGTATGATGATGAGAGAGCAGAAATCAATAATTTTGATATTTGAAAACAAACCATGTAAATGACCGATTACATCCAAATCCAGAACCGATTGTCGTGGCATATGCCTTATTCGGCCATGCGAAAATACCATCATAGTGTCTGAAATAGTAATATGATGAGATAGAATAGAAAAAGAGAGAGATAGATAGATAGAGAGAGAGAAAGAGGTAATAATAGACAAAGAGTAAGAGAGATAGAAACGTTGAGAGAGAATGAACGATATGATACAAGTTATCTGTAAAGCTCTATGACACAGGTAGATAACAATTAATTTGTAAGTATAATAATTAAACTGTGAATATATAATTGAATGAGAGTAACAGCTGTATGTGTGTTGATAAGTTGTCCCAAAAAGGAAAAGTATGTTGAGAACTTGTTCAGTCACAAGTACTATATGCATAGTTTAGAAAGTCACCTCAACAGTTTCCTCTAACAAGAGGAAAAAAAAAGAGGAAAAAGTTGAAGAAATTGAGAAGAAAACTGGAAAAGTATTGAAGTGAAGATGAAAGTTTGAAAAATATTGACTGAAAAATGAAAATAATCTGATGAATTGTCAACAAATTCAAGAAAAACTTCAAATAACGTTAAGAAAGTAAAGTCATTTCTAGTAGAATATAGATGATAAGATACACTTCATACTGTTGCCAATGTTACAAAGAGAAAATGAAAAGTTAACAAAGAGAGTAAGAGAGAGAGAGATATTGAGTAAGGTTTGGATATACTGTGAAAGCTGTTATGCGTGTGTCTGCTTCATCTGATGTTATAGTCTGTTGATATGATTTCAACTGAGATAATTGTGCTGCAATGAAAGGCTGTAATGTCTGACTTGCAATTGACGTTCCAAAAATTAATCTCAGAAAATGACTTGACAAAGAGAGAGTAAGAGAAGGGACGAAGAACATTGGCAATCACCCTACACTTAAGAAGGAAAAGCATAGAACACACACATACACACACACACACACATGTACACGCATACGTAGTCATCTACTAGATGATCATCTTCACGGGAATACGGATGAGATGATTAAGAGAGAGAGAAATAGACAGAGAGAGAGAGAGAGAGATAGATAGAGAGAGAGAGAAAATCCACAAAAAAATGGTTTAAAGGAAAAGAGAAAGTTTAAGAGAGAAAAATGGAAATTACATAACATACGATGTATGTATGGGAAAGACACTCCTTATTCTACAAATTGTAAACAAACTAAATAAACAAACAGATTTTTTTCAGGAATTAAAAGATGTTCCAACATTTCCTGTTCGTTTTAAACGGAAATGTCGTCTTCTAGGTCTTCTTCAATTTCAATCACAAACCTTACTAAGCTATCTCTCTTCTAGTAGGGTTCGAGAGGGAGTGACAGAAGGATAGAGAGAGAGAATATCGTCAATACAACAACAGATTTCAGAATATATATATGTTTGAATGAGAACGATTCAAATACATTTCAACAACTTTCAGATAAGTCAATGTAAAACGAAAAGGATTAAATACTTCCAATTAATGGTTATTTGAAAGAACGCCAATCGGACGTTCACTGCCTTGACATTACGCGACATTAACTCACTCACATAAGAGGTCACGTTTTATCCTCAGACGCTCATATGAGGAAGTAAAAGGGTTTCTGCTCAAGCTATTGCATAGAGATGCCATTGGTCAATCATGGTGGACAGTTAACAAAAGAGTTCATTGAAAGGGGTTTTTTCTTCAACCTCTCTCTTTCTCTCTCTCTCTCTCTCTTTCCCTCTCTTTCTTTCTTACTTCCTCTCTCTCTGTCTCTGTATGTCTCTATGACAGTCCATTGAACAATGAGAATAGTATAAGAGAGGAGGCGTAAGAGGTAGATAAAGACGATGACGAATAGAAGGTATCATTCCTTATATATGGTTAGTATAAAAAAATTACGGTAAGTTATGAATTTGGCAAATAAAAATGAAAAAAGGAAGAAACAACTAAATCGCTTCCATATTTCATTTCTCATAGGTGCTTTCGCAAAAAACAATTATATATGGGAAGAACAAGGCTATTCATCTGAACAAAATCGGGATGAGTCAGAATGATAGCAAAGGAAGGAAGGAAGAGAGAAGGGGGGGGGGAGGGAGTGGATGGCTGATTGTGAACAACGTTGAGACTTGTTTAAGATTTTGAATAGTTAAAACATTTTTTTTCTCAAAGCATTTCATAGTTAACATAAATGGGAATGAAAAGTTTCCAAAAACTGTCTGTCAGTCTGGTAACTAGCAGTAGGATGGCTGCTTGAATTGCAAAATGAAGTTTGTGAAGAATACAACAAAAAATAAATTTATTTGAAATATGCCGTTGATATCAAAGAAAACCTGTTGGACCGTTCAAGAAAAAGAGAGAAAGCTCTACTTAACACGACAGAAATTTCGGGTCAACAGAGCCGAGAATTCTCAATCTTTCCTTTCTTCTTCTTCTCTCTCTCTCTCACTCTTCCTCTCTCTCTCTCTTTCTATTTTCTCTCACAACTTTTTTCCGTTCAAAGAATGTGATTTTCAAGATAATAGCCATTAATGGACAAGGTTTGGTCTTCAAATATTATTTTTGAAACGAAAAAACGAGAGAAGGCAGGTCACTTTGAGTTAAAATAAGAAACTGTCTGAGGGATAGAAGACTGTAGACTCTTAAGCTTCAACTGTATTAACGAACAGCAACATAGAGCACAAGAAAGAAAAAAAGAATTCTCGTTATAGCAACTTCAGCTGGCAAATAAACAGACAAGTTGTGTGTTAAGAGGCAAAAGCCTAAGGTTATGTATATCTTAGCCAGACAGGTGAAATGTCAACTTCGACTTATCCAGCTTCACGCGTCAACTCGACGTCATGGCAGAAGCTGGCCGCTAGTCAATGAAACTAGATTATAATATTATAAAATATATAATATTTAAGAGAAAAAAAAAGAATTTGTTAAAATGAAAGGTCAAATGTCAAGAGAGAGAGAGAGAGAGAGAAGAGGTAACAACGTGAACAAAATGAACGTTCAATGCACACAAACTCCTACGAATCGTTCAAAGATCTTCTTAAGAAAATAGTTGTTAACAATTGAGAAAATGCTATCTAAAGTTGGTCACTAATTGAAGAGAAAACAGGTTCAAAATTGGCAAAATGAGAATGAAAGAAATACTTATTTCCGAAACAATAAGCATCATATATGAAGTTGGATGGAAGAAAGGACAGTCAAATGAAACCGATTAACAGATATAGGAGAGAACATGCTAGATGGAGGGAGGACGGATATTCTCTCGTAAATCAAAATGTTGCGCACAAAAGCGATTTTCAATCGTTTCTTATATAGTCTTTTAAACTTTTATTTAAAATTATTACTTTTCTAATCTTCATTTTCATCAAAAACAAAGAAAGGAGGGTGATTGTGGAATATAGAGAGATAGAGAGAGATAGAGAGAGAGATAGAGAGAAAGAGAGGAAAAAGGAGGGAAGGTGGATTGAGAGTCAACTAGGTACAAGCTCACGTGCTAATGAATCGTTTATCAAAATTATTGTCTTCGATGAAAAAGCATTAATCCGGCATCATTCATGTGAGGAAAGAGAGAGGGAGCGAGAGAGGGAGAGAGAGAGAGAGAGAAGAAGCATCATATGAAACATGCATATCAATTTAATTGTAGATTCAAAGGTAAATAATGATTGTATATTGATTAGAAATACGATGCTAATGAGTAATTGCTACCTGATGCAATGAAGCATTCATGCAACAAGCCGCTTTCTCATTATCATTTACAAAAACTACAACATAACAGAGCGGTTGTATCTTTGACAGCTAAACAGGTCAGCTGATTTTTCGTTTAAACGCAACTTTTTTTTTCTTTTCTTTTCTCAGGTCATTTTCATTCCCTTTCAAGTTCATAAGTGGTTTTTTTTCCTTTTTCCCTATATGATATTGCAAACGATAGAAAGATCAAACAACACCCGTTATCAAGTTGTTTGCTAGATATGCAAAAGCTTGACACCTCTTAACTTCATTACGAAGGTTTTACAGATAAGCTTAATGAAATTTAATTCGCATAAAATTTGCAATCATTTCATTCAAACTGAAAGCATTCAAAAGAAATTCAATTTTGAGAATGAAGTTCATGAATGCTGTCTCATTGAGATTAACGGTAGCATTGTCTCGACCATCTTCATAACCACTTCTACGATCTCATTGAAATAAGCTCATCTGTCTGAGGAGCGACCTAAGGAGAAGAAAAAAAAATGAGAAGAAAGAAAGAGTTATAAAGCAACTTCTTCTTCATGTATCGATGACTAAGAGCTTCTAAGACTGCCATACAACATAGATGAACACAGTACACTAGAATTAAGCAATGACTCACTGGCTTTCGTACACGCCTTATACTCAAATATATAATTTTTTTTGTACAAAAGATAAAATTGATGTGATTACTCTACAAACATTGAGTTCATGACGTTTCAAAAAAGTTGAAGTGAACTTCTATGCAAACTACACATTCACGGAAAAGCTGTGAACAATCATGTTCATGCATGAGGTAAACGCCAAGATAACGTTCTTAGTGGTTGCACAACATGTAACGAAAGCATCGGTTGTGAAAACAGACAGAGGCAATGAAGTAGTTTAAAACATAAATAACTATCAGAGTTCAATGAAGCAAGGAGAAGTTTTAAGATGCAGCACCAACTTCGAAGCCTTAACTGAGAAGAGAGTGGTGGGTTGTGATGGCTGATGTGAGATAGAGAATGAGAATCAAGAATGAACAAACGATTAACGAGTTTATGAAAAGAAATGAGGTATTCGACAAGTGAAACTGAAAGTTTAGCAAAGTTCATAAACAAAACTCTTCACATCTGAACGCTTCATTCTAAGGAAGTGAATGTGAAGAGGTTATAATTTGAACAAAATTTTTTAACAAAAATCACAAACCGGTTTGGCATAAGGAGAGCTTTATCCTCACAGAAGGTACTTTCTTTTGAGAAAAACGAGGATATGAATTGCATGCAGACGTACCAAATGCTGAAGTTCAAAGCTTCTTCTTCTTCTCTTTTTTTTCTTCTTCAAAATGAGATGAACACTGCCTGAGGCTGTGTGTGTATCTTGATATTCAAACAGCTTCATAGCGCATTAGAAGATTAGAAGAAGGAGTGGAACACGAGAGAAGATATAATGAGATGAATGAAAAGAAAGTGAGGAAATGAAAGCAAATAATTTATAAATGAGAAAGTAAGACCGTTATGAATGAAAGCGAAAGTCATGCTTTTAAGGGTTTTGATTCGAGGCAGACAAGTCTGAAGCACTTAAAAGTCAAAAGCTGACCCATTCTCTATTTATCTATGTAAATATACATATAATTTAAACAAAAATTGTATCTTTACAGACAATTTACTCATCTTCAAATCCTGTTTGGATGTGAAAGTGGAAATGTTCAAATTTGGATTATGAATGAAAGGAAACAACTGCATGTGTCAGAGGGTTTCAACAATCTTGGGATTCAATGACGATGACTGGTTGATAGCAAAAAGTTGATGTTGAAAGTGCAGATGATGAGATGAAAGCTGTCCTTCCTCTCTTCCTGTTGAAGTACTTTTTCAAATTAAAAAGAAAAAACTGATACTGTGCTTAACTAGTTCGGAAAAGCCGTTTCACGAATATCATTCGAAAATAACCTGCACTAGCCAATATCAATGAATGTGAACTTTCTCAAAAATATTTCATTTGAAAAACATAAGAATCATCATGGCGAGTGTATAATGAAAATGAAGAGTAACAGAGAAAGAGAAACTGAGAGAGGGAGAGAGAGAGGAGTGGAGTCTTGAAGCGTACAGGAACGTGAAAGATGATGAAGAAACTTCAAATGACAAGAAAAGGGAAGAGCTGGAAGTAATGAAATGAAAGGTAGAGAGAGAGAGAGAATGAAGAGATCAAAAGGAAAACTTCGATACGTTGCTCATCATCTAAGACCTGACAACTACCTGTTGACAGAAGGTTATAATCTATTTGGGAAGAAATTTTGAATGAAATTTTACAAAAAATGTTTATGCTCAAATGGATATTTTGATGTTTGAATGAAGAAAAACAGAGAAGAACAACCTGTTGATTCACAAAAACAAAGAAACCTTATCGAAGTGGACTGATGAAGTTATCGAGAATTCGACCGAGAATGCTGGTCAATATCCGATGATAAGCTTAACTCTTTTTGCCCATAGTAGCCATTAAGCGCATGATCTCTACATCAATGACGATGTCGGAAGGATGGAAAGGAACAAAAAAAAAGTTGAAAACGTGACCTGATAAACAAAGAGAAAAGAAAAATGGAAGGAAAGATTATCAGACTTATTTAAACAGTTAAAACATTCGTACAGCTTCATCAATATCCTGATTGTTCTGTAGCGGAAAAGCTTTTTGAAGTTTCAATCTGAAGTGAAAGATTTGAAAATAAGTAAAGATGGATGAGAATAGTGATAGTAGGAAATTCATTTGGATGATTGATTTGTTCACTTTTCATGGCTTTTGTCTGTTCTTTTCCACTAGATTATTAGCAAGTCCGTTTTGTTGTTCATTGTACTTTTATGGAAATTATCGTATAGTAAGAAAGAGAGAAATGAGAAGGAAAAGAAACAAGGAGAGAATATGAAAGAGAGAGAAGGAGTAAGAAGCTATGGATAAGGAGAGTATCATAGAGAAAGAGAGAGAACGATAGAGAATAAGGATAAGAATAGAATTTTAGAGAGAGATAAAGAGAGAGGGAGAAAGTAGAGATAAGGAGTGCAACAAGAGATAAAGTAAGGATAAAAAGAGAATCGTACAGAGAGAGAGAGAGAGAGAGGTAGGGGGGGACTACCAATGGACGTAAGATAAAGAATTAAGTCTGATGAAGATGATGATGTGGTTGATGATGACGAATGTTATTTGTTGAAGTTGAAAAGGGAAAAAATTCCAAATGATTTTTGATTTATTGAAAATTAAAAAGAAAATAAATTACAGACATTCACACACACACACACACACACACACATGCAGACGAAGAACATGATTGACGAGGACGGTTCTGCCTGTGTTCAGACTAAGCAGACTAAAGAAACCGAACAGGATGAAAAGCAAAAGAAGAACTGAGTGAGGCTTCGCTCTATTAATAGATTTTCATCATTAGTTGACCAATTTAGCTGAGAAGGACACCCTAAACTATTAAATTGTGTGAAAGCTAATGATTTTATCATAAATTCTTTTATGTTATATGATGATGGAATGGCCAAAAAAGGAAACGAATAGGCTTTTGGCGGTCAGTACGTACGACGAACATCATCCACCACGACATTACATTTGCTAAGAAATAGGTCTATAGGGTTAAGCAAGAAAGAGAGAGAGAGAGAGAGAGAGAGAAAAAAAAATAAAAAAAGAAAACAACAGGGAGAGTTTTCTCAAGAAAAATCAGAAGTACATTAACGAGAATCAAAAACAAACTGGAACACACAATGGCAGTGAGGTTGACAATAGCGCCAAGCTTTTCATAGTATTAGGAAGAGAAAAAAATGTTTAAGTATTCTGCTTTTTGTGTGAATGTAATACATGAAAGTGTACTAAGTAAACTTTGAATTGATAGGTTGATGAACGGAGATGTATAGAGACAGACAAGGTTATTAAGGATTAACGATATAGATGCATCATTTCCAGAACAATAAAGAGACGAAGAAAAAAAAAGATTATGAGAATGGAAGAATCTAAGGAGTGACAGGCTAGCTTATCTGATCAACGTAAACGGTACGACATCTTCTTTCGTCTCTCATTTTCAAGAATAAAAAGAAATGAATGAACGAGAATGCAGAAGAAGACAAAAAGCGGCGGTTCATGCAAAGTTCAATCGTATACGTTACTACCTGCTTACAGAATGTTTGAAATAGAAATTAAAAGAGCAAAAAAAAAAAAACATATGTTTGTCAGCAAAATGATTACATGAAGTTTCTGTTGACGGAAGTACTCAATCAACCTCTAATGTCTACCTAGGTTGAAGTCTGTCTGAGCAAATATTTCAAATACTTAAACGTCAAAATCGAACTGAGGTTCTTTCTGTTTCTTCAGTCTTTCTTTTTGATGATGATGATTCATCATAAAACTCAATCTCTCAGTTGTTTTTTTGCTATAAAAACTATTCAAATCAACAAATATAATAATAATGGAAAAGACAAACAAAAGCTATAAAACTATCGACTTTCTTATTGAAGTTATACATACATATCATTGGAGTTGTAATCAATAACAACTAATTTAATGTAATCAGAAGGTGATGAAGGTAAATGTAGAAAGAGAGAGAGAGACAGAGAGAGAGAGAGAAACGAAGTCTTCAGAATATTTAAGAATGTTTAAAATCGACACGACAATTCAAAAAATGCAACCGCATCGCACGCGCCGAAAAGTTAAAATGAGCTGCACGGCGGTTAAACAAAGTTGTGGGAAAAATGAAAAAGACGTTTTGTGCCGTTTTATAATTATTTTCTTTTTCTAATTTGATATCATTATAAAAGAACTATTTGTCTGATAATTACATCATGTTATCAGCTGCTTCTTCTTAGAAAGCGATTATGCAAATTACAAGTTTTGAATAATGAAAACAGTCTGCACATCTTAGTTCAATACATTGCGAGTTTGTTAGTGTTTCATCTTTTCTATTGTCAGCATTAAGTCAAGAATCATGTGAAATATTGAAATTTTTGTTTGATTTCATGTTGTTATTGCCATAAGTGCGTTGTCGGTACGATTTCAAGTCCAGGAACTCTCGTTCAGCTTGTAATTGCAACTGGTCTTGAGCAGCAACATGCAAAAGCCATATTCATATTTGTTCTGTCCGCACTCGTCTTTTCATGCCTTGTGCAATTGACCATTACGTTTTTGTGCACGAAAGAAGAGAAAAAAAAGTTCAATTGAATCAATCGATTTTTTGAACTTCAAAATATACAGTTAGTTAGATGCATGTTAACGTCTTGACGTAACTCTTGAGTGAACGTAAAGAAAACGAACGTTCATCCTGTTTCCAGATTTGTGTGCTGGAATTCATGAAGAGCACCTACTAGCTGTGAATATACGCGAGGGCGACTCTTGACAAAGCCGGACCCGATGGGCGACAATTCCACTCGAGGAAGCATATAAGAAGCCGAAGAAGCATTTCCGTGAAAGAGAAGTTGGATTGAAAAAAAAGAAAGTGAAGAAGAAGAAATTATTTGTTTGAGAAACAACAAAGTTCTGAAAACGTAAACGAGTGTTTGAATAAGTTTTCATAATTGTCCATGTTTTTGCTGAGATTTTCAGAATGTTCTACCAACCCACCAAATATTTATTAATATTTTTGTGTCGAAAAACAAACACACAGACACACATCGAGATACCCATTGCGTAAATGCGAAATGTACAGAACT
>CALQYR020007510.1:158766-261161 GCA_943334845.2 Auanema sp. JU1783 | reverse complement strand
CATCTGCAGAGCTTTTTTCAAAATTTTGTTAAAGAAATAGTATTGCGATCACAAAAGACAAGTTGAATATATACAACGACTGCATTGAGCTACTACAAGCGAAAAATGATTCGAAGATACAACTAGTATCTGGGAACTAAAGCAACTAAAAATATTGCACCAAATTACATGAAACTTTGAAACAAAATTGTAAATAGTGCAAAGGAGTTTTAGAGTATACGAGTTTTATGTTTTTTCCTGAACATATTACGTGCTAAAATTGTAGATAAACAATGGCACAACTTAATATAAACTTTTAAATGAATTCTTTACTTGTGAAAATAGTCGTCAGTACGTAAATGTATACGCAAGAAGTTAAATATGCTCTGCTAATCAACCGTACCTCGTAATATTTATCGGAGTTGCATTCTTCCTTCAGTATACTTAAAATATAAAAGAAAAGCCTGAATTCGTATTATCAAAATGAATATGAGCATGTTCATTCATTTTGGTGATCGCGAAATTATACTGTTCAGTTTTTGGAAAACAGGATCGTTTTGGGGTAAGTTTTCTACTTCCGCTAATATAAATTGTTCTTTTGCTAGGGTTGGCAGTTTCCCTTTTAATCACATTCTTATTATGTTTTGTTCATGAAGGTATCAAGGGTGCTCGTATACTTTTGGCTCAAAGTCATAATATGGTTTGTTTTCTTTGAAGTCTTTTTACTCATTTATCTGTTTAGAACCGTAGAAGACAAGCTGCCATCCGTGGAAACAGTTCCATTGGCGATAACATATCTGCTGATAGTGTTACATTTGCACCTTTGTTGAATTTGAATGGGTATCAATGAGAAAACTGCATACTGTTAATACTGTGTTAATAGATTCACAAAGAGATTGTTCACTAAGTACAGGATTATTCAAGCAGCTCTTTATGGACTTCAGGTTCACCATGATTTCTCCTAACTCTTCGCAAAGTAACTCTTCAGGTTCTTCTTGCTTTTGTACTGATGCTTATTGCTATGACATTCAATGGATATCTAATAATATGCATAGTTGTAGCAGAATCAATTGGTTATTTCCTTTTCTCTGGAACTCCTATTGTGGATGGAGGAAATGATTGTTGTTAGTTATCCTGTTATCCAATACTCACCTCTTGTATCATTCAAATCTTTCATTGCCCCTTTCTTAGCCTTTGTAAGTTTCCAGTCTGCTTTAAAAACCGCTTTATTTTGTTTTCCGACGTCTAACGCGTTTCGAAGTGCATAATCATATTGTAATACGTGAAACTTTCCCCTACTTGTAACTCTTGAACATTATAAATGTTTTGTGAATATTTCTTTAGCTGCTAAACATTATGTTGGAACAGCTTCTGTGCCGACTACTAGAGGACATACGGGAACTACAGGGACCACTGGGATGCATTTTCACTAAGCTATAACCGCATAATCTGTGTAAATACCTTTCACTTTATTCATTCAATAAATCTATTTTAACAAATCTGTTGTTGCCGTGATGCCTCACGTTCTGAACATTCCTAAGCATGAGATGACTTCCCGTAATTTCTTCGGGCCCTCTGTATGATAGGATAGGGGGGTTTGTTTCGATTGGTTTTTCTTAAACGAATATTACACTAGAGCACCGTTTTCTTAGAAACTAACCCATGTCAGGAAAATAGGGAAAGCGATTATCAATCGGTTTATTTCTATTTTCCGCTGATTTTTGAATTACTGAAAGGAGTGTGAGTTATATATGAGTAACGATTAGTTATTTTCACCTGAAATCACCGTAGTAGTGGGCAATACTAAAGGAGGAGGAGGGGGATAATGAGGAAATTCCTTATTGAATCTGGAATAGTGTTGTGTTCCTTTGTATATTAAAGATCTCATACCTTCCCATAGGGATAGCTCCAATTGGATCAGACTCCGATAAATCATCGCCTATCTTTTGTTTTTGTCTTTCTTGCATAGTATAAGGCCTGTTTGGATAGTTCTCTATGAGAACCGTTCCTCCTTCAGCATATTCAGCTGGATCTTGGATATTCAGACCTATGAGCAAATTTGCTTGAGATTTTGAAAGCTTTATCACCTTTCCCTTTGCCGTTTGTTTTATCATTGATGTCCTTAGAAAATTCTCCTCCTTCTCTCGGTATTATCGCCTTCATTTCGGGGATGTGAGGTTTGGCATGGTTTTCATGAAGCGGAAACAAGCCTTCCCTTAACACATGGTTCATGTTCAGGAAAAGATTTCGAAGTTTACCTATAGTCTGGATATGTTTTCATACCGTTTTCGGGATGTTTAATATGTTCATTCGTTGGCAAATGGGTCGGGGAAGGAGCCTTATTAGTAGGTTGTTGATTTGTTTCCATGCCTCTCATGGGTAGAGCTGGTATATGCTCTCCAGGAGATGCGGAGAGAGCGATCCTGAAAAGAGACTGAAGAAAGTCTAAATTTGTTGGAATACCTATTTGATGGTCCTGTCTTATCGAAGCGACCAACAGATGTATCGAAGCGTTCAAGTGATTTGAAAGACGATACTGGTACAATGATACTTTTTGGATCATCAGATGATGCAGATAGAACAGCACCTTCCATACTTTGCTGATTATTATCTGATACTACGAATGAAGGAAAATAAAAAAGAACGAAGAATACCTCTCAGCATTCTTTTCTGTTCGTATGCTTCTGCTGGTAAGGGGAAAGTGTTCGAAGGCAACTGGCTAAACAAGGACAATTTGGAACAAAAGATAGTATGATCAAACTTTTGAACCGCGGTTCCGGATGACACTCCATTTGGTACCAGTCCTGTACGGAGAAGATTTTTCAACACGTCAGGAATACCATCAGTTCTGTCGATCAAATCTACAGCATCTCTCCAAAGCATGTTTCTTGCTTTAAGTAACTCATTTTCTACTGCCTGCAACGTTAGAAAACACACAAATTATGAAATGTGGGTGTTACTTACAGATAGTGGCTTTCCCTGTGAGTGTATTATTGGTTGTATAGGTGTTCCGAAATTACCTATGTGTGACGTTGATGACTCTGGTTTCGCATTCTGAAAAGTTACTTTTCAACAAAATATTAAAAGATTCAAGACACAACCGCTCCTCTCTTCCTTACTTTGAAGTATAAAGAAATCCTGGATCAAATGCTATCAAAGTTCTTACCTTAGTCATCAAATCAATGTATCTAGCTCCTGGGTCATATTTATTATAAATTGCTGGTGGTACTACAGACAAAGGCTTGGGTGTACCATAAATAGGACTATCCTTTCGGGTTTCTTCTAGAACCAACTCATTTCAAAAAACAATCATAATCCTTAAAACCGTACGCTCTGAAGTGTTTTCTAGCATGATGTTATGATTGATCGGCGTACCAAAAACAGTTTCTTGTACTTCGGCATCTTTCTTGATTTCGAAAGATGGAGGGAACTTCTTGAAAAAAAATATGATGAATTTGAAAATCTACTCACTGGTTGAGATGTTGTTAGAAATTCTTCCTCATCTGATGTGTTCCCCTTTATTGGAAAACTGGTACGAACAATAGCTTTGATGGGTATAACTGTTGTAGACGACTGAAACGAAAAGTACAGAGAATCTACATATATAAGATGCTACTTCGATCATAAACTCTTGAGTCAGAAGCCTCTGAATAGTTTTTCTTTGTTCAGGTTGTAAATCTATCAATGCAGTTGTGACCCAGGCTATTTTCTCATTGCCACTTAATGACTTATTGAGGTTGATAGAGACGATTTGACTCATGATCTGAAAGCTGAAAAATCAGAAAATCCTTGAAAGGATAATCTTACATTTCTGACATTATCAGGGGCCTGATAAGTTTTTTGTTGGAGAGTTTTAGCCTTCTGTTCTAAAGCTATTTGGGATAGTCTGTTAAGGTTCTCAAAGATTCGACTGTCAAAGCCATCTTTTTTCATTAAGAAAACTGAAACTTCTGTTAATTTTTGAATCATCGCTTTATTGCTGAAATTATTCATTGACCTTGAGTATATTGTTAGTTCTCACCATGATGATAAGATAGCGTTTATCCGTTCTAGTCTAATCAAGTCGTTCAGTTGAGGTTTCAATAACGCCATAGCTGCAACACTAAACTCTTCGTCACAGTCCGGAGCCAGCTGAAATAAGGTTGCATAGTAGTACTTTCAAATCATTCTATTCAACGTACCTGTATATCCAGAAACTGATTTGCTAAACAGAGTTGCAATAGAACGAAACAGTAGAACTTCATGTTGAGATCATGGATTGGAAAGTCAGTTCTAAAAATGTTTAGTTTGAGCAGATGGTTAGAACGCATGCTTGAGAAAAAAAACAGAAACCGAAACATAAAATTACAAGTTGTTCGAAGCTTAGTATGGTCATTCTCAAAAATATTGAGAGACCAGGTTAAAACAACCGGTTATGTTAGCCTTCCGAAGCAATTATCTCAATGCACCAGAGGCACCTAACTAGAATTAGCTAGATTGTACAGGTTATATGAGAATCTTTTTGAAAATTTTCATATTAGAAATTCAGTTGTAAAAGTGACGGAAAAGTAAAATTGAATAAATGGGTGGAGAAACTGAGAACGTTGTCAGAGCACAATCGGCATATGAAACCAGAAGACAAACTTTGAAAGGTCAGAAGATCTGGTTGTTTGTTCTCATTCATGTTGGAACTTGAGTGGCTATTGAATTGAACCAGCCGAGCTTTCTGTAGACATAAGCTGACCAATCCTCGGAATTTCATTAAGCGTTCTTGTTTTACTGTCTATGAAGTAATCTTGATTCTTGTGAGCTTTACTATATGTTCAAAGCTGAAAAATTCATTTAGTCTGAGTAAGTTTGGAAACACTTCGATAATGATCAGATGAATAACCAAAAACTCGGATAAGTATAAGGTGGAGAGAGAGAAAGAAAGTGAAAAATTAGAAGTAATCTGTGCAAGTAAACTTGATGAAGGGTTTAGAAGTGAGCAAGGTCAATCTGGACACTGAAGTTCGGGTACATTCGAACACAAAATCCAGTACATGATCGAGGCAATCAGTTAACAAAAACAAACTAACAAGCTTAAAACTGTATATGGAAAACAAATGATATTGTATAATCCCGTTCTTATAATTGTGGATATGAAAGACTTAGTTAGGGTAGCGAATGATTCGGCAAATTAGGCAATCAAAGTATAAAAAACGACCAGATATATACTTAGGAACATCACATAAGAGAGCAGAAGTGGCGCTCATTTCACATATGGAAGTTGATTGTGAGTTAAAGACTTTGAGGAATAGAGATCTTTCGAGTTATTAAGAAAATAAGTAAGTCTGCCTCAGAAAGAGAAAACGAAGTAACAGGTGAACTTAAGGGTTGATGGAATATTTCAAAGATTTCCGAGCTGAACTTGTAGGGAAAAGAATATAACCATCGCTGTATTGAAACTGCATGATCACCACCTCCAGGCACTGGTTAAACGAGAGAACAACATTTGCGTTTGTTGACCTGTTTATCCCCGATAATTTCCATTTCCGGACATATAGTAGGTGATACCATCTTTTCCCGATGTTGCTCAACAGTCAGACCTCTTGTTTGAACATCTTGGGCCAGATCTTCCAAAACAGTGTTGAAGACTGAAAGAATAAGCAACATGAGAGAGAAGACATTGAAGCTGTTACCTGAATGATCGTCTGAGGAAATTTCATAGAACCTGGCGTTGAGACGCAAAGCTTTATTTACACCTTCTCCTTTTGCTATCTGTCGTTTCTCGACAAGATCAGTCTGAAGTTTGAAACATATTAAGGAGAGAAGAACCGAATTTACCTTATTACCAATTAGTATTAGTACAGGATCAGAATCTCCGCAACATCGTTGTAATTCTGGAACATTTATATGAGAATGAATAAGAACGATAACTATGCACCGTTCGCCCATTTATCGACGTCAAGGAAAGATTGTCTGTTGGTGACGTCATATACAATTATTGCTGCAGCAGCATTTCTCATATACATCGGGACCTTGAAAAAGAAGAATTTTCAACGAAAAATATTAGTGACTGCTAACCATGCATCGGAACCTTTCCTGTCCTGCTGTATCCCATATTTGGAGACGCATTTCTTCCGAAGGGGTGTCACTGAAAAAAAGGAAAGCGTAGAAAACACAAGATAGAAGTGAGTCTTACACATCGCAAGTGACAAATGAAGCTCCGATAGTCGCATTGAAAGGAGTTGAACGTTCACCGAAACGATGGCGGTAAATGATGGATGTTTTCCCAACACCTGAAACGATCAAATAGCTGAGATTATCCCAAAATTTCGAAATTTACAACTCTGCTCTCTCATAATTGTATATTCATATATATGATTGATGTGATCATTTCAACAGATAAACCGCATATGTTTGACCAACATGCAGGGTCATATAATCTCCATCAATGGAGTTTCTTGGCGAAAGCAATTTTTTTCTTGCTGATATCATTGTATTACGGATAGAAGTAAGTTACCTGAGTTACCGAGAACGACGACTTTAGCCTTTGCTTTCCGTACAGTTACAGTGATTTCAACATCTTGATCACGGATAGCTTCAAGTACCTTGGCATTAGCGTAAATCGTTTTGCCGCACTTCTCCATAGTGAGACAAGCGGGGACCCAACCTGTTGAAATATGAAACTGTAAAACGGTATTAATTAAAAAAATATTTTGATCCCACGATACGACTAATTGCGAAATTCTCCAGAACAAAAAAGAACAATCACAAAGGGCTTATGATTTTTGATGAAAGTCTTAGATAATATTTCTCTTCACGTGCGTTTCATTTCACGTAAACATATGAGCTGAAGAAAAGAATGGGAACGTCAAGTTTATATCTTGAGGAGAAGAATAGATAATGAAGAAGACTGAATTAAGAAGGCGAAAATATTTAAAACACAACCGTACTGTACGTGTCTCTCCTAGAGAAATGAAATAAACATTCACTTAGATTATGTTAATCATGTTTGAAATACGTGAGTTACACGTGGAGTGCCTCCGCAACCAATCATGATTGTTTTCACCGATTGCATGTTAAGTTAGCAAGATATCGCTCTAATCGCAACCGAGGTAACATTGCTAAAGGTGACAAGACCATTCATCAAATATGGCAACTTCACAATGTTTTCTCTTCCTCTCTTCTTCACTTTCTCTCTCTCTCTATATATATATCATGCTGATGATCATCATATAAGTAGAAAGAGCGACGTATGAGGCTGATATCAATGAGCCTGTCATCGAAATGCGAAGGGCTTGTTTTGGCCATTTGAAGCTGTATATATACATAAATAGATAAGAATAGCTACTGACAAAGCAATTTTGCAATAGCCAAATAAGTAAAGAAGACAAACGAAGCAGACGATGGATCGGAAACATATAAGAATCCATAATAAGAATTCTCATCAACACGAAAGAGTAGACAACGAATCAAAGCAAAAAATCGTGGCATCTTCGTTATCAATTACAAACAAAATTCAATATTAGTAAGTAATTATCAGAAATTAAGAAAAAGAGTTAAAAATGGGATCGATAATGTATTGAACAATGAAAACAAACTACATAAGGTAGATTATGATGATATTAACTCATTTTCAATTGTCTAACCTTATAAGGCTTTCCTTGGTAGTTTTGTACGTAAAGTACATACTTCGACACAGTTCTGTGCACAACTTTATGAGTTATTAACAAATCTTGATGAATAAAGAGAAAAATTCATATACTGAAATATAGTACAATGAATGACAGGGGTCAAGCTTTCGAGAGCAGCATTGAGAAACAGTAGCGGCTAAACGTATGTTCGCGTTTTATTGATCACCATAATTGCTTCTTTTGATTTTTTGTATCTTTCTTCATATTTCTTCAGCATAATTGAATGAAAATAGTATAATTAAGAATAATGTAAACGAAGTCGGAGGGTGCGATGTTAGTGTTCTTTGACACACAAAAAAAGAGAAAGGATGAAAGGTAAAGGGGTTCCCCAATCTTCTTTCAGGGTGGGTCGTCCTGCTGTCCACTCGGCGATCCCATCCATCCTTAGGTTTAGGCGGAGCTTGGCGATGCCGAACCTGCCCATTTCCTGGACAAGGCACACAAACCGTAAACAGAATGAGACAGAAGATGATAGAGAATTATAGAAAACAGAGGATATATTGAAGAGGAGAAAAGAGTATAAGAGGTCGATAGAAGTAAATGACGTATGGATAGATTGCTAAGAGAACAGACATCAAAAGGAGCTGAAAGAGAAAACTCAACAGATAATGAATATGTTGAGAACAATATTTTGGGTGTTATCTCTAGGATAACCAAACTCTTCACATCTGATGCTGTTTGATCTTTGAATTATAATGAACGGCGAACTGTGGTGAATCAAGAGAGTCACACTAAAGTCTAAGCATTAAAAAGAGTGACAATTGCTCTGTAGAATGGTATGGTCTTAGCAATAATAGAATAGAGAGAACAGAAGAATTTTGAGAAGAGAGTTAGAGCACAGTAGTGTGAGAGACAGAAACGTTAAAACGCTCTAAAAGCTTGGGAAAATCAATCGCATCCGAAGAGGATAATGAGATTGAGCTGTAAAATATTAATTGTGATCAGCGAGTAATTTATCCGATCATATAAAAAAAAACAATAAATTTTACTTTTTCTTTTTGTAAGCATCATATACAGGTTTTACTTTACCTATTGTTCCTGCTGGCATATACAACGATCTTTATCTGTTTTGCAGCATATGATGCAAGATACTTGAACCGTAGGAGATATGAAGAGAATAAGAGGGCGACAAAGAGAGTATAAAGGAAAACGATACATGGAATGCAAAGGTTAGAAAAACTTATAAGATAAAAGATGAACTTCCCGCCTTTATAGGAAACATCAAACTTCCCATGTAGTTTATGAACTCGACTTTACCGGGTGTAGTTGCCGAAAAAGGAAAAGGAATAAGAGGACTAGAATAAAGAGAGTGAGAGAGAGAGAGAGAGAGAGAGAGAGAGAGAGAGATAAAGAGAAAAAGAATGCAACCGTTCACTCGACCTCATGTAAGTTGAAATGAATATTCAATTAGCATACGATTACGTGTATCTTAAAATTAGCATAGAAGTAAGACGAATAAGGAAGAAAAGTTTAATAGATAAATATGTAAATATTCATTGATAACAATAAATCTATATATTTAACCTCTTTTAATTAATAAAATATAATATGAGGAAAACATTATGTTGGAAGGAAAGAATTCTGTGAGTCATTTGCATATTTCCACGTAGGCACATACGTGCAGATGGATAGTTTCGAAGCACTTCCCATCAATACCCATTAGTTTTAATTAGGATTATAATATTTTGCTAAATGTTTATAGATTTTCTTAGTTTCCATTATTATTATTATTGTTGTTATTGGTTGATGATTTGAGCTCTTTGGAACTGGAATGGGATATGGAATTAAGCCTAGAAGATATTGAACGACGTAATCTTTCATATATTGGAGCACACATCCTTAACGCAATCTGTAAATTATTATTCTTTCATGTTTGTTTGTCTACGCCTGATAACCTCATAAGGTGGAGGAGGATCATCGTTTGCAACTAATGGTGTTTGATCTTCTGTTTCCCCTATTATTTGATAACCATTTGACCAACCAGCTCCTCCAGTTGATGTTATTCCACTGATTGATAATGATCGTGGTGGAGCATAACGAGTGCGAGCAGGTACTGCTCGGTTGAAGTTTGTTTGACCCGGCAGCTCACTAAAAGAAGAAAAATATATAATTGAAGTCGAAGCAAAGATGAACTTTTCATCCAGATTCATGCTCCGACTCGTGCTTAGAACACGATGTGTGCGAGAGAAAACAGGAAGTTGTCCTAGATCGTCTTCCAGAGCACCATAATTTGGTAAAATGACATTTTCGTTACTTGTTACAATTGGTCGTGAAAATATTCTCGCTTCAGTAGCCGCATTAAGAGCATTCTAGAGAAGAGTGAAGTTTGAATGGCTGTGAAAGATAGAAACAAACCTGAGGATGAAGAAGCATAGCCTCACTATAAGATGGAACAACAAAAAATTGTTCCCTGCGAAGAGCCGCTTCCAGTTCAGCTGTTTCCATAGTTGACGTTCTAGTCAACGGACCCGTATAGTTAATGGATGATGGACTTAAAAGATTAAAAATTATTGTTAATTTATGTCGATTTCAAGTTAAATGCATGTTTTCAAGCTTGAAGATGTATTGCTTTGAATGGCGAAGGAAGTGAAGTTCACTTTGTTTTCACAACACTTCCAACTTCTCGTTGCAAATGATTTTCAAGTTAGAAGAGAAAAGAAGGAAAAAGCAGAAGAGGATTAAGCTTAAGACAGTTGTCATTCGATCTAGATAGATGCCAAAAGTAGTCTTAAGTGTGATTAATGTATAGCCCTATGGGAGCTTAACTATTGAAGTGTTCTGCTTTTTCAAATTACTACAGATGGAAAAAAAGATGTCAAACCTCAAATAATTTGTTCCAAACAATTTGGTCACTTGGTAGTTGAGCACAGCTGTTCGACATTCAGCAAATAACCGTAACGGCCAAGATAGTAAGAAAATTGAGGAGAACCAAAATAAAAATGGGTTCAAGAACCAGGGAGGAGATTTGGAGTTGAAGCATAAGAGCTCATCGTTGAATTGTAGTTCGGACAAATCCATCCCCTCGCGAACCTTACATCAAAACCATTATAACATCATAGATTACCATATTTATTACCTCCATATAATCATCTCGAATTTCATTCTCGTTGAAAAATCGAGCTCGCTGTTCTTCGAACTCATTGGCAGCTTGCATACATGCAAAAACGAAACCACGTGTTACTCGAATTCTGGTTAGAGGGAACTTCTCCAAGTCCATGACATTCTTTGATATATCCTATGAAAAAGTTACTTTTAAGTGTTCAAGTTTGTTCCATACTTTCACTCCACATATATCGTACAGAAAAACATTTCCAGCCGTATGCGAATTAACCCGTTCATAATAAACTTGAGTAGCAGGAACTGCATCACCATTTCGATATCTTCAATGAGTATAGGACAAAGTAGTTAGCATAGTAACGGATTCATTCACTAACCTCGTTATTTGACGTGTTCTTCTAACATAATGGTAACAAACACTTTTCCACCAAACGATAGGGAGAGAATCTCTCATTTGTTGTAAAGAAATGTGAGCATCTCCTACACGAACCTGTAAATGAAACGTCATACTTATGTATTCCAATTGAAACTATAAAACAAGGAAATTAACATAAAGCTCCTTTTATAGGAGCATATTCACACAAACCGGTTGTCCAAGAGCTACAAACAACGAACCTTTTTCATGACAGCTAAACGAGTACGACTATTCCAACACTCCATTAGATATACTATATATAACATTAAACCAAAGACAATTGGAACAAAGTTATAACCCTGAGCACAAGGTCCATGATGGTATCTAAATATGCCTCAATAAGAAAAATCTTCCCATATAGTAACGTACATGAGTAGTGGTTGTATGCCTGAATAAGCTAGATGTTTAACTTGGCACCACGAAGCATAAAAGATACATCCGATTATTAGTATTGTACATGATAAACATTTCCAATAACCGGCACGACGAAGAACTCGACATATTCCCGGTCGACGGGGGTGCTGAAACAGAAATGAAAAAAATTTTCAAACTAACTCAGTAGAGTTATACCGAAATATGCTCGATGTCAACTGTTCTCGCCATTCATCCTATAGCTAATACTGAATAGAATAATCGTCTTTCGAAATAGAAAAAGAAAACATGTGAATATGAAATGAGGAAGAGTAGATTGAAGAAAAACATATGAAATAATTATATATTTTGAATGAAAATCTATAACGATGATTGAAAAAGTGGTGGAAATTCTCATTAGAGCAACAGATCCTAGCAAGGAAAATGTTTGAGAGAGAAAAAAGCTGGCAGAGAGGAGTAGAAGTTGAATCGGAGTACGAGAGAAGTTAAAACAATGCAGAGAAAAAAAGTTTCTGAGGAGAGAGTCAAGAAATGTGAGAGAGAGCAGTAGAATGAGAGAGAGAGAAATAAAGAAAGATGAAAGTTTTATAGGAAGACTGATCAGAGAAACGTTTCGTTTACGCATTTTCATAAAAGCTCCACCATTTTGACAATGTTTTTTCCTTTCTAAATGCACACGAGAGTGACATTGAAAGGACTTTTAAAGCGCAGTTAAAACTTCTACCAAAAAAGTGGTCGAGACTGAGAGTTTGAAAATAAAATTGGACCCACGGGGTCAAGTTTCGTCGATTGACAGGACATGCTTTAAGCTTCAGAAAAGATTGAGAAGTATGTTCGCATGATGTGGAGGATAATCGAAGCAGTCGGAAAAGACAATGGATGTGCGACTATTCCCCCAGCCACTACAAGACTGAATATTGAAAGATTACGAATGACTACAACGACTTTAAGTGGAGGAAGGATGGGTTGATTGTAATTTGGTGCCTTTTAACTATAAGCCATTGGAAAGTCGTCATTAAGAAGAAGAAGAAGGAGAAGGAGAAGGAGAAGTAATTGAATTGTCTTCATTAAAACTACAAGTACAGTTAAGCCTTTTGATATATCCTCATTAAATTCATGAAAAACATGAAAGTGCACATGTTTATCAGAGGTTAAACCGTGTTGTAAGAAGAAATGAAAAGCTGAGATGAAGACAAAGAGAAAGGGAGAGACAGGTCTTGTTGATAGGAAAGGAATATAACTGAAGCATGAAGTGAAAGCATTCGCAATGAAACGGAAATACAGAAAACAAGGTAATGATAGATAGATAGAAGAAGAGAGTGTGTCTGTAATATTCACATAGCTAATTTGATAAAGCTGTAAAATATTATTTCAAAGAGAACGATCGCATTCTGTCATTCTGCATTCGGCTTTTCTATTATTTTTGTTAAAAGGGTAAGCAATTTTTCGTAATTCGAACGGAAGGAAAAGCTGAAAATGAAAATATTGAAGAAAAATAAAGTTGGAATGATTGAGAAAAGGGTTAGACAGCAGCAAGTTTGTTTGTGATGTTTTACAGAAAATTTATTGGATTGAAGACTTGGAGGAGGAAGGAGACGAAGAGCAAGAGGAAAAGAAGAATCATGCTAGTTACAATTGCTTCTATAAATGATTGGACAGATTGTCTGGTTGAGCTAACTAACGAGGAGATGAGAGAGAGAAACTTACAAATCAAAGCTCTCTCTTTATAATTTAGTTCAATGAGTCAAAAAAAAAGAAGAAAGAAGGAAAAAACACCAAAACCTTTCAAGAGAAATTGTCTGAATGAAAAAAAATGCTTAGAGAGAGAAAAAATAGGAATAGAGAGAGAAAGAGAACGAAAGTAATAACAAAGGCTGTTCAACACACAAAAAGAAATGCTCATTTTCTATCTTGAATGGTCTCTGTGAGAAATTCTTTGAACTAACCTTTTATGAACAGGGAAATATGAATAGAGGCAGAGAGAGAGATACATCTATAGAAGAGTGAGAGAGAACGAAAGAGGCTAATGGGTACATCAGAAGCGAGGATGTCATAGATCTCCTTCTAAGATTTGTAAACTCTCAAGAGAATCTAGTAAAGCTTCAGCTTCATTTCTTCTTGAAACAATTAGCTTTCTGAACTTTTCTCATCCAAGAATGGTCCAGAATTGATGGAAAGTCAGATGTTTACATTTATAGTCAAATTAAAAGTTTGCTTGAAACTGATTGAAACCCAGAGAGAAAGAATGGAAATGCAAATGCAAAGTACTAGACTATAAGAGGGGAGCGAGTTTCTCATTCTTGCTTCTTTGATAGTGTTGAAGAGAAAAACATGATGGCAGCATATAAGGAAACACATATTTTTCATAAAAAAAAGGGAATGGAACTGAAAATGTCATTATTGAGAAGAGAAGAGTGCTGAGAAAAGAGAAGGGGGTGATGAAGCTTGAACCTCAAGTTAAACGAGAAAAAAATATAGTGAAGAAAGGAAAAGAGAGTTCCGAAACGAGAAGAAAGAAAAGAAATTTGAATGAATCTCAAAAAACTGAATTAAAATGAGAGAAAGAGAAGTAAACAAGGGGACAGAGGGTTTAGAGGCGTGAATGGATGTTGTTTTGTGAGTGTTGTAACATGAGAGTCGAGCCATATCGGGTCATATTTTGACTGAAATTGGCTCAAACAGAGAATCAATGCGACCCTAAGGGCTGGAAAGAAGGAAAAGCTGCCTGAAGTTCTGCTTAAAAAAGAAAAGTGAAGAAGATGAAGGGAAAAGAAAAAGAAGAATAACGAAATAGTAGTGAAAGTACAGAGATGCTCAGAAAATACATGAAAGTAGGAAAGAAACAAGAAGTAACTGGAGAGATGAGAAGCAAAGAGAGAAAAGAGAGAAGGGACTTAGTTGGATTGAAGTTAGCAATGAATGAAGAATGGTTGCAACGATGAAAGATGAAGAGATTTGTATTGTTAGCTTCTATTTGGGGAAACATTCTTTACTCGAAGTTCCTTTGAAACAAAACGCAAACATTTTCTCAGTTCAAGATAAGAAAACGGAAAAGTTAAGATTATTATGCTTCTTAGACTTATCATCCAATAACTTGATCCCAATTCCCACTCAATACTCAAAGTATTAAGCTTCAAACAACAATGCTATGTCGTTACAGCTTTTTCGTTTGACAGAGAACAGAACTTTCATGGAAGACTGTTCGCTATACATGCATACTTGAAGACAACATCGGTCAAATAGAAGTCTATAGAAAAGTAACAAGCTTCAATGAAAATCTGATCATATATCCAGAAAAGGAAATAAGAAATGAGTTCTACCAAATGAACAGTCATTAGCGCCGTAAAAGGCTTTTGGAAAAACAACGAAATTCAACAACTTTCCCATTAAACTTTTAAGAATGAATATAAGTTTATTCTTCAAGATTGTATTAAACGAGCTTGAGAGATGTAAGGACGAGCATGATATGCTTTTGATCAAAACTTCACAGTACATTTGCATACGTGTTTGTACACGCAGAAAAGAACAATTTCATTTCACACCAAGAGGACGCAGAGACTGGTTGTTCATCGTCAAAATGAAAAGTTCATTTCCATTTTTTGCTGTTCCAAAGTAATATATAATGGATTGAAACTCAAACAGAAACTTCGGTTCTCCTTAAAAGGTTAAGCTAATAGGAAGTTCCTAAGTTCACGTCCTTATCCAATTGATGTGATTTGTGAAATTGACAATAATTTCCTTTCTCCTTTTGATGAAATGGCTTCTCGTACAAAATCCTTCTCGAAATTGGTCAGCAAAACGATTTCTTGAGGATTCCATACATATTTCAAATGGCTCATAATGATGTGAAATCGGAGGTGAAGACTCAAACTATCATCCCACTTAGAGATTTTAGTTTTGCGTCATCCGGCTTTCTATCTCTGGATGTTCTAAATCAGTAAGAGAGTCAGAAAGACAAAATAATTCAAAAATAATATGGAAAATGAAGAGGCAACAGCAACACAAACTGAGATATAAGAGGTGAAAAACTTTTTTTAGATTTCCAGTTGAAATTTTTCAATTCATTGAACGAATTTCACAGACTTCCATTCATTCGGCTCTCAAAAGGATTCAGTTCATTTGATAAAAGATTCCCACAATCCTTTACCTCCTTCAGTTTTTGAAGAAATTCAGTAACCCTTCCATGGCTTCATCGAACCTTCACCAATTTATTCGTGAAGGATATGATGAATATTCTTTTCCTACTACCTGATCTTCAGCAACATTCATAAGGTTAAGCTTGATGGTGAGAGAAAGAGAATGAGAGAGAGAGAGAGAGAGAAGAATTCCATCGAAGGCCATGTTTATCATCCATTCCTCAATCTTCCTGTATTTTAAGATTTATTTGTTTCTTTCTATTCTCATTTTTATAAGAAAAAACAAATAATATACAATCTAAAGATATATCTCATGCTGATAGTCCATCTAGAGATTCCACAATGACATGTGAATCTTCTTCCTTTTGTAAATATGTTATCTCTTCTCAATAATTATTTTTACAACGAATATTCGAAGAATTCCATATTTGGAATATTTGAATGAACGCAACAAAGACAATTTCTATTTTACATCTCTATTTAAAGCTTCTCAAGCACGAGGTCTTGTCAAATCAAATGGGCTGTAGCATATAGCATCACCTTATCCGATCTTCTTTCTCTGCTCAGCTATTTCTTTTGAGAAATGGAAAAGCTTATTGTTTTCCATTATTCCACTAAGTATCGTTAAAGTCATATAGATTTTTCATAAATTTATAATGAAAAGAGACTTTGAGAGAACTAACATATATAGCTCCAGCAATTCGTCTTATCATTTCCGATTCTGATCCGACCAAAGCATTTTCCATATTTCCTCTTGCCTATATCATCATCTTATTAAAACATTTTCATTCAATGCAAAACCATCTGTATGAATACGAATATGAATTTGATGAAAATATTTGGAAAATTACAAGATTAATATGAATTTTACGTCTTCCTAATCTGCAAATACACGATTTGCCCAGAGAGGCAAGGAGAGAACGAGAGTTTTACCAAAAACAATTAGTATTTCATCAAAATTTTTCTATATTTACTGTTTCTTTTTTCGCTTATTCATTCACATTTTTGCTTGTTCAACAACGTTTTTCATTCATTTAGGTACAACAATGTCCAAGGAATTTCTGGCGATCCTGATTTTTGTGGATTCGGCTATGCGTTTAGTTAGTTTTGCTTTATCCATTCTGTCTCATTTACTGTGAGACAGATTGTCATCTATTCTTCTTCTTCAGACATTGGCTACACCCATTAGCTTGGACAATACTGGATTAGATCATAAACGAGCTGTCAGCGCTTTCGATACATTGGGAGGAATCGGTAAGGTGTCCTTATATATTCATTTTTAAACTACCTTTCTGTTGCAGGACTTGGAAAACGTTCGCAACTCAGCGCATTCGATACATTGGGAGGAATTGGTAATTGAAATTTTTTGTTGAAAAAACCTTTATTCCTCTTTGTTTTCAGGACTCGGAAAACGACCTGCTCCGATCTCACATTTTGATACTTTGGGTGGAATAGGTTTGTTTATTCATTTTTGATGAACGCTTAATAGGCTCATAAGCTTTCCAAAACATCTTTTGCGTGGATGGAAGTAGAGAACCATTTGTCAGATACACGAACAGACAAATCAAAAATGAACTCTTCGCCGAAGCTAAAACAACAAAGAAAATGTTTCTTTGTAGGGTTGGGCAAGCGAGCTTCGTTTGAACCTGAGATCGATCCGGATTTAAAGAAGAATGGGTATATTTGGATAGAGGAAGATCCATACAACAAACGATCTGCCATGCCATTTGCTCATTCAAATGGTTTGTTCATCATTGTCTTCCCATAAAGTACAGCAGAACATTCAGGACGACATTCCGCTGATGACAAAAGAGCATTATCAGCTTTCGATACACTTGGAGGTATTGGACTTGGTCGGCGGTAATTACAGAAACGAAATTCAATCGATTGGAAGAATCGAAAACGAATAAATAAAATATTTTATTTGATAACCATTGATGCCTACTATTGTCATCATTTTAGTTTCGACAAACTAAAAATAAAATGTTATGTTATGCTACTTGCTTTATTTGGTAACGAAAGAGTGCTCACTTTCGAAAATTAGTCTTCAAAGCGAATATTTGAATACTTTTACGAATGAATTACCTGTTTGACCTGTTTGGCATAGATAAGTATTATCTTTTCTCTAATTCTCTGCCATGGGAACGATGTATTTCGAAGATCAAACGGAATTTAAACATTTTATTGCTACCGTTCTCTCTCTCTATCTCATATACACAACTCTTCCTATCACCCTCTCCTCCATCAAGTTTGAGCTCGGACTCTCTCAAGCTTCTCTTTTGTCTTCTCGTTCTTGCCCTCTTGGACGCTATTGATAAGAAAGTTTACAAAGTCACTTATGAAACGTGTACTTCGAATTACTTTTGCCCGCCTCGCTAGCTTCTGCTACACCATTTCGCATTTGCCTTCCCGTACCACTTCTTAATCTTTCTCTAGTACGAGTTTCTGTTGTTTCCTTTTTAAATTCTCTCATTGTATATCCAGTACAAATGGCTTTTAATGGCTTCAACGACGATGTCGTTCTGACGTCACTTAATGTTTTCAAAAAATACACTTCAGCATGTTCCGACTTCTTTCCATAGTCCTCCTTTCCTGTTCGGCAATATCTTGGGCTTGCAAGGATGGAGTTGATAATGTCATTAAAGTAACCGACACAACCAACGGTTTATCTTTCTTTTACTGTCAGTACAGTCATGTTGAAAGTTTCTAGGAAAGGGAAAGATCATATTTGAGGGTGTCGAGATCTGGACTTATGATAAAGACAAACAACCATCCTGTGTCGGATCTTCCGCCAAGAGAAGAGCCAACTTCCTCCTTCCCGGACATTTCAAAGTCGCGAAAGGTTTCTTTTTAATTTTCCAGCAATATCAATGGAAAATAATTAAGGACAAGTGAACATCAAGGAAGGAGTCAAGGAAAATCCCAACAAGCCTCTTCAACTCGTTTTGAATGTTGAGAAACAATCATGGCTCATCGGAGTTGTTTGCGAAAATGGAGTTAGTAAGAACCAGTTTGTTCCCAACGAACTTTGGTGAGAATTCTTCTGTGTCTTTTCTAAGATAACAAATTCTTCAGCAAGTTTGACTTCTGTAAAATTGCTGGAGAAAAATGCGGATTATTGGGCAACAAGACCCCAGGGCCAATTGACTTGTCTCTTATTGTATCTCAAGATCTCATTGATATTGGTCCAATGCCAATTCCTCAACTTGGGGTGAGCTTTATCAAGTGTTTGATACTTATCAGTATAATGGTAACCAAACATAACCTGATAATGACAGTTCAACTTGACATAATCTTATTATCTTCTACCTTCTGTTGAAACTTATATTCATTCAGGGTGACTGGAAGGTCTCAGCTAATATCCTTGACGGTAAGAAGGTTGTAGCTGGTGTTAGACTCGGACCCAAAAACGATTGGATTTCTATTGAGGTCACTATTTTTTCTACTAAACTTAAAACTCAATAGATGTTTCAGACCGAAGAAGGAGCCGGCGGAGAAGTTAAGTACGAGTCTGTTCCAGGTTCAGAAAACCATGATGAACTTTAAAAAAACACATTATTCCTCAGATTTTAAATCATTTATTTATTTTTCTTTGTTTGCTTGTTGGGGTTCATTGAATAAACCTATATGAACTAGTCAAACTTATTGCCTCACTTCCTATCCTTTCAAATGGCTGTATTGGACCGAACAGTTGATGCAAACTGAGTCCGAGTACCTCTTCAAGTATGGTAGTTTAGAAACTTTTTCTTAGTTTCCAAAGCTAAGTAGTGTGAGAATCTCGAGCATTCTCGTTAGGTTAGAAATTCCCTTAGTTTGAGATTCACCTCGTGCCCGCCTCCAGGTTTGTTTGTTGCTGATGCATATGTATTCAAGATTGATCTAGAATCATATTAATAATCTTTGTTCAGCACAAATGTATCCTTCCCAATTTTCTTTTGAACCAAAGCTCATAGAAGTTCATGCACAACACTACATATTTTCTGGCTGCTTTGAACCGCGATTCCACGGAAGTCAACATTGATTAGGATGTTTCATAAGACATACAATATCTGTAGACTGATAATGGACAACTTCAAATCCAATATTACCCAACTGTTTTGGTCTCAGCTTGCATATGAATGAAAACGGAATGATTTTTAAAAATTCATTTACAGATTTACTTATGGCACGATGTAGCCGGGTCAAAACGTTAATAAGGCCTTTGGAAACAAGTGGCAAAAAAAAAATTGGTCGAGACCCGGACACCACGCGCAACTTATAAAACATCTTGTGCAAAGACTTCCCAAAAAATAGGATGAAGTGAAAGAAAGTGAAAGGTGTAGGTGGCTTGGATCACGCCTTCTACCTATTCGAAACCGGACTAAACTATATAGTTCTATACAACATTAATACAAATTGATGATGTACATGTTATGAAAATACAAACATGGACAATTTGAGTATCAGGTCAAGGGACAATGCATGGAAAAGTTTAAAAACTTTGGGGTGGGGGTTAGGGTAGTATGTATAAGGGGAGACATTTTGATACAAAAATTCACCGATAAGATAAAGCCGGAGAGTGGGGTAGACGAAAACTCAGAAAAATGTGAGTAAATTCTGAAGAAGAGGTTAATGAGGTTAGAACTAGAAATTACAAGTCTTCAAGGAATGTGAAGAAATGCTGTGAAAATCTGAGTTTATAATCCCAAAAATTAGTAAATTAATATTCGACTAAAGAGGCGAATGTGAAATAATTCTCTGAGGATTAGGACAACATTAGACGATATTACAAAGGGACTGAGCAAGTGGAAGGCCATTTTGAACGTATGTGCATATGATTAGGTAGACAAGATGACCCGTGGAAAAGAAAGGATCAATGGGCTGAAGGACTGGCCAAAAGAGAAAATTAAAATAAAAACTGTGGAAAAGAGAGACATGGCAACAAAAACCTTTTGAGCTTGATCGTTAGAGATTCTAGCTCAGATTACTGAAATCTTCTCAGCCTTCTGATATACCATGATTTTAATTGGGAAAAAACTGGAATTGGCATTTGGGACGAGTTCTTTCTTCAAGAAATTCGGGCAGTGTTAGTTTGAAGATAAAAAGTTTGGCAAAAAACTGGCGGACGAAGCTGGACAACTGAAGCTGCGATCACGAACATCGAAAGCCAAAAACTGTTTGATACATGATGAGCCATTCATCCAAAGACGACATATTGCTTCAATCGAGGAGGGATTTGAAGTTCATCCACACGAGCTAGACGAGTTACACCCAATTCACGACGGATCTTATTTCGACAAATTTCCAGAAGATCTCGAGGTTGCGCTGAAATGAAAACCATATATACAGAATAGCTGACATTTTTGGCGAAAGAGTTTTGAATGATGAAACAACAGCGTCTTTTGAGTAGATGCTGACGTTTAATTGGCATCTCAGAACTGTCGTTTTGTGAAAAAAAAACAAGACAAAACTGAACAAAACAATTACGAGCATAACAGACGAAATGAGCCAAGACAAGCCACAATCGGTGGTCGACGAAGAAATCCTCAAACCGCTATGCCAAGACAGCACTTGAGAGAATTCCGAAGAAAATGTTGAACACACTACTCGAATTGGTATCAAAAGACTGAAAACCAAAACAAGTCGTATTTCGGCGGAGTAAAGCCACTGCACGAGCATTACTTCTGTATTATGCCAAACTTTGTTCATAAAATTTACGGAGGAAAAAGCTCTCTTAGAATCTTTCTCTTGAATCATTCATCGAAAACTGCTGGCCAAAGATATTTGAAATCTATCAAAGGGGCAGGAAAACGGTCTTCTCCTAATGGAGGACCAAATAGCTCATTTCGTGGATCATACTGGTCATTTGCTTTGGCGGTTGGCGGTTTTTTATCGTCGTCTGGAGAGAATTCTACCCAAGACGACCTAAAGGGTCTCCAGGGATTTGGAGAGAATGGAAAATGTGAAAAATCGAAAAAGTTTGGCTCACGTTCAAGTCCTCCTAGGTATTTCATGGTGATTTCACAGTGACCCCAGACGGCTGACACAATTGGATAAACAGTTTTTCCTTTAAGATTTCTGAAGGCAACTCCGAGATAGTCTTTTTCCGTTGCAAAAGCTAAGAATCCCTCATCCATATCAAGAATGCAGAAAAACTGGGTAGCATTTCAGTTAAAATCGTTAAAAAATGACAATTACCTTATCAGGAACAGAATAATCGTCTCCACTTCTACCATTGACATCCATTGGATAAGTCCATGGAGCACAATGTTTTGAATCGTGGTAGCATTCACCTCGAGCTAAACAAATCCAATCTTATAAATGGGAACTCAGATGAAAGAACATACTCAAATCCCATCCATAACTTTCCTCGTCAGTTCCAATCAAAGATGTGTATCCGACTGCATGAAGACTAGCGCCTTTAGTACCAACTCCGACAACGGCATGAGTTCCCCGTTGACGACCCGGCCATTCCAATTGCCACACATGAAACCCTCGAGAATAACCCGTCTGAATGAAAAAGACTTTGAAAGCTTGTTCTATAAGTAAAACATACTTTTCCCCGTATACAATCTGTGCTCTGAGCAACAGGATGACGATGAAAAGTGAATTTGTCGTCATCTTTAACAAAAATATTCATAGACCTGAAAAAAATGGGTTGAAAAGATATGAATATATGATGACTTGCCTATCTTCTGGGTTCCAAGCATGGGATTCTTGCGTACTTGCATCAGGAGGAGGTGTTCGAAGGATCAAGTCGAATTTATATGGTCTTTGCATATCATCTAAGCCATTATTCTGGAAAAAGTGATGTCAAGAATGCATTATCTATGAAAGTTTTTTCTTGTTTTTTTGTGGAGAAATTGGACTGGGTTGAATGAAAAACGCAACACAACGAAAGGAAATGCCACAGTGGTTATTAGAGTATTTAGAAATTCAAAACTTTGAGGATGTCTGTCGGCTGGAGAAAGGAAAATCAATATGAAACTTCCAATATTTTAAAAGACAAAATATATCTTTTTGGAAGTCAACTGCAGTTATGAGTATAAGTCGCTGACGAAAATTGCAAATGAGGACAAGCGAAATTAGAAAAATTAATTAAACTCACAGCTCTGTGGGGATGGGCAGGTGAAAGGCTCCGAGTACATCTAGCTTGGCTAACACGTTGGGCATCATATCTTCGGTCATGTCGTGGTGCTGGCATTAGATTAGTAGATGAAGCTGCTGTACAAGAATCACCGATTGGTGAGACTGAAAAAGAAAAAAATAAAAAATAATTAAGAATTCTGGAAAAAAAAAGTCCAAAATGCTCTGAGCGTTAAAAGTCTCTGGATTTCCATTCACTAAGAACTAGAGACTATGATGATTTGCAGTAGAAGCAGAAAGATTTAGGAGAATAGAGGAGGAGAAGTTGAGAAGTAGTTTTACTTCATTAAAGATGGAAAGAGGGTGGGGATGCGAGAGATCCTCATCTAGATCCATCATAGTTGACTTCCAGCCAAGGGCTGATAGAACAACATGGGCTTCAGACTTATGTATATCATTCCCATGTTTTAATCAGAAAAGATCGTTCACACGAGTACAAACTTCAGTGATTGTGTTCAAAGCTCCTCTTTTCTGATCTTCTGCTTCTAAATCTAGCTTAGTTCGTATTTTTCACGTCTAGCTATCTGTTGTCATCAACTAGTCATCAGAAAAGTCAAACTTAGTAAACATGAGGAAAATTGCATAAAAATTCACTTCTTGATACAACTAAATCTCTTCCATTCCGATTGATGAGCGCAATATCGAAATATCCAATGATATTAACGGCGCCACCAGTTGTATCCTCACTTTGTGGATCAGCCACAGTCTTGCTTGTTGGTGGCATTAGCGAACAGAGAAACAAACTGTGAGAGAAAAGATAAAATCTGTTCAACTTAATAAAGATTTCCGGACAATTTGCGTAAAAACGAAAGAAGTTGAAAAGAAACAAAAGAGAGAGAAAGAGAGAATTTGAACAAGTCGCTCTTCCTGTCATCGTCGAATGATCAAGCAAAGCAAATAAAAGCTTCTTTATAGATGATGTTTCTGGTGTTTAACCTGCCTTCAGGGCTTCAAAAATAACGTTTTTTTCGATTTTTTATTTTCTTTTTCAAATAACGAAAGATTAAAGAGAGAGAAGTCTCAATTATAGTTATTGTCTGTCATCTGTAATCAAGCCATATATGGGCATAAACAAAAATGAATGATCGGTAATCCCCTATTTTCGAGAAACGAGGCAGAAAATTCTTTTGAGTCAAACATCAGCTTCAACTGGTTGAGAAGAAAATAACAATATAAAAAGAATATATCCTCTTTAATTTTTATTGATTTCGCTCAACCGATAAAAGGGCGATTCAATCAAATTCTCAATTGCTGGGAATACCCTGATTCTCCTTCATTTTTTATTGCGGAATCCCCCTTTTTGCTATAGCGAGGGTTGGTTGTATAGATTCACTTGTATGTTGAAAGCAAAACGGAGAAAGCGATCGTCGTCTATTTAAGATGAGAATGGCCGGATCGGGGACAAGAAAGCCGGAATAGTGACCGGTGTATAACAAGATCTTCCGGTTTTGCGAATTTCGCAATGTCCGAAAAGGGAAGAAAACGAGAAAAAAAGAGGGCAAAACGCGGAAATAAAAGAAATCATGAGGTCAAGATAAGCAGAATAAGCTGTGATGATTGCTTACGTGCTACGAAGGCTTTCCGGAAGACCGGTTCATCGTTTTCAGGCGGACAGGTTGTAATATGTGAGACGTGACGTCAGACGCCGATGAGGAGCTGGAGAAGCACAACAGTAAAAACTGTTATGAGAGCTAGAAAACAGAGAAAAGAATGCAATAGCGGAATCTCAGGCGTAAACCCCGAGAACAGTCGAGAGAAAAGAGAGAAAGGATATAAAGAGGGAAAGACAGAGCGTCAGAGAAAAAACTTAATTAGAATGCAACCGCTATGTGTGTATAGAAAATGAGCAATGAGAAAGGATTGTACGTGAACACATTCTACACACTTGAGAATTTTGCGAGCGAAACCTCACGTGAGTTATGCAAATCGTAAAAGCAGAACTGAATCAATCGATAGTGTGTATGATATGTAAATGTTTGTGAAAGGGTGAAGCTGAAATTCGTAATAAGAATCTCCAGAAACTGGTTGAATTACATGAAATTTCTGAATAAATATTTGAATTCAGAAAGAGATAGTTAAGGAATATTCATACTTTTCACCTTTCCATCGTGTATTGTCCCCAATATGTTGTTCATAAGCGAATTGTGTTGTTCGAAAATAACAGAAAAAATTGAAAACCCGTGAAGAACACAGCTTTTTGATCCCTGCATGATATGATTTCAAACATACAAACAGATGATGTCGTTCAATGTATATCAAATTTCGAAAAGGAAGTAGACAACACTGTTTGAGAACAGAAAACTTGTGTGTTTCTAACTTCCAAAGTAAATGAAAATGTTATACAATCAACAACTGATAAGATAAAGTTCCTTTTTTGTTTATTTCAAAACAATCTTTCATGTTAAAGTTTTCGCAAACTACCTCCTTAACTCAAAACATCTTTCTGATCAAACGCTCCCAGATTCAGATCATCAATACTGAACGACGAGAATGAATTGTCTACGGTTACACCAAATACTTTGAGAGATGAATAAAGAGAAAGAAAGAGAATCTTCCTATCCCTAGTTTGGAAAGTGAAATCAACGAGAAACGATCAAATGGGATAATAAGAACAACCAATTGCATCGTTCTGTCAATTATTTTTAAATTTTTGAAGACTTTCGAATCCACCCAAGCAGTTCATGTAACTGATTAACACTGGTATCGTGGTTAGTCGTTTTTCCTTTCGTAGTGAATGAATAATTCCAACTCAATTGAATTGAGAACGAGTGAAATTAAAGAATCTACATGTTTAACGTCAATATTTTGACATTTCCACAATCCCTCGAGGGTTACAGATGAGTCTTTCAAAGCAGTTTCAATGAAGTATTGGAAAGCAAAGTGTGTGTACGGAATGTGGAAGAATCAGATTCAAACGCTTCATGAGGTATTGTGTAATATCAATGAAACGCAAGATCTCTTCATAAATAGTTTAAAATAGCTGGAAAACTACAAAAATTACAGTCGTTTGTTACAATCCTGCGAAGAGGGGAATCAAGCTGTCGGCTCGTTTACCTTCAATTTCAACATGTGAACCATTTCAAGCATAAAGCATTGATTTCTCAGCATTACTTTGGCTTCTCACAGAGCTTTACATGACCTTTCACAGTTTTTTTTCCTATTTTAAACGAGCGACAGATTAATAGTTCAGCTATGTTTTTAGCCTAAGAGAAAGCCAGTTAGCTACTCCCACTAACACATTCTTCCATAAGTTCCCTTTTCTACATCTCAACCGTCAGAACAAATAGTAATAACATGTGGTGATATATTGGAGCGGGAGAAAGTTCCTTGTAAAAATGAAGATCATGTACCTCTTAGATAATTAAGTGAAAGAAAAATGCATCAAGAAAGAGAAGATGAACACCCATCTCCAGGTCAGCTATGTCTATTTGGAAGTTGACAATGATATTTCAAAAAGAAAACTTCCATTCCTAGGATCTAGGTATCTCCCAATTTAATTGTCTCTCAAACAATACAATATAATAGAATGTTTCGATAAAATCTGTTGGAAGATTAGAATGAACATAGATCATCAGGACGGATGAAAATCGTCAAATCCTTAACTTGAACGATAGTTTTTCTTACTTCCCCTTTCGTTCAAAAATGGTCTTTGTTTTAGTCGAAAGTACAAAGAGACAAGGTAGATTGAAAATTAACCAACATTGAGAAAAGTGGAAAGAACGAGGAGAGGAATAGCTTCAGTAGCTTTCATAACCAGTTATTCCAACAATGACAAGTGAATCTTTCTCTTTTTCTTCTCACTGTTCTGATGATGATGATGGGTGAATGAGGAAGAAAAGCAATCGAAAAACTTCTGGCACATCGAAAAGCTATACGAGACCGAGAACAGGAAACGAAACAGACTGTTCCTCAACACTCTCTATTTTTCATAAACTCTCTGTCTATTAAAATGAACGCTAATATCGTTCCTCTTTCGTATTTTCCTCATAACGTACAAGACGAGCTGGTCTTCTGGATACAAGAGGAAGACGATGACTTCTGTACGTCATGGGCCCCAATTATACTTTTCTGGTCCGAGAAAGAAAGAGAGAGTTGACGTGCTGCGAAAAGAGACGAATGGTGAGAGTAGGACACGTTGGCTGGGTCGGCAGGAGATGGAAGAAGGTGAATCGACGAAGGTGAAAACGGAACGGATGGAGGTAAGGGAAGACGAGAAAGAAAATATGAAATGGGAATGAATGAAAGAGAGTTTGAGGCTATATGGATTGAAAAGGGATAATGGAATTTCACGAAAAGAAAACGAAATGGAGAGGAAGAATCAAAGTAAGAAGAGTCCAGAATGGGTTTAAAATCAACAAAATCAATAATAAAAAATCGAAAGAAAATCGACAAAGTAAAAATAGAATGAAACTTCACCTGAACAAAGTTGTTGTAGATGTGCTAAAGCTAGTACAAAATGGAATTGATGTTCAGTAGGAATTTGTCTTCGTAACTCAAATAGACTATCGTCATCTTCAAAATTGCTATTGGTTCCGGAAGTTGTTGACGTGGAAATAGCTGATCTTTTAGAACTCCGAACTATTCTACCCGATGGTAGAGAAATGGGTGAGCTTCGATGTCCACGGAGATGTCTCAGACGTTCTTGCATAAATTGTTGATGAGAGGTGTTTACGGGATTGCCGGCAGCTAGAGGCGATGGTTGCTGAGCGAAAGCTGCTAAGGTATCGGTGCTTAGAGCTGCTGCAGCAGAAACGGATGTTGAGAGGTTGGCCAAACAACGTGAAACGGCTGAAGATGAGGTGGCCATGCGGATGTAATTGGAACAAGCGGATGGACACAGAATATTAGCCGATGAACAAGTAAGCTCCGAATCACAGGAACTATTTGAGCCACTCGGCGATGATGAACAGCAGCACGAGTAATGTATTCTAGGAGCACGTGTACAAGTTGAAGACGTTGAAGGGTTTTCCGAAACCGGATCGGCTTTAACTGGTCTCGTGGCGGTTCGCTGTCTTCGAACCGGTAGGTCCGAGGTATTCAAGCAACAATTCGAACACAGTTTGAGTGCGTTTGACCAGTTGACAAAAAAAATTGTAGAAAAACCCGGAGGTTAAGGGGACCACAACGTTTTGCTTATGGTGACGCTGAAATCCGGACGAGAAAACTATCGACGCGGATAGAAGGCGAATGTCGAACAACGACTTAAAAACGAAGACGAGACGAGAGAATGAGAGGAAGCCAGCTATACACAACAAACAATGGCCGGTTGTGACTATAGGGGGTGGAGTTGGTTTGCTAGCCGCCCAAACACGTAAACAGACCACAGCAGGGCCGTCGAGACTCAGAAACTGATAATAAGTGAGTCAAACGATGGGATCAGCTGACCAATTCAGACAGGAATGCTAGAAGCCTGACGGAATATTGCAATCAGAGAAAAACGAGAACGTGAAAAACGTATAAAAGCAGACAAAACTCCTCTCGTAGAATGAGGGAATATTATTCTAGGTAGCGAATATTGGTGAATGTTCCAATTGTACTTCCTTTCTTAGCAGATTAATAACCTATGCAAAAGCACAAACTGCTCAATGAATATCCTTTTCAACAGCCGACAGCTCTCCAAATAAGAAAGTAGAAAATTCGTTTCCAAGAGGACGTAGAAACTGCCCCTGGGGCGGAGAAAAATTAACGACGACGGTGGCGGCAACGACGACGAGAGAGAGCGTCTGTCGAGCGACACTACGACGACGACAACGACGACAGAAGGGGCTGGAGGGTGATGGACGCGCGACGACCAGACCCGCCTCCGCCGACCGGAACAAGACTGAACCAAGGCCTCGAAGGAAGAACCTTATCCCAGATTCGATGAGGGAGTCTCAACTACGGAGTTCTTTGTGCACCGGTGGTAACGCTTCAATCTTTCCCAGAAGGAAAAGCTGATCAAAGGTTTGAATAGCGTTTATTAAACTTTCTTCTAAGAGCGCTCATGATGAACCACAAGTTGTCTCCATATCTCTCGGACGTAACACGAACGGATGAAGAAATTGATGAGACAAATCAGTTCGGGGGTCAGCAGATCAAGAAGGGAAAGTGAAGTTCGATCTACTGATGATCTGAACTGCCTACGAACTTCTCAAGCCGTCCCCTCTCTTTTCCTTATCTCTGAACCTCTTTATTTTAAGTTCGAAAAGTTTTTTAAATATTCATTCTTGTGGGACCAGATATAGGAATTCTTTCTCTATAGTGCGAGTCCTATTAATCCTCCTTTGAAACTTTTCCGTTCTTAACATCTCTACGAGAGATTTAATATGTGTTTGAAAGGTTCATAACAAACTCTTCAGCACGTACTTGATGTAGATGAACTGGCTTAGTATAATCACAGTTTGCAGTCTTGAAAGGCAAAAAAGGATGAAAGACATTCGAACCCAAAGAATCGAATATAAGCTCTCCTTTTGACAAAAAAGGTGTGTTGATGTACAAGATTGAACTCATAGAACGGATGGCCAGATAGATGCGCCTTAAAAGACGAATAGTACGAGATATTAGGATGGGCACAACTATTCGAACAGAAGGAGAGATTGAGACTGATGGAGAGGGCAACGAGGAAAAAGAGAAAAGATGAAGAGGAAGAAAGCGAACGAAGGGATCCGGCTCAGAAACCGGTCCTTCACTTGTCCGACTCTATTCTCTCTTTCATCCATATAGTCTTGGAAAGAATCAAGCGAGCCCCATAGAGGACACGACAATTCTTCCTTACATATCTATCTGAATGAACAATTCGAACGGAAAGTAATGAAGAGAGAATAAGCGAGAAAAAAATTAGGTGTAATATAAAGAGTACGTAACAGCTGAAGATTTGGCTGGAGAAAAGTAGTTTGCTTATCCTGACTTCAGGCTATATTCATGGCGATCATGCTATGCTCTTTGATCGAAAAGCTATGAGATCAGCTGTAAAGCTTCCTGATATTCATCGTTCATTGTAGATCTACAGAAAACTAACTATAATGTAAGCTAGTTTAATAATGTAAACCGTCCTAATCAAACAGCAAGACTGACGACATAATTCGATGTTGTGTAATCCTCGTTAAAAGCTTGAAAACAGCGGGAAATGATCTTGACTTTGACACAAACTCAAAGTGTTCAAGCATTTAGCTTGTCTTCGTTTCAATTCAGCAGATATCTCTCTCTTATATTTTCCATGGGACCATTCGACTAAACTCTTCGTAAATCAGACTGTCTGCGTTTTATGAAAAACAGGTTTCTACGGATGTATTTGTAATTCAATACGTAACGGCAACTTATAGGATTATCAAAAAGTCAGAGGATTTAGAGGTTCTCCTGGGATTTAGTGAAAATTGGAATAGTTTCCTAGAATGATCATGCTTGACTACGCCTAAGGAATGGACATTCAGTAACTGACGCGAGTGCTGTTCAAGAAACTGGACCTTGCTAGGACTTTCTTGTTTGTAAATCCATTTAAAGACCACGAAGGTTGAAATTCCAAATATGGCAAGCAAAACCATGTACTAGTCTACTACAAGGCAAGAAGCCAATTGGCTGTGAAGACTAAAAGGGGAAAAGATATTCAGAATAGAATGGTGATGAAAGAAGATGAGAGAAAGGATATTTAGCGATTGGTCCGGTTTTTTTCGTCCATTGAAGGCTTGACTGAACAACTGACCATCAGCAAAGTCTAATCAACCCCTATGATAGTCCAAGAACAAATCTTGAAGTGAAACAGATAAATATGTAGTAAAGAAATCTCTTTATATGTAAACAAAACTGGAAAAAAAACCAGAAAAAAAAATCTGTAGCTTCTGAGGTGAGGGAGACGGAAACGTTTTCAAATATCATAGTGAACTATACCCAAATTACAAATTGTGAGGCAATCAGATAGCTGTTTCGGCCACAACAGAGCTCTTTCTCGAGTGTTCATTAAATCAAGAAAGGAGAAATGAAGGAAAACTATGAAATCATTCGACGATGACAATCAAAAGCTGCTAAAAGGAGGAAATAATCAGGCTTTAGCATACATAAACATCAACAAACTCAGATCAACGATTGCTGGGAGAAGCGGATGAGCATTAAGTGAGCACAAGTGTTTTCTAAATTCCAACAAGATAACAAGACAATTTAGAATTGCTAAATTAAGCCAAATATGGAGATGCCGGTCAGGGCAGCTGAAACATCAGCATATGGCGGTAGTGAACGAAGCCAAGGGCGACTCAACCGCTTCTTCTTCATCGTTAGCATCTTCTTCACTTCATCATTTTGGGGCTTGATCCAACTTTCATATAAAGCATACAGATAGCTATCTCCAGCTTCTATCTATTTCTAGCAGCCTCCTTATTCGGCAATATCTCTACCCTCTTCTCATCGCTATTTTCATAATATCTTTCTCTCATTTCCAAGCATACCGTCTAGTCTTAAGCCGGCTCTGGGCTTTTAGCTTACCCAATCACGGGCTACGTAAGCTAAGAGAAAAAGACAAAGCATCAACATCATCATGTAACCGCGAAATGCGTACGATTTGCCGTTTAAAGAAGAAAGCGTAATCACAAGAAGATTTTGAGAGAAGAAAAAAGAGAAGAAAAGACAAGCACATCTCTCAATCTCTTTTTTCATAGAGAAATATCATTCTATACGATAAACTAATTGGAACAGCTTGTGAGTAAACTGTATAAACATTTTGTGAATTTTCAGTTTTTCGTCATCCTGATTTCCTTTTTTTTCTTTCCTTCTCTGAATAGGATGTTTTACAACCTTCAGCCAAAATTCATGTTTTGACGTTCATCACGAGAATGGCACGGCAAGGTTATTGGGCATACCGTTGGCTGGGAAACATCTTTTGACGGTTCCGCAGGAATATACCAAAAGATTCCGAGAAAAAATGGGCAAAGCAAGATAAACAAGACTTAGAGATGAATAGAAAAGTTCATCAGCCTATTTAGTCTTTCACTTCCGTCATTATTGTCCTGAAATCAAAGGAAGCACAACAAAACCCCTAGTGATGCCAGCTGACAAAAGGATTATAAAAAGGCGCCATAAAGAAAGCAATATGACCAAACTTATGCTCATATTTTATAACTTAAGCGACAATATTTTCTTTGACGGAGTAATTACAACGCCAAAAATTGCTTTTTTTTCGGGCTTTTTTGGGGTTCTAATCTGACAACTATAGATTGGCGTGCCCCGTAAAGTCACGTGACGCACGCGTCAAATAATTTTTACAATTTTAATGCAGACAGCCGGTTGGTCTGTCTGTCCGTTTCTCGGATGAACAGAACGGTTGGAAAACTCTCATTTCTCTTGCTCATGCAGGGGCCCTTGTCGCTTTTTATTTTTTCTTTCCGAAAACATTTTCAAACATCATATCTATGTTTTTTGTCAGAAAGATGGTAAAAAACGAATGGATAATGACGTCACCATGTTTTCTAATGATTTCGACAATCCCAGAGACAAGGACAGTCTTCTTCTACTTTAACTTATGTAATCTCGTCGCAGGGAAAAATCATTCAATTCTGATACACACTCCTTCATTAAACTAAGCTATTTGGATTTCAAAAAGAAGTGCTCCTATTCAACAATCAATAGGGAACTGGACTCAGTTTTTTCTACAAGTGATGAAAATAAAAAAAAAGAGAGAAGAAATTGAAAGTAATAAGAAAATAAATGAAATTGAAAACAAATGAGACGTGTACCGTACAGTTTGCTTAATCTATGAGAATGAGAGGATGTTGGCGAGCGGAATGAAAGAAAACGAACAAAATTCAAATCAAAAATACGAATTTGTAGGAAAGGAGAGTTTTTCTACAACAATTTGAGTCCATTATGGCCGAGCCACATTTTTTTTTTCAAAACTACAAAAAAATAAAAAAAGGAACGCACCTTGGTATCCTTGATTATCAACCTGAGATGACGGTTTGGCACCCATCATAGACCGATTCTGAAATTGAGAAATGCAAGTAAAAGTAGAAAATTCAATAACAACACATGAATTTTTGCTGGATGTTCTTTTGGTGAGATTGTAAAGGGTAATGACAAGTTTTCCAACAAAATACTAGCAAAATGAAAAGAAACGAGAAACAGACAACTAGACAACCAAAGAGATGAGTAAATTAAGAGAGTTGGAGAGGGGAACTCTGAAGTTTTGATTGTTGAACGACTTGAGACTGGCAATGTCATCAAAAACTTTTGTGTATGTTTGCGCGTATAGGCGAAATTCACTAACGGTCTACCAAACTGTTACCAGGAAAACCTTTTGAAAACGCCTAAAAGGTTTTAACGACTGATAGAGAGTTCTCTAAACGGTACGACACACCGTGGCAAATGTAGAGATTTCGTTGAATTGAAAAAAGTGAAAGAGAAAGATGAGAAGGAAGAGAGAGGAGGAGAAACATCTGAGAACCAAAAAGAGAAAAAAAAAGTAAGTAAAAAGTCTCAAGAACGATGCAGAAGTTATTATTCGTCATTTCTATAACGATCAGTAGATCGCGCGTAAAAATTAAAAGAAAACGAAGGCTTGTTCAACTTTCTAATAGTCTTATATTCTCCCATTTTTAGCTATGCCACTTCTCACACATGTAACTTCAATAAGAACTTCATATGCTTTGTTAGATATTGGCAAATTGAAAAAAGATGATATGCTATGTCTGTCACGACGGAAAGTCTTTATGACCCTGGTAATGCACATCATGTTAGTCGCTCAGAATGTCGAGTAATAGTCGGATTAATTGATTAAACTTTTTTATACATACTTACTATGGCTTAACTTCCGCAAAAGAAAACATTTGATGGAACAATAGAACGAATCAAAGCAAAGGACACTTTTCCAGAGAAAATCAGGTTTAGAAACCGGCTGACCTTATGTAAAGACTGTTACTCAATACTTCACGCGCCGAAGAGAATGATTAGGACAAGATGTGAAAAAAAACGTTCTCAAGCATCTTCAAGCTGAAAGCCGTCAACGTGACGTCACAATACCTGGAGGTATGGAGAAGAGAACATAAAAAGGAAGAATTGCAATGAGATGATTTTGTCAACATTGAACATGGAGAGGAGAGAATGAGAAAAATAAGAAGAAAACGATCAGTTGTGTCCTCTCTTATGTATCTTATTCTATGTATACAACGAAAAAATATAATATTATACGATTCCTGGCAGTCGGAATATTATTTGATAAACTGCAAAAGCAGAAAGAACAAAAAAATAAGTGTATAAAACAGTCTGATGGTAAATAAACAAAAGCACAAAAGGACACGTACTTTTCGTTTTTTCAGGCACATTCCCCAAAAAAAAGTTGGAGTTGTAGACATTATCACAGCTGAAAGCTACTTTGTGCAAGATGGATGTGGATAAGTAGAACGTGAGATAGGTAATAAGTGAGATGAAACAGGAGAACAGCATTTGTGATGCTCCCCAGAAGGTCAACTTCCAGGAAAGTAAAGGACTGCTTTCGTTCATGTAAAGAACATCAGAGATTCTTGACGCAGTAATGCTGTTCCAACAAAATAACAAAATATTTTGATTGTTAATGGAGGAAAAGATCAAACGATTGATTAGAATTAGACGGGTCTTAAGACACATCAAGAAACAGAAACAGTAAATGAAACAATAAAAATAAAGATTTAAAAAAACACTGATAATGACTAGAACTTTTGAAAGATGATGTCAAAATGATTAGAACTGAGCGAGTTGAGAAGATGGGAAGAAGAAGAGAGTGGCAAACTTTAAAAACAAAGATTTCATTTTTCGAATCATGAAAACCAACGCAAAAATCATTAGATTCACTTTTCCTTTAAAACATATTAAACAATCAATATTAAACTTTCAAGGTAGGGAGGGAGAAAGAGAGAGACAGAGAGACAGATTTATTAATATAATCATCAATGGAACGATTGATAATTCTCTGATAAAAGGGAAAAAGACAGCTGATCAGAGTGAGAAGAACAGCAACAGTGTCGATGGAATATTGACGAATATTTATGAATATTGGAAAACAATTGGTTTACGAACAAAATTTCAAATTATTTTGCAGCAGTTACTGAAGACAAAAAACTAAGAACAATTGGAACATGCTATTCTGTAAATCGATCTGTTTGACAGGCTTTTCTACCAGCCAACAATAATTCATAGCCTTATCAAGAAAAAGCTGATAGATGCTCAGAAAAAATAAAGTCAAAACTATCGAGGATACAAAAAAATAAAAAATTACAAATGATCCGAGAGAGATCATGCTCCGACTAACAGGTATCGAAAAAATAATTTTTTTCTCCATTGAAGAGAGTAATTCCGTTCGTTTTCTTACTTATTTCATCAAAAAACAGGATTTCATTAAAAAAAACATCACAATAAGAAAGAAAAAATACTAAAGGGAGAGAATTGATCAAAATATATTGAATTGGCAGGAATGAGAGTGGGGAAATAAATAACATTCAGCATTAGGCAACAAGTTGTTCTTCAGACTAGATGATGAGGTTAAAGGTGTACAACAAGCTAGAGATAGTTGGGATCAGAGTTCAAAATGATAGAAAATGAGAGAGAAAAACGAGAAAAATATCATAGAGAAAACGAATTCCAGAGAGATCTTCAAACGTGTGAGTCGCGTGACGACCAATCGTCAAGCTCGTCTACGATAACTTTAACTGAATCAAATACGGCAAATCACTAGTAACTTGAGAAACTACCTAACTCAGAATCATATAAGATTGCGCGAAAAATAATCTTCAGAAATTGGTTGAATAGCTAAGAGGAAACAGACACGAGCACGAACACGATTGCAGCAAGCTGACGTCTTTCATGCAAAAAAATTGCGGAGTCTACGTATTTGAACGCTGGTTCATATGCCTTCTTGTCGCACCCTGATCAAACAGGCTCACAACGCGGAAAAGCACAAATCAGCAGCTGAACCAACGAAGTATACACCTCCCAAGTGCAAGACATAAAAAAATTTTAAAAAAATAAACAAAACTTAGACAAAATGGAATGAAATGAGGACGAAATGCAACCGTTCTGTGTGAATGAAAAAAAAGTATAACTGAGTGTATTGGAAAGCTAGTATCAATCAATATTTCGGTGTAAAATCAAGTAAACGCAACAAATTCAAAATTAGTATACGCATTCTGCACGAATAAACATAGCCAGCAAGGGTTTCAAGTGTCGAGATTCCATAACAAGCTGAACTGGAATGACACAGACTTGTCGATCGAGAAGAGTGATTTCAACGGCAATCGTTATGAAAGATCAAATGAAAAGATGGCAAAAAATTAAAAACAAAATAAGAATATTTCGCAGTCCTTATTCACGATTCATAATATATGACGCAGTTGACGACTGCAGCGAACGACAAATATCAACTAGGAAACTGCAACATTTTGAATGATGAAAACGATTGCTTCAAGTTCAGGTGAACAGTTAAGTGCATATCATCCAGAGGCCAATGACCATTTTCAGAAAAAAAAGTGGGAAATTTGTGTTTTTGCTCTAATAGTGGAGTATGAGTTGAATGAAGAACTATCGATAATCCTAATGTATGATAAGAAGATGTTTCTTAGACCTTTCTCAGTCACACGTAGGACGTCAGTGTACTGAATATACAAGAAACTAGTAATGTGGGAGATACTCAAGTGCATAGAAGTAGAAAATAGCATAACAAATGTCAGGCGGCTGGACAAAGCCAATTCTCCTGTGAATCTCCCTTGGATCCCCCTTTCTAGGCTCATGTTGCGTTTTTATGGAAAAATGATAAGATGATATCAAACAGATATTAGGTAGAGGTCCATCAACAAAACGTTTCTGGAGGATTCGCACACGAAAAAAACGTGGACCAGCTGACAACTGTATTTCTTATCAATTGTAAGCAATAAAACAGCAGTAGCAGATTTCTACAGGTTGACGGGTGAACTTCGAAAACAAAAAGTCTCGCATGCGAAGAACTCAAAAAAGATCGTGATAACAACGATTATTGAACAGGAAGGGCTGACACTTGTAAATAAGAATTTAAAGCTTAAGATAGACCATGAAAAAAATGTTCTCTAAACTAAAGTAGATTCCCAACAATGCGAACGATAGTTAGCCACAGTACTTGGTTGCATGTGATGACAGATCGAAGAAATAACATTCACTGATTTCGAGGATACCACCAGCTGAGAGTTGGAAAGCGGCTGTTAGACCACCGGGTTCTATTGAAGAATGAAAATCAAAGCTTGTTAAGAAATAGCAGAAAGAAAACATAAGTGCGTTTCCACAAAAAAATGTTCTTCATGAAAAAAGCAAGATTTAGTCGAATCTGTCTTTACTTGTACAAACAAGCGTAAGAAAACTAACAAGAAATGATCACCTTCTAATTAGATGCAATTGATGAGAGGAATGAATATTTTTGAAAGACTAAATAAACAGGTCCGAACAAGAAAATTCGGTCAAAGTTCTATGAGTACTGATATTAACAGAAACGGCATGTTCTATTTTGAATCAGACTTTAATCTTTGAAATCAACGATAGAAAACAATTGAAAATCGATAAGGAATAATAGATAAAGTCAAATTTGTTAAATTTATCCTAATACTTGTATGGAAAAAAAACTTTCACAAGATACGAATGACTGAAATCTGGATGAGATTTGTTGCGAAAGTGAATGTAAGGACAAAAATGAATACGATGAGACGACTGGTTCTTTCAATGATCGACTTGCCAACGATATTTTGCCCATCATCTGTTTTATTAAGAAATGAAACAACGTTGAAAGCGAAACGTCATCGAACGCGCTTAGATTAGATACATGAATATTAGAAAATAATGTGATAATTGATCAAGTTGTGATCCTCTTCTCAAAAGTGAATGATGGGAACGTTCAAGGCAGAAGGCTGCAGACTTCTATGGATGAATACAATCTAGGATCAGGACTACAGAGTATAATCTTTCTAACACACTATTATGAACTCCAACACTGTTAAAATACGTTAAAACTTCACGGAAAGAAAAATCATGTTAAAGATCTTTTCGAATGGAGAAATATTTAAATCAATCGTCTAATACAATGGAACCCGAGCTAAAAAAAACAAATGCATTATTAATAAAAGGTTCTCATAGATTCCAAATTCTGGCCAACAGAGATTATTGTTCGCTATACCGCCAACACAATACGAACAAGTTCAAAAGTTCTTTCAAACGTTCTGTGGATACACAACGAAAAATCCGATAATCCAGGTTTAATGTAGTGAAGTCGTTTTTTGAAAAAAATTTTAGATGATGCCTGAACGGTTAGGAGGAGAAACGGAAGACCAGATCTTCATTTAAACGACACGTCAAAACGCTAGCATTCCGGAGTTGGAAACAAGGACAGTAGCTCAGCTACGCCATCGACACGGAGCTTTTTCTCTCACTCTCTCTCTCTTCAACGCACTAAGCAAATAGAGGTAGGAGTCAGACACCACGTGAAGCAATCACTCACAATAGTTTTCTTTCATTCTGTGACTTCAAGAGAGCGGAAGAAGAGAAAAACTGAGTGAAGAAAGAAAAAGCATTAATCGAAGTTTCTTAACATATCCGGAATTGTGCGTTCAACCGGAACGTTTCTAGCTTTTGTCATTTTTCTTCACACATTCATAAACTGGTAAGATACCTCGATCTTTTGGATTTGACAATTAAACTTCAAGCAAGTGCAAATCAAAATATCAAAGCTGCACAACTAGTACAGAGATGAAAAATGGCGCTAGAGATGAAACAATTCAATTCTTAACAGACGACCATAGAAATTGATAAAAGCTGGAATGACTAAAGGCTTAAGATAAAAAATGAAACTTGACAATAACAGTATTTGTTTATGCAAAGAGAAAACGAGATAAAAAACCTTGGAATTCAAGCAAGAAGATTAGCATGTTCTATAATGATCAGTTCCCAAGCTATCATTAATAAGGAACAGTCGGTAAAAGCTTCTACATGCAACCAATAGTTGTCTACGAGACATACGAGTGATGAAAAAAGCAGAGCAATTTAATGTTCAGAATTTTTTCTACGGGAAAAAATTACAAAATCTTATTTTCAAGAAGGTTATTCAGGGACGAGTTGAAAAGTTACTAACATGTGGACTACCATCAATATAGGTAAACTCGCAAACAGCAGAATAGAAACACAAAACTTTTTGAACGTTGGATATGATCTACTCGACGCTGGATAAAAACAAGACTAGACTTCAATCAAATTATTCCCTCTTTTTCTTTTCAGTGACTTTCTCTTTCGTCTACTTTCGCCTGGTTGAAAAAAAATCCTGTTAGCAAGAAAGCTATTAAAGAACTTTTCGGCAGGAAAAGTGAAAACGCAAGGCACTTATAAAAGCTAGAGATCTAATTAACAACAGGTAAATCAATTGGCTCTGACGGAATAAAAATTAAAGAATGTTTAGTGTCTATTATGAAGTTTTAACGCTAACCTGAATACCAAAAATTGTCTAATACAAATAAGAATCAAACAAAAAAGTTTGAAACTTTGGCCGGAATGAAACCATTATCAAAAATATGCCAAGCTTATATACAAACATGTCCTTCTAGTCTTATATCAGTTGTACTACAGGATTTGATTAGGCCAATTGCATAAAAAAGAATATATTTTTCATATGAAATTATACATATCAGCTATGCATATGGGAATAGAAGAGAATAGCGTAAAATGTAATAACTAAGAGGTTGGAAAACATTTTAGAACAAAGAAATAACGCATACTTATTCAAGTGGACACCTACAAAATTGAAAGCGAAGGTCAATGGTTTGCTTCTTAATTATTCCCAATGATGAACACCAGTCCACAAACGGTTACATTACCATGTGATTTAAAAATTCAGAGAATGTTCGCAAAATCAAGCTTTTAATAACTAGACAGCTGTTCAACAGAAACTCATGGAGGTAGAGAAGACATTCTGTGAGTTTCAGAAAGACAATAAGTTGAAAAGAACTTTCAAGCTGTGTTTTTCGAAAAGCTGATCACACAAGAGTGGAATCTATTCGGATACCAAAAAAAAACAGCTAAACCACTACAGTGAAAGAATACAGGCACAAAAAGGAAAAAAACAAGGAAAAAGATAAGATGTGCCGGAACTCAGAAAAAAACAACCGCACAATGCTCCGCACGGCAGAATAACGAGAGGTAAAACGCATTGAACGGAAAAAATACGTGGCATCAGGCGAAAAAAATTAGCATAAAGAGTGAAGTCAGCGTCAAATGCAAAAAAATTCAAAACAAAGAAGAAGGGAGTAGGAAATTTAGAAAATTGAATTTTGTCCTTTGATAAAACAATGTATTAAATAATTAACAAACTAGATGATTCAAAAGAACATCTTTTCGATCAAAAGCACTATGGAAGAACTTCAAATGCCCTTAAGTAAAAACAAAGAAATCCATTTGAAAGAAATGGTGAAAATGCAGTCAAAAGACAGAAACCTTCATAGAATAGAATATGAAAATAGACTGGATCAACTAGGGTTATCATGAGAAATATAATTATGAAGTGGTGGTTTTTTCAAAGGATAGTAAAATCTCATGAAGTAGCAAGCTGCAGAAGAATAGAAGCCTTTCACACAGAGATCCTGATGCCAAAGACACTTCTTCTTTCGTCCTTGGCGATCACACCAAACATTGAAAGACATTAAACAGCTGGTATAAAGTCTGTCCATGATTGCAGACTCTATTTTTTCCAGAGAAACGTAATGGGAAAAAAGAACAAAATGGAATTCTATCAAAACAAGGAAATAAGTTGAAGGATTGGAAACGTGAACGTCTACTATGCAGCTTCTAGTTAATGTTTTCCCCGCTATTAAAATTGCACCATTATAAAAAGCGAAAAAAACGTAGGAATGACATGGGAAAGTACAAAAAGTCACCACAATTCTATCCCTCATCAATGGAGCAGGAACAAATTAGAATCTCTAACAGAATGTTTTTAGTCATTTTCACTCGGTATTTTTTGAAATAAATCAAGTTCCATTCTTCTGCTTCCCATTAATCAGTTCATCAATATTCAAAAGTATATTTACGCGCTCGCCATTCACAAGAGAAAATACATAATTAGGACAGAAAATCCAAAAAGATGTTAATAATATAGTCAGTAAGAAAAAGAAAAAAGAAGCGTACCCTGCTCTGAGCAGCTATGGTTTGCTCGACCAACTTTTGCCGATGTTCTTCATCATCATTACGGCTACCGAAAACGCGGCCGCGTAGCCATTCCATTCCTCTACTGCGTCGTGGACTTCTTCTGGAAAGAAGCAAAACAATTGTAAAAAAAAAGGAAGTTGTTTCAAATTGAGAAAAATGAGAGAAAAAGGGAAAAGAGGCAGCTTAATAAGCCGAAGAGGGAAAATTCTGTTTGGATTGGAGGGGTATGGGCACAAATTGCTTTGACGAGGTCTAGCAGGGCAATTCACGTGTTTCAAAACTGCTCGCAGATAAAACAGGTTCAGCTTTACCACTATTGACAGAGAATAAAGAAAACTGATATGTTTGCAACGATCAAAGACGGTTTGAAACGTGAATAGTTGTATTCATTCCCATGAAAGAAACACAAAGAAGATTTCGTTCGTTGAAAAAAACAGAATACATTAGTGAAAAATATCAAAAGAGGAGAGAGAAGGAGTCGGGTGGGAACTATTGAATAGTTTGATTGAGGAGAGTCCATGTTGTAAAAGTGGCAGACTTAAAAAGGATAACAAGAAGCGAATGATGAAGATTTTTCTTGTTTTTCTCTTTTTGTCACTGCCGTTTCGTTACTCGACATGGAATGGGTCAGCTGCAAAAATAGTCTCTTCGTAAAACGAACAACAATGTTTCCAACATCTATGGCTATGGACTCATGCCAAGAAAAGCATCTGACTGATCGATGTTACTTCTCTCTCCGTTTCTCTTTCTTTTCACGGAGGAGAAACACCAAGAGTCACAAGACTTGCGACAGCATAAAACCAATTAAAGACCGTTCACATTGGGAATTTCAAAATCGTCATTTATTTAGGTGAATGTCGAGAAAAGTTCAGATTAGTATGAAAATATTACTTCTCACCCCATGTACGGAGATCAATAAATCAGAGAAGCATATGTCCAGAAAGCCGAGAAAGTTCTTATTTTGGTCTTTTTTTGCATATATGGAAGAGTGATATGTTCATATTCATGCATACCAAGAATATACGAGTATCCTCTACTAATAACAATGGGGAATTGAGAGCTTTCACAAATTCTAAGTTCCTCTCCCCTTCATCCATGAGCAAACAACCCAAAATATAACAGGGAGAAAAAGAGATTGAAGTGTTCAACTACTCTAACACTCTTTCTCATAATCTGTCCGTTACGCTTTTTCACAAATTGTTAGTGGAGTTTAGAGGAAAGCTTACATCCGGCAACGACCATGTATTTCATTCGAGGAAACGAAATGAGAACACGCTGCAGAATAAAGTTCAGAACATAATAAAAAGAGAGAATAAACACATATATGGAATATGTGAGAAAACGAGAGAGTTATGAAACTTCAGAGGTTAATTAGATGTCCTCAGATGGTACTTTCGTTCAAAAAGCTTAAGCAACTCGTTAAAGTCATAAACCATGTATGAAAATGGTTTTCTTTCAATTTTCATCTGTAGAAATACATGAGTGGACGTGAAAGACTAAAAATGTTGGGCAAAGAAATAGTACCCAAGAGGCTTCGAAGGATGACTAGAAGGAGCGACTTCACATCAGTAGGAAGTATGAGCCACTTAAGTTGATTGCTTGTATACAGACTTTTTCGAAAGCAATGCCGACATATTCAGCAAGGAAATGTCATAGAACAGGTAGACGAAAGTAACACACCGGATTCAGTCGCAGGGATTACGCGGAACATGAACCTCAATCTGCCTCACCAGAACTTGGGAGTAGGAAACTAGTCCAACAGAAAAAAGCAACAACAGTGCAGTAGTGGATCAAAAGATATTAGCCGATTGAAATTTGTTAAAAAAAAAGATAATAACATTCTGTTAGAGAGAATGAAAAGTGTTCGAGGCAATTACAGTTCAAAAAAGGAAATTGAGCCAAAGGGTTTACACGTGACTTGGGAGGTATTGAACCTCAGCCAACTGGTGTAGAGCAAAATAATTTGGGACTGGTAGCAGCAAGAAGGCTGTGTAAATTCAGACATACGACTGAACAAATAAGGAAAATGAATGGTTCTTCATGGAAGTCAAGTTAACAGACAACTTGATTGTTAACTGCGCAAGAAAACCTGCAGCTCTTTGAACGATGACAACGTTTTCTCTGAAAGCACGGGGAATCGAGCGCTTAGCTACGGGCAAAACAACAAAATTTGTTTGCAAGCGGCATAAGAAAATAAAAAAAAAGACGGAGAGTTTGAATAACGAACAGTAAAGAAGAAACTGCAAGCGATAGAGAAGCTGTCATAAGGATGACTGACGAAACAGTAAGCAAAAATTGCTGACACAGCTGACACATGAAAAAGAATGAGAGCAGAACTTGTTGGAAAACCAAACGAGAGTTCACTAATCTTCACACCACGGAAAAAACGTTTGAGCTAACGACGTAAACACTGAAACTCTGGCAAATTATAGAAGATTGGAAAATTGGTAGAAGAAATGAAAAAGAGAAAATGTCAGCGACTATGATGGAGAAAGGCGGAGCGGGTTGGCAATGGCATACACACACTCGCAGGGCAGACACACAGAGCGTAAGAGCAGAATGAAGAGGGAAACTGAGAGAGACGCATAGCATTTACACATACACATGCACACATCTTCAGAGAATTTGTATGTATCATTGGCAGATATAATACTGAATGGGCATTTTCTTGCGCCTTCTAAAGCTTTGATGCCACTTGGGGTCTCTAGGGAGCAGCAGGTCAATCTTGTTAATTGGGCAAGTTAAAACTAATAAAGAGGAAACTGGAGTAAAAACTTACTGAATCGAGTTTTCAACAGATCGTTTATTCTTTGACCGTAGTTTCATCGCCGCTTTCTCTCTATAAATGATGATTGAAGCCTGTCGATAAGATACGTAAAAAAACAGCAAAAAGTACTCAAGTTCCACTTAGAAATAGGAAATAAATAAGAACACCATAAAATTCATAGAAATATTCAAGTGACTGTAAGAAAGCAAATGAAATTTTGCACGAAAAATCCGCTCAGACAGATTGAAGGAAATGATTAGTTGCAACAATGGAGAAGGAACGTAAGAAGAGCAACAAACATATGTTCACGTTTCTTCAAAAACATTACAGCTAACATAGCATCAAGCACAGCTGTGAACATGTAGTAAAAGAATGAGAAGAAACGTGAATACACATCCCTCCAAAGAAAAAAACAAAAAAAATAGAACGATTGGCAAAGAAATGCGACCGCCTACCACAAACAAAGAGCACAGAAATCATTTGAACATGTGCTCGCGCCAAACCACATATAGTACGCAAAGGTCAAAATGAGGAATTGCGCACATCAATCGTAAGTTAAGCTGTGTTGACCCAGATAGATATCAAATCACTTCACATAAAGTCGTCCGATAAGTTGCCGTCGTCGTTCGTTTGGTTAGCAGAAGTATTCTCCCAGTCAACATCCTCATAGTTTCGGGTTTTACGAATTTTCTCTCGTTCGGCAGCCTCTTTATTTTCCCTTTCTTTCCGGAGTTGGTCTGCCTTTCTTTGAGCTTGACGCTCTTTAGCATCACGCTCATCTCTTTCAGCTCTGGAAATCAACAGAATTAAATCGGCAAAAGTACTCGGCGTACTTATAATCAATTTCCTCTTTCTTCTCAGTCTTATTCAAACGATTAATTATTTCGTTCTTCCGCTTCTCCACCTTGGTCTTCTTCACATTCCGAGGCACATGAAAACTAACCTGCAAAACATTGGTTAGAAATCATTGAACCCTAGAAAACATTCAATTGAATATACAACATCCCTTTACTCGAGCTCAATAGGAAATTGGTTCAAAATATGAAAGTCTGGTTAATTTTCTCTATAGCGTAGCAAGCACAACCGTTCCTCAAATGCATTACGTGGCAAATGAAGCTTCTATTCTATTCTAATTCTGCAATGCAAACGTGAAGACGGCAAATTCGATTAAACTAAGCAGTGAGCTTATCATTGGCCCCATCAAAATAACGCCATTCTAGCATTGTTTTCATCACTGTTCGTGAAGCTTCAGATTGTTTTCGTTGAATACTGACCGAGAGTTGAATATCATAATATATACAAGCGATTGTCAAGATTAATACTAATGGTTTCTAATAAAATGGAAAGTAACATTATCATACCTGACCTATGGCCATATCTCCTGTTTTCTTCAGATTACCCCACATCGTATAGACAACATCAACATTATTGATCTTGTTTCCTTCAATAGAGTTGGCCTTAACTAACTGAGCACAATCTTCCACCTCAAATTAGAGAATAGAAAACGAAACATGGTTTCTTAGGAATACCAACTCTTCAGGCATCGAATCGATCGTCATTCCATCAGGTAATCTCACGTAAACGTGAGCGGATGATAGCTTGTCAACGTGGAACCAGACATCCTCAGGCCATCCATACTGAAACAAAACAAATTTTCTTCTTTTTTTTTGGTTTTTGTTGTACTTTGATCAGATGTTCATTTTCATGCTTGTCAACACCCATATAAAGTAGTACAGGAGGGCTCACAACGTTGGAAGTATACTTAATAACCATTGTTCTTCCAAAGACTTATTCCTGAAGACTAGAGTGATATATATCTCAAAGTTATAACAAGTGAAGAAGCATGAGCATTGCGAATGTACTCTCATGGGAATACTAAATGGATAAGCCGACAAAAGTAAAGAAGCCTTGAGTGAAGGCAATAAGCTTTAACGGATTGATTAATATGCTCGCTAATCTTCTACTCTTAAATTCTCAAAATTTCTGAAATACTGTCAATGAGTAGGCCGCAAATGTTCTCCAGAAAAGAGTAAAGATCAAAAAAATGCAAAATACTCACGTCATCCAAATATTTGAAGCGTTACACGCCTAGTGGCCAGAATCGGGAAAAATATTTGTAAAAATTTACTTAAACGGTTGCTAGCTATGTAATTTGATAACAGTAAACAAATAACAATACAGCATCAGATCAAATGGATACAAAGATGCCTAGATCTATGAGAATTACTACCAGAATCAACTAGATTTTTAAAGATTGTTCCACTAAGCTAACAACTTCTATTAATTAATAAACATGATAATATCTTGCATGTCATACAACAATCATCAAATCAGATTGATAAAAAAAAAGAAAAACAAGTAAAATAAACAAAACGGCTCAACTTTAACCGATTATTAATCCAACTCCGAATTTACCGGCAGCCTTTACATGACTATAGAGTCCAGATAAAGCAAGAGTGAAGGGTAGTTGACGACTAAGCTTCTTCTCGAACACTCCGCTAACAGTCCTATAATAAAGTGATGACTCAAAAACACACTGCTTCACTAACCAGTTAGTATCAATACTGGATCGCATAGTCACTCCTTCCTCGGGAAGTTCGGCCTGATAAGCCAAAGTTGTAACAGCCTGACACATTGAAGTTTTAAAATCACTTATGCATAATAGAAAAAGTACCTCTCCAACATTAGAATTACACTCGAATTCCACTCCAAAAGCTAAATTTTCGTTCTGCTTGTGATAGTATGTCAAATGAGCTCCTGTTGAAACGCTTTTTGCAAATTAAATATAATTTTAACAGACCTGTTACTCCAAAAGTGGCTGCTGCTGTCCAGAAATCAGTGGTGTATCGGCCAACGTAAGATAGAACAGTAATTTGAGATCCTACACATAAATGATAACACTCATACATATGATTAACTGAATACCTGGAACTTGCTTTCCATACTGATAAACTAACTCAGCTCCTAAATCAAGCTTTTGAGTTAAACGGCGTAAATACTGGCCAACAAGGATTCCACTCTCGTTAACCAAATCAATATTTGCAAAGGTAAGACCAAGTGTGGAAAGACGTCCCCTAGAGAGTTAAATAAATTACTCATTCAAGACGGAGATAAACGAAACTAACCTTCTCTCAAAAGAGCCTTGAGCTCCAGCAAGTTTGCCTTGTTGGATTTGTCCCAACAAACGCATTCTGTACTTTTGGGCTATAAAGTAATTCATAATGATTCCGAATAATTCAGAAGCTACAAACCGAATTGATGAATGATGGTGGCAGAAGTATTTCCTGCTACATCAGTATCACCCAAAAATATCGGGAATGCTTCTTGAGGTCCGACTTGATTTTGACCAACATAAGTAGCTCCAAAACGATAACCCGTATTCATAGCCGAAATGGAAAGTGTATGTGTAACCTGAAACATAGAAGGTCAACGAATTTAAGTTTTGTAAAAAGATATACTTGGAAATGAGCGCTCAACCCTTTTTGGACCATAACTTTGGCTCCTTCAAAGCAGGTAGGAAAGACATCTTTAGCTTTTCTGTGTAATTCGTCGAAGGATCCTGATATCATAGCATTTTAAAGAAGATTTTCAGCATCAAGTCACCTGGATTCGTCGACTTTGGCTCAAAACCGGGAACTACACTCTCTGCATCTGGAGAAGCCATTCTTACCCTAAATATGCTAAAAGGTTACTGCTTATTACGCATGCACGTTTTAATCAAATATCATTCAATCAATATTACTGTTATAATAAATTAAAAATTGAAATTATAATGCTAAGATTGCATCAAACGTATGCACTTCCTACGCTTCCAAGTCTGTAAACGGCATACGTGCTCTGTAATCGTCAAGCAGCTCGTACTTGAAAAAGTAAGTTGGGAAGCTCAACTCATAAGTGCATAATAGGAAGCTTTGACAATATAATTTAAACTGAGAGTAGTTACTCAAGGTAGCCTCAACGATGGGGAAATGAAAAATATTCCAACCGTTTTGCGCTCTTCCTTGAACATGAAAATTGTCAGTTTTAGAGCTCACATTTCCTTTCATTACTTGATTGACTATATCTCTACTAATGTTCAGAATAATGAGGATGTTCGCATCATAAGGGATTGTTTGGTCGAATTTTGAATCCGAAAATTATCTCAAATCCGTGTGATATGTTTTATTAATAATATCGAAGTTTATATACAGAATCTATAGAGGGAGAAGGCTGTCTGAACGGCTTATTTTAAACATTCATCAGGGATTTCGAAAACATCGTAATTCGGTGTCTTATCACTCATTGTTGGGAACCAATATTCTTGCTGAAACAAAGTAATGTTGGGAGAGCGTGGAAAGAACAATTCCCATCCATAGACAATAGCTGAAAATCATAATTTTATCGAAATGTTCCGAGCCTACATACGTATATCGGCTGAAGCAAATCCTCTAATGAGGGCAGGATGTATGCCATTGATTTTCGTATCATTGGGAGGTTCTCCTTCGTACACTCCAACTTCACGATAATAATCGTTTATGGGAAGTTTTTCCATTTTTGTTCTCCTTATATATTCCAATCCGAAGCTTAAATAAAGAAGTAAACTTTTAGACGATAAGGTGTTGATTACTCGTCTAGAAACTCAAAATAACCAATAGGCATTTGAACACATCTTTTCTTTGTCTTAAAGAAGCATGTTATGGAGTTTTGAAAGAGAAAAAACAAACTTGGAAAAAAGTAATATTCTCAAAAACGTAATAAGAATATTGCCAGTCCTTTGGATTCAAACCTACTCGATGATAAATTCTCTTCTTATCGTTATCCTGCATCCAGTTCATAGTGTAAGTATAATTCTGAAAATTTTGAAAAATTTAGTCATGAATGTCAGCTCACCTTATATCCAGAATCATGGCCGAGATCATCGCCTGTACGATATATCATTCTTAAGCTTCCATTGCTGCATTGTTGATTCAAGTGAATTGGAAACTCATCACTCAATTCATAAACGGGTCCCTCTTGTTCCTCAGCTGAATATTCAGAGTCAGAGCCATAAATGATATCTTACAAGTGATAATAGAATAAATAAGAGCTCCAGTGCAAGCGCCAATGAATACAACAGCCAAAGCGATCTTGATGATTATAGTCGTTACCTACACGTAATGAGTGGAATGCAACTAAAAACGAGGGATGTCACTTACAGAGGCTTTGTCATATCGTGATAAGACAGATACGTCGTCACCCCAATCCTCTTCTTCAATGATTATTGTTCTTAAACAAAAGAAGTTAATGAAAAAAGTTATGAATATAATCGAACCCTTTGTGGGATTTTTCAAGATGATGTTCAGAGGTAGACATCGCCTCAGCACGATTGAAAAGTCTGAGCTATTGATTGATTACATGATTGATTGTATGATAAGAAGCTTATCATATAATGCCATTAAATAAAGCTTCTTCCCTTTCAAAAATTTGAAAGTATTTTCATTCCCGCAATAACATAAGAAATAAAAGTTACTTGAGACTTCGAAGTGTGAAAATAGTATCCAAATAAGTGCCGGCTTATCGTCTTATTAAGAAACTAGGTTTTTGAACCTGTACAATGAGCAAAAAACAGTTCCTGTGTACCCTTTGAACAGAAAAACCTACAGCAGTAGTGCATTTCAGTTTTCGATTGTTTATACATTCATCTGACATTCAGCAGCGATTTCCGTAAATAGAATGTATCTGCATAATAATCATGCAGTAATTGGTTGCTAGGAGATAATCCCTTCTGGAGACAGCTAAGCCCAACTGACTGCTTTCGTATTCATCAAATCAGCTATGACTTAAGCACCATTAAATGGATATTTTGGAATGTTTTATTGTTTTTTGCACTTCCTCAATCTTTTCAGATATAATCTATGATAAGCATTTGTTCATCAGTAGAAGATCATGGGCCAACGTAGTGTGTATGATCCGAGGGACCCATGGGCATTTCGTAATACATGGACAGGAGAGATTCGCAACAGTTACGACGACCTGTTTGTCATTTAGTCATATATAAACAAAGTGATTTCTGCAGATGGATTTGGTTCACCCTGATAGTAGGAATTACGTTGGTTGCCCTTTTATTCCTAATACCTATCTTGATTCACCGATATTGCCGGGTCGAAGGAATGTGCCCTGTACGTAATCGTCATACAGTTTCTAAGCATGGGTTCAGCTTGCGTATTCATTTCTCTTCTGTATATGCAGTTGAACGGTTGTGCCTGGAAGTATAAATTAGACAGAAGTGAGAAAAATAATGTTTATAGAACTGGTGTTCCTGCTTCGACCGCACGTTATCCGTTGTTAAAGAAATGGACAATGAGCGATTATCAAGAAACCAACAACGTAAAGAACAGAAAAGAGAATACGATAGAAAGTTTGCTAGACCGACAGCTATAACATATGATGTGAAAAGGTCAGATTTAAAATCTTTGCTTTTCAATTTCTGATTTTGTTTAAGAGAACTGCGTAACAAACATGAGACATACCGTCAATACCCAGTGCCACATTACGATATTAGGCGAACATGTTTTCCATATGCTTATTATGACCAAACGAAGTTACAACCTCATCGATCACGGTCTCTTCCTCGCACTACAGGCAACAATGAACGCTGTTATAAACAACAAAGGAGAAGTTATTCAGCAAGCCGAAAAGTCCCAACACGATACAACATACCCAAGATAAGACTTCATAGAAGCAGTTGAAACTGTATTGTAATTAAATATCACTCGACACAGTCATAATTTTCAAGCAATAAAGTAAAAATTAACATAGCAACCAAGTTGTAATAGTACATATAAGGTGTCCACTCTACGTGAAGCTTGAGGAGCAATCACAATCAATCGTCACAATATCATCACAATTATATGGAATACTAGTGTACTTGTACAACACACATTTCAATGGTCTTTCCATTCACGGAAGATTCAAAATAAATTATCGAGCGATCTTTCGATCGTCCAATCTCATAAGGTTTCTCTTAAAACTAACAACATTATTATTATTCTCTCAAATCTTTCATTTGAAAAAATTGTGTCAAAGACGAAGGGAACAGGATAAATTATGAAAACTTCACGATTGGTGCTGAGTTAGGCAAAATCATAGCTCTGCTGACTTTTATTTTCTGAAATTAAAGATATCATAAGAACTTTTTCTAGAACTCTCTTACTGAATCGGAATATGCATCGCGCTAAGCATGTTAAAGCGATTGCTCCAATTAATGCTACTAATGCTCCTCCAGCTATCCAAACCCATTCCTTGAAAAAACATTTATCTGGATACTGGACATATAGTTTAGTTACCTTCATATGGAAACAACATTTGGTATCATCATCCAAACAACAGGTAGTATAAGTGAAGAGCGTATCTGAATTGTAAATCTTACTTTATGAGTTGTCCGCATAGTCAAATCTATCACATAGGTTTTGAGATTGACTCACATGGTTTGCAATTTCTGACAGCCTCTATATCACTCGGACAGTTGAAAGCTGGCTCATTGTTTGTTTGAAAATCTAAAAGCTCTCCAGGTACCGGGTCGGGTATTGTAATTTGAGATGCGTCAATGAAGAAAGCCGAAAATGTTAAAAATACAACAGCTTCGTTCCACAGCATGGTAAACTCTGAAAATTATACGACTGGTCAATCCAATGAAGTGGTAGTTGAAGTAGCTAGGGGACTCGACTGGGCATAAGGGATGATGTAGACGAAACGAACGAAAACAAACGAAAAAGTTTCCAATTGTAGATGGTCAGTTTAGGACATAGTTATAAAATTCAACATGAATCTGATACAAAATATACATCTAAGTTACATGAGCTATCGAGATATCCAGATTCATAATCTACATCAAAAAAGAAAGTGAATGTAGCAACTGACGAGGTAATGAGGACTTTCGATTCCTTTTAAGGACTTGAGACACAGATCCTGACATGTCGACTGCCCTTATATGTAAGGAAAACAATAGCGGGTTTAGACGATTCTCATTCGCCAAAAAAATCAGAGCGACCGAAGATGGTCGAAAGATTATCTTTTTATTGTATATGGAGCTGGGGAAAACAAAAAAATATTTTAGAGGACTGCAGAAGAGCAACAACGGGATTGCCGAAACTGGTCAAAAGTCGAGGACAAAAAGTTAAAGAGCTTGAGATCTTAGTCCTCTTCACTAGGGTAAATACACTATAGCCACTTGTGAAACATTGAAAAAAATCATATCCATATCCGGGCCAGAACCCACAGGTGTTGTGAAAAGAAACCCCCCCCCCTCATCAATCCTGATAAACCGGATTTACCAATTTCCCAACTAATGCGCTCAAACCTGGTGCATTAGTTATCTTTCTTCAAAAAAAGATTGTCTCCCATTGGAAAACGTTCCAGAACACATAAATCCGTCGTCTTTATGAAAAGCTATAACACTATTACATAAAATTTTGTTGGAATTATCCTACAAAATCTACAAAACAAGAAATACACTGAAGAAATTTAATGTTGTCCCGTGGCGGCCTTAATAAGAGCTTCAGCAACCTGCAAGGAAACAATGAAGCAAAAACATTTCAAACACAATGTACCTCGATTCTGATGGCGGCTTCAGCCTTGGCGACTTCACTTCCGTCATTGCTTGAGCGTTGAGCCTCTTCAAGCTCTCTGCGAGCAGCCTTGAAATAAGTGATTGAGTTTTATTTTGAAAATAAAACATTCAACATACAGACTCATCGATTTCGTCAATGTTAGCAACTTCTTCAGCCAAAACTTGGCATGTTCCATCGATGTTCATGGAGAGAGTTCCAGAGGAAACGAAGACCTTCTTTACGGATCCTACAATAGCACAAGAGAATGAAATGTAAAAGGTATAATATTATAACAACGTACCATCCAATTCAGTAACTTGAACTACTCCAGGCTTGAGCACTCCGATGGTTGGAACGTGATGAGCTAAAACACCAACAACTCCGGCAAGAGTTGGAACATCAACTTGCTTGACAGCTACTCCACTGTAAATAGCCTAAAAAAACGAAAATGAAGCCCAAAGAAAGCGAGAAATACTCTATCAGGAGAAGCGAAGGTAAGAAGAAGATCATCGGAAGCTTGCTTCTGAGCAGCAGCAGCAGCATATCCTCTGCGAGCAACAGTGGCGAAACGGGAAACAGTACGAGCCAACATAATACCCAGCGATCTAATACTGAATCAATTTATATAAATCTGATGACAATATGTTATTTAGAAGTTCATTATTGTCAAAGAAGACAAGATTTCACCGAAGGAAACGAAAATCAAACATCTAGTTGCAGATTCTCAAAACGAAATTTTGAGTTATAACTCTGGTTTTTGCAAACCATTTATTGTAGAAAATCAACTCCAAGTAAACTTCATCATGTATTTTCCAACCAAGTATTTTAAAAACAAAAAGATGTACTATTTCGGTTTATTATTAAAAAAAACATGCAATTTAGGAATATTTGCAGCGACCGCCCGTCTTCCCATTACTAATCTCACGCCACTCTACGACTCTGAGCTACAGTAACCCAAAAATGCTTCAACTGTCCGCGTAAAAATGTCAACCGCTCCAACAAATATCCTCTAACCGTTGTGAGTTTGGCGGAAATCTCCCGTTGAATTATGAAATTTTCCTGTTCATGCTCCGGGGATTTACATAATTATGAAATTCTTGATTAATTTTTCGAGTTGAAAAGGGTTAGAGTACCATGTTCCGAGTATTAACTTCACCTCATCCAGACCGACCACCAGAGTTGAACATATTCATTGCTATATATATTTTGGGAGTTAGATATCTTTTTATTCTTCTCAGCGCTAGTTTTCAGAGCTGCGTGATTGAGCCAAATAAACTTATGAGGGAATTTGTTTTTGTGAGCGATCCAGAAAGATTGAGATGGGGGGAGGTGCTTGGTGCAAGGTATGTGCTTGATAGAGTTTTCAATAGTTTCCGGTGTTTTTCTTTTTTCTTCATTCATGACTCATTACGAGTGTCTAGTTTTTACTGTTAACGTTATATTTATCTCCATTATGATTCATCCGAGTATAAACTTATCTAGTCTATTTCTCGAAGCCTTTATCTAACTCATTAAACCTAAGAATGTTGATTATCACTTTTCTCCCTAAATGACCAACCAATGAAGGTACAGTCATGTGATTTGCAAAAAGAGACCGTGAACAAGTGTCAGGGCATTGATTGATGGATAGTCGATAAAATGACAGTTTCTTAGACATAATCGAAGTAGTCTGTACACGAAGATTTGAGTAGTCTACAAATGAGAAGTTATTTCAACTGATTAAATCACCCTTATTCTGATGAATACACTGTAATAACCAGCTTCCTTCCTGTTCAGTTGTGATTTAACAGCGATAACATTTGAAAAAAATTAGTGACTTAGCTGTATTAAATATCAGGACGAAGAGATAAATGTTTTCACGTGGCTTAATTTTTAAGCTGCAATTAAATTAGTTTATCAAATGAATGTCATACAATTAAAGTTAAAGAACCGCTCTAGCTTGCTAAGTATGATAGTTTTTGCGGCAAAGTCACGAGGTCCATACTTTGGAGATCTGCTGACAGTTAGATGCTTATCGCTGATCGCTTAATTGATGTTTCGAAGTTTCGAAATATGAAAATATTTCCTACATGCTCATACTATAAACAGTGTATGTTAATGACTCGCTCTCATACTAGACGAATTAGGAATGACTTCTAATATTCGCCAACTTCAGGAAGCAAAGCTCAAATAGACAGAATAGAATCAGAGAAAAATGAAAGGAATGAAATTGAATGTCATTCACATTAAAATTGACAAGCAACATTAATTTTCTTATACGGCTAAGAGAAAGGTGGTAACTGCTTGAGACCTGCTACTAGTTAGTTTATGTGATTAAAAATAGTCTTGTCACCTGACAACCCTGCTTTTTCTTCTTGTCTGTCTGGGAATGAGATAAACCTGCATCATACAAGATTGCTTGCAAAGCTTCATGATTTGGCTTGTAGTTCTGGCGTGACCTATCTTTATGGCATTTCTATGTTGCAATTTGAATTCTTTTTTTATCAAATCATTTTCTCTTTTCTTCCATTTTGATCTGATGGTTGACGAGGTTACCATAACATGATGGGGCTGAATCGATAGGTTATTTCCGACAGGGATCCTTGAACGATTCTTGAAAAAGTAGTTAATAGTCGGACCATATCGGTAAGGTACCAAAAATTATTTTTTCCTACTTGGACAGAACAATGATCTGAAATCATATTGATGTATCTTGAACGGGCAACATTTTTTAACACCTAAGCACGTGGTGGTCGGGCTTGATTGAATAGATGAACAAAAATAGTGATTTCTGCAGCCGAGAGAAATCTAAAGAAATCTTTTTCGTTCATGTTGTCTGGTAAAACAGCGACAATCATCGAATTCGTCAATCAAACTAAAATAGCCAACACAACCAGGTGCTGAGAGGTCATTTCGACCACAACTCTAAACGATAGTAATAATGGATAAATTGCCGTTCAAGCGCACCTTTTCGTCTTTTCTTCTCATTTTCAAGCCATTTAAGGCTTATTTTTAATCGAAAACTGTCTCAACTTTCCGTAAATGTGTCATTTTCAACAATTTTCAAAAATTACCAAAAAGCCCATCAAATCCATGGTCAAAATGGTCGGAATAGTGCGCTAACAATTTTGGATAAAATTTGCTAGTGATGCATGAGTAATATACAAAATGAACATAAAAATATAATCATCAAGCCAATTTCAAGCAGAGTTCATACAAAAGCTGTTTTTAAAACGCAGAGATCATCTACTCTACGTGGTGCGATTATTCACTCGAAACGACATCTTCTTCCGGCGGTATAAATTCCTTTAGTCGATGATTAATTTAATCATGTTGCACTAAGCAAAGCTTACCAAAATTTTTACATGAATGAATGCGATCGGAATAATACACATCGTTCATCCGATGCCAGAGATGTCGGTCGACCAAGATTGTTCATTGTATGAGGAACCTTTTCTATCTTAATCTGCATCCCAATCAACCTCTCATTCCATGTATAGCTGAGTAGCCCATCTGGAACCATTTCAGTGTGGGTAATAAAAAAATTCATAAGTTGTAAGTAAAATACTGAGTTAGATTTACCAAGATATATTGAATGCCTTTTTTGGCTCATCCGCTTCCATGATCAAATCCCTATCACATAGTTTTGCGGATTCAGATTGAAGAACAATCAAATCGAGGACATCATTAATCCGTACTATGCGAGTATCAACAACCACCTGCTGGTTTTGATACGAAAAAAGTTTAAGAGAATCTCCTCTCATGAAACTCTTATTTTCACCATGACGGAAGATGACTGCGAGGTTTTTTGTTCACCGGAGTAGCCGATGTCTCTTGTCTTATTTTGTATGAAACCAAGCATATTGGCTAATTCGAGTAACAACTTCTTTATTTACAGGTAGCAACACAAATTAAGAGAACAGCAGTAGAAAGAGAGAGTGGTGAACGATAGTAATGTCATCGAGAGTTATTGGTACTTCTTTACTGTAGACTTTTGTGTCGTGTATCAACGTTAACAATCATAATTAGCAGTGACCGTTTACCTTTGTCAAAATTTCCAAGTCACATCTGAACAGGAAAAAGAAACGGGGGGAAAGTTGAGAATCAACCGTTTGACTGATATCATACTGGACTGTCCTAACGTTTTCCAAGACAAATCGTACTGCGAAACAGACAGAGCCGATAATCCTACTAATGCATTCGAAATTTCTTGCTGAATTGTGTCTTCTTCAAAGCACTTTCGGCAAACCTGGAGTACTTTGCCTTTCCTCGTCATACAAAAATCTATTTAAACCATCATTCTCTAAAAATATTGCATCAGCACCGACGATCTCATATATCGAACATCGGAGAACGACTGAAGGTGATGAGAGAGAGACGGATATCTCTGTTTCAAATTTGCAGACGTTAACGTTTCTCACTTCTGTAAAAGCTGCTTCATGCATCTTCAGCCTTTTTTAATAACAGCTTGTGACCCTGAGATGATTTCTTCTCGTAAAGTATCTATTTAAAGAAGTCTGCAAGATATGTTGCTTTGTGTTAAGTTGAAATATTATTAAAATCTTTTTATTCAAAAGATATAAATTAACAAAGAGCGGTAAAATTCTATATTGGGAATTGAAATCGGCCACGCAATACTATAATTATGGTAATGCGTCACTTGGGAAAGTTTGGAGATCGAGATTATGTGCGTCAGCTATTTATAATTATATACAAGATATGTACATCAAACTCAAATTTAAAACAGAACAAACAAGTTATATACACTTTTTACAGTTGGAATCCTTTTCCTGATTGGTTGCAATAGTTGCAAGCACCACGTAGACATGAAATTGCAGGTGCGAGTTTCTTGTGATGTGCGAAGTGAAGAATGTGAAGAAATAGATAGTGGCTCTCACTTCAATAGAATATAGTATACTGACAGTTTCCATTCTCATAAGGTGAAGTGGCGACGACGTTGAGAACGGGCACGCATAGTTTCTATACGCCGTTGTCGTTGAATATCAGCAGCGGATGTTTCATCTGCATAGTTTCCAATGATGATGTGGAACATTGAGCGTGGAGGAGATAACTTGAGTACAGCTAATGTAAATATCAGACAACTTTGAAGAATTTGATAATAAGAGCGAGATTTTACTCTGAATCGCAGGAAATGAGAGTGAAGTCGTCTGCGATGGTCAGTTAGTTCTCAGATTCTGCGACTCCACTTCATATAGTTGGGTGTAGAAGCTCCGCCCAGTTTGCTTATCGTTTTTCACGGCGACGAGTCTGATATGAGATGGAGAAAGATCATTGATGCAAGGAGAAAGGCGCCACAATCATTTTCTGATAGACTGATCTGCTATCTTATCTTACAAAACCAAGTACATATCATAGTTAAGGCTTGTTGAGAAAGCTTGCCAGCGTCATCTGAACTCTAGAATTATGAAGCATGTGAACGGGGTGGTCGCATTTCTTGCAGGTTTCAAGTTGATCTTCATTAAGAAACCGTGACTTGCAGAGCTTACAGCTAGAAAGGGAGCATAGATTGAATAATTACTCGAAGAAAGAGAGATTGACTCATGCAAAGTACAAGTGGGTTGTCATCATTGTACCAAATTTTTTAGGAATCGGAAGATGAAACATAGTTTTCTCAGAAGAGTCGCTGTTGGTTTTGCTCCAACAATAGCAAGTTTTGTTTGAGAGAAATATTTGACCATTTCTTCCATTTACCTGTTATTCCTGATTAGCTGCGAAAACGTTTTCAAAATTCAAAAATTCCCGATAACCTCCTGTTGACGACTTGCAGCTAATTTCTTCCCAAACAAATTTTTTTGATAATTTTCTCAAATTAGCGTATTCTTCGTATTCTCAACCATTTCCTCATACCATTTCGGATCTTGTGATAGATTTTACTGCTACCTGTGCAAAATAGCATAGAGAAGCAACAATTCCTTATCAGCAAGTTCGTCTGCTTATCCCAAAAACTCTAAAAGTGAAAGAATCGCCAGGAAAAGTATGGAGAAAGTTAATTTCCGTTCCTAATCTCAATACTTTATCAGATTTATCTATGCTCGAACAGAAGGTGCTAGCAATAATCAGAGCTTTAGAAAATGACCAACAGGACTGAGTGTTGGAGAGGCAAGAAATCAAAAAATTTCGAAAAGCAGTATTTATAATATTAAGTTCGAAGCTGAAGAACTCCGATATCACATGCTTGTTTTTATTGCGAATTAAGCTTTGCGGCATGGCGGGCTTCACCCTCCTGAATTAATGCTTCCAGTTCTAACTCCCAATCTAGAAGCTCAGCTAAATGTTTTACACCATCATCGCACTTCTTCTTCAGAAACACATCTCTATATTTAAAAAATACCTCCATAAGAAATTATTCTCATCACCTTGTGTTGCTTTTATGACCATAGCACAAGCCTTCAGAGGCCATTTCACTTTTTCCTATCTGTCCAGCTTCTTCCAAATTTATCAACAAGCGAGGAACGTCACCAGCTACCTAATAAAATAAATTTTTTCTTGTAATAATAGTCGTAAAAATTCACTTCTCCAATCAAACCAGCGAAGGGTTGTACAACTAGTGATGTTCCCATGATGATTAATAAATCACATTTTGGAAAATCCTAAATGAGTAATTTCGAATGGAAGGTTGAGGAACTGCTTACGCTGATAGCACATTTGAAGAATCGACCAGGGAGGTTCTCTCCGAAAAAAGTAATATCAGGTTTGACAATCCCTTCACATTGCACACATTTGGGATACTTCACACCTTCCTTGTCGAGTTCGTCTATTTTTGAAAGCTCAGTCGTTTTGCCTATTAGCAATAAAAACCTTCGATCCATTTTAAATCATATTTCTTTCGACATTTCAAGCAAGTGCTTATTCTGTGCGAACCATGTGCTTCCACAATCAAATCTTCAGCTACTCCTGTCATATGCTCCAACCCATCAATATTCTTAAAGAAAAGATTTTCATTTTTAAAAAAGAGCGCTAACAACCTGTGTGAACCATCTTCTTAAGATCTTTTTTTTTGCTAGCAGTTGGACAAAATAATGTGTGGGTGTAGGCTGATGACATCTTAGTTAGATTTCTATTTTAATAATCTTTAATCACCTTAATGTCCTTTGGAAACATTTTTCTCGCAACAGAGTAAAAAGGTTCAGGATTTCTCAAGAAGTAAGGAAGTGAAAAAATTTCCATGGGATCGGATAAATTATACTCTTGAAGATTATCATATAGCCCAGTATCTAAATAAGCAAAAATTGTTTAGAGTGACAACTGCGAAAATGAATCTTATTATCAAGAACCATTTGATCGATTGTATCAGTTTCTAGATGATTTCTTCTAAGATAATCAAAAAGGTTTCGTTGATACTGATTTCTCAAGCCATGCCTACCTGGACTTCGAAAATCAGGGATTCCTGCAGAAGTTGATATTCCTGCCCCAGTCATAACAATAATATTTTGTGGTTTATGCAATTTGATGTACTCAGCCACTCCTTCTATTGAGAGGGTATTCAGCTTTTTTCTACCAGAGCTGGTTTCTGTAAAAATCATTCAAAAATAACTTATCATGATTGACCTTAAGCCAAACCTAGCACATTTTGAAGAGCGCCTTCGAAACTTTCTACAAATCTACTGAAAACTCCAGTGATTTTTTCACTTGTGGAAGGTTTCGTCATTTCATCTTGTTCAGTGGTGTGTTGCTCATTATTATCTGCAATAACAGAAAGTTTAATTTCAATAAGTTAGAAAGAGCACGTGATTACCATTTTCGCAAGTTTTGTTTTTATCATGCCGTTGCTTCACACCATCTTCACTCATTTTGTTTTTCTGAAATGTACCATTTTCATATTCTAAAAACGTTTGTTGCGTCTCGATGATATTGGTTAGCTACTTGATAGTAAAATTGTGATTGCTGCCATCAGTATCAACATCTACTACGGCCGGTCTCGAAGCGATTGTCGGAAAACGGTAGAAAAATTGCGAACTCGTTGCTTCTTTGTGCATTCTATATAACCGCATGCATATCTGACCACATACTTCCCAGTGTTGTAATTTCGTATTTTGTTTCTATTAATCACTGTATCTGCGTCATTTCAAAATTATTTTATTGCAGTCTATACGATTCAGTTGCGATCAATACGCGAAAGATGTTCGGTGGCAATGATCCCTTCGCTGGAATGTTCAGGTAATCACATGTTGTTGAGCCATGTTACAAACATGACTTCTTTGAAGGCACATGCAAAGACAAATGTTTGAAATGGACAGAGTTTTTGAAAATATGATGGACCCTTTCATGCTTGCTCCCGGCAGACAAGGAGTTAACCAAGTAATTTTGCATATGTGGAAAATCAATATAATGCCTATCTAGATTCTCCCAGCTGGTAATCCTCTCATTCCTTCTCAACATATACAGAGGTTTGGTGGTTTTGGTTTAGGAGGAATGCTTGATCCTATGGTTTGAAAATGAAAAAAATATTCTCAAGTGTTCTGAAATCTTCAGGCTATGATGAGCAATGAAATGATGCGCAATCCGAATTGCCAAGTTTTCTCACACTCCAGTACTACTACTTTCGATGGATATGGTAGACCTCAAGTAGTTGAGCGAACTATGAGATCTAATGGTGATACAAGAGAGGAAAGACGGTAATTCGATTCGTGATTTTACCTTCTCTATTATTGCTTAGACGATATTGTGATGGCGAACGGGAAGAAACTGCAGTTCAGCAGAGTATCGGAGACCGAACTCACATTGTGGAGAAAAAAAGAGACAGAGATGGAAAAATTAGAAGGCAGCAAAAGTTGATTAATTTAGACGAATGTAAGTTTGAAATAATGGTATTCAAGCATTTTTTCTGTAGCGAATGTTGACGATTTTAACAAGGAGTTTTCATATCGATCTCAAAGACCTAAGATAGTGAAGCAGGGTGGTTCTCGCAGGTTGGTACACGTGTCATATACCATTAACAATTATCATACCTCAGTCAACCACTCCAATCCATCGGATATGGTCAGCCAACTTTCTCTGAGAGCGAACGTGTTGAGAGAATCCCAATAATTACATTACCGGAGGAAGATGAGTATGTTCATAGAATCTGCAACTTGTATATTCCAAATGTTTAAGAGCTCCATCGCACTCGGATAGACAGCCTGCTAACTATGGACCAGTTATAAGAGAGATTACTGATGAGGAAGGCCCAGAAGTTTCCTCATATCCAAAAAGACGAAGGGATGATTGAGCTGGTTTTCAAAAAGAAACAAAAGAGAGCTTTATCTCTTTTTGATAAAACCTGAAACTTTTAGTCGTTTGGGAGTTTCCTGGTTCAAGTTAATTCATTATCATCCAACAACAAACAACAACAAAAATGTAACAAATAATTATAACAACGGTAAACTATTCATCATCGCTCCAAGAGCTCAATGTTTCCAAGGCGTCCGGTATCGTCGCGTCTGCTTTCGATGCAGCTGGTGCAATCTTTACCTTTCTTTTCTTAGGTTTCGCAGTCTATAATGATGGATTTGTTTTTTTATAAAAAATGAAATTACCTTCTCTTTCTCGGAACTTCTGTTTTCTTTCTCTGCTTCTTTTTCTACCGTCTTAGTCTGAAATTTAGCGAATTATCCATGTTATATAGTCAACACACCTGAGTTTGAGACGTTTGCTTTAACTTCCAAATCTTCTCCCACTGTCTGTAGTATACTCGAAGTGGAGACTCAGGTGTATTCAATTTGAGCTTGAGCGCTCTCTGTCATTGTAAATAGTTTTTGTACATGTGAATAAAAGTTAATCCATACCACATTCATTTCATCTTTTAGTTCGATATCCACTGCTGCAACAGCGTTTGTGACGAACTTGGAATGTGCTTCAACTTTCTCCAAGAGACCTTTGTAAAGTCTTCGTGAATCTGCACAACGAATATTCTTCAGGAAGACTTTCATCTGAATATGAGTTTTAACAGTTTGAGCTGAGAGTAGACAGTACCTGGTTCACAATGGGTTGGGCTAAGTCAGCGAAACTAGGCTGATTGCATAACAAATGAGCAGACTAAAAGCATGATGACTAACTTGACAAAACAACAAAAAAACCTGGAGCATTAAACGGAAGTGGGTTTGACAAATGTCACTTCGGACTATGGGATCATCAAACTGCTGTTGTGAAACCTGAAATTTTCCAACTTTTTCGGTGAAATTTGTTCGCTTTACCTTCAACAGACAGGATAAGTCTTTATATTGAACTTTCACTTTGCTGACTTTCGGTTTCTTACGTAGAAGAATTTCAATAAGCGGCATAATCTAAAGAAATACATGAGAAACGATAATTTAAGCATATAAAACTTCTGCTGCTAACTCAAAAGTTGGAATATACGTCGTGCAATTAGCTTGTAATTGAATGAGCATGGTAACGCAATGAAATCGAAGAGGTAAGAATCTTCGTGAAATATACAATCTGCAAAAGGGAACTTATACGCATAAATTGGTTCTTAAACAACTTGGAGACTCCTATGATAATCTGAGTGAGCGGGTAAACTAGCTCACAAATTGATTCCGCACCATTCATCTCATGAGCTTTGGATACTACACGTACCCATAAGAACAAGCACTGAATGAGCTGCCAGTTATAAACAGTTTGCATCATATCCTTGAAGAAACTTGTAAAAAAAAGAGTTGTAATGTTGACAAACCGTTCTCTTCTTAGAAATTAGGGCATTTCTCAGATGAATGGCTGTTTGTCTGATATATACAAAGGCATAAGGATAAGCTGCTTCAGGGTTGATCAGTGTTATTTCCGAGAAAGTTCTAGATAGATACATAGTTTATTATTATGAAAAACAAATACCTGTGCATGAACTGCAGAAGAGGCCAAGTGTCCATTGAAACTTCACGCGAATTAGACACGAAACCAAGATAGCATGACTGGATCAAGTTTTACGAATAGTCATGGAGACGAATACTCACCTTGTAGATATGAGTATAACTATCCGGAGAAATCTTACATAATTTAGCTAAGCAAAAATATGCTACCACACGACATTCGATTGGTTTTCGTGACCAAACACGCTCAACAACCTAACACTCATAGTTTACATAGAACTATTCAGAAAAATTACCTTCACCAAGTTTCTGCTCAATTTTTTAAAGAGTGGGAAAAGAGACAAGCACTTGAGAATAGCTTTCAATGTAGAAATAATAACTGCATCAGACTGTACTTCATTCAAGAACTGAAGGAACTCGGAACATTTGAAAAATATGGAAAAAGAACTGACCATGATGAGACCATCCAAGTACACTTTCAAATACTCTCTATATTTCTTGAAGTTAATATTCTTCATACTGACAGGAACAATTTCAGCCTTCCCTCCTTCCTCAATACCGCTCGAAGCTTTTGTTAAACTACATAAGAAGAAATCTCCTAATGATTGGAAGATCAATCTTATAGTTGCATCAAAAAGAGGCTGAACTGGAACTGTTCAAATACTTAAAATGTATATATTACCTGCTCGTTAATGACATATTTAGGCACATCCATATCGGCTCCAACACGAGAAATACAGGCTAGGAATGCATCTAAGGCTAGTTTCAAATCTTGTGTAGACGGTTTTATCTTCTGAGATAACAGATTTAAAGATTCAACTCATTTGAATTTCTAACTTTAGATTCATCTTCTGGATCAAATATGGATTGGAGATAGCTGAACTGATTTCCATCAAATATCAGTCTTTGTGTTGAATCTTTCTTCGCCTTTGGTCTCTTTAGCTTACCTGTAAATGGGGTTTTCGCAACAATTATAATAAACGAATGTGTAAAGCAAAACAGTCCAAGTGAAAACAGGTATACACCAGCATACTCACCCTCTTCTTCTTCTTCTTCTTCTTCTTCCTCATCTTCGTCTTCCTCTTCTTCTTCATTCTCGATGTCGGATTCTTCAAATTCGAGAAGGTCTGGATCCTCTTCTTGTAAGAACTTGAAGAAGTCTGGGTCTTGAGCTTGAATTCTACAACCGAAGATGAAAAAGCAGAATGAACACAAAAATACTTTTTTAATCCGGATAAATGATTTTTCCCTGTTTCCATTTCATCCGCACTATCTTCGTTACCACTATCATTTTCAATCTGAATACAGGTTAGAACTTGAATAACATCAATTTTACCTTTTCTTCTGGCTTAGAATCAGCTTTGACTTTCTTTTCTGTCTGAAATGCAGCAAGTTTTTTGAAGGAAAGAAGAAAATTTCTCACTATTTTTTTCTGCTTGGGATGTGCATCCGCTTTCTTCGCTGATTTCTTGATTGGCTTGGCAACAACTTTCGATGACTTCTTGATTTTCATTCTGTTCTACTGGATCTTTTGTTATTAATCAGTTATGACATTCACTCCAGAAAATTAAGAAAATTTATGCTTCAATAATCACAAAGGTAAAGCTTTCCCCAGCTACAGATATAGCATGTCCTTAACTTTGCAGAATTAAAGGGCTAACTTTTTCATGTCGAGACCTATTGCTGTTCAGAAAGTTTCAATGGCATCTCATGAATTTTTCTAACGAGAGGAAGTCAAGGTTTAAAGAAAATTTCTTTCATGATTATTGATGCATCTTTGATGAATATTATAAGATCTAGCTTAAAGAAATGGGAGTCAAGAAGATATCACATTTTTTTGTTGTCCTCCCACTCTCTGTTTTCCTGACCGACTCGTCGCTGAGGAAGCTAGCCAACTACGTCTATTACAGGACGTAGATGTTTCCGAGTATGTCGAGAATTGTAAGATTCATTGGGAAGTAAGTTCTGTCTCCCAATTTTCTCACAAAAATGTCTCTGATTCGAATGAAAGTTTGGTAGAATTGGTTGAAGACTTCTCTTAGTATACAATGCCTTCGAAAATCAAGGCGAACTTGACGTTTATAATACGTAAGCTGTTGCAAACTACTGCGGGGTTTACTTCACTGAAAAATATAGTCCTCGAAAGATGCTATATTCAGGGTAGAGGACATGGAATTGTTCAAACGTTACGCGACCTAGATATATTGTCCAATTGATTGTTCGTTTTGAAGGGAAATATGGTGGATTTGTGGGAGACAAGTAAAGAAAATTTCTATTCAGCCAGAAGATACATGACTTTTTCATTTAACGATTCTACGATTTTCGGAGGCCACAACTCTCGTAGAACTTTCTCTTTGTTTTCACTCAAATATGTTTACTGAATTGACAACTGTGCAACATATCGTTCTATCTGTAGTTCTGCATGCTCTCGGAATGGGGGCAGGAATATTTGTTTGGCATCTGTTCCCACGAAATGTAAGTTGAATAAGTGATATAAGCACTAACGTTAAACCTTTAGCCAACTCGGTCCATTACTAAAATGCCCATGGAAAAGGTATCCCTGTCAGTTATACAAGAGGATGAAACGAGTAAAGACAATCTTTTCACAACCCAACCAACTGGAGTACGCAACTATGGATAAGCCAGCAGGAAAATAACTAATAAATAAGATTAAACAAAATTAAATTGGTATATTTCATAAATTTGAACAATATTAGCACTTGAGATCAAATAATATTACACAGTAACGCCTGCCAAGTGAAGTAACTCATCCAGCGATACAGCTTTCCAAGTAAAACTTGTAATATCAAGAACATATACCATGCTCTTGTCCATATATATAGACAGAGGTCCGAACCAGTAAACCTGGACAATATATTAGTATATTTTCATAATAAATGTTTACCTGTCTTCCATCTTTAAACCTGTCATTTTGAGGGATGTGCGTAAGATCGTGTCGACTTGCTAACATTTCAATCATTTCTTTGAACGATAATGATTGCTGAGGTGTTCTTTGTACTATTGGGGCTCTGAAAAAATTCAAAATTAGATCGATGGGGGAAAAAATATTACGTTGGAGCAGCAGTTGCGTTTGTCACCATCTCCACTTCTAGAGACCTGGACAGTTTCAGTCCCTTTTGAGTTTGGGCTATGAGCATCAACATTCTTCTCATATTTTCTGGAACAAATGTTATCTTATTCAGGTTCAGAAAATAATCCAACCTTTAATGCTTGGGAAATCCATCAAGGGCTTAGGTATTCGAGACCACCACTCTCTGTACCATTGCTTCACCTCTTCCATATCAGCATTGCCAGAATCTAACCAGGAATACAACAGTTCATGGAACTAAAACACTATTGTTTTTTTTCAAGCTCATATTAAATTACTCTTGGTATGAATGATCTATTGATAATGCTGGCTATTGTGTCGGTGTTAATTATTTTCATCCATGCCAGAACAGCTTCCCATTCTGGATAGTGTATATTCTCTCTGGGATCCAAATTCATAGTCTTAAGACAATCATCTAACTGAAACAAAGCATCTCAATTTGAACGCAACAGATAAACTTACTTTGGGTACAACATACCGCGCCATAAACGCAGCCAGCGTATTTGGTGCCCATACGTCAACCCACGGCATGAGAATTGAAATAGCACTTTGATCGAGAGGGGTCCATCGTTTTTGTAGGATCTCTCCTAACTTCTGTCGCACACTACAAATGGTCTGTTTCAAACGGTCTCCCAAAACACCAAGCCAAGGAATTATCCATGAATGAACAGGGATATCATCTTGAGTGGGATCCCACTCATTCACGGCTTTGTCAATTCTAGGAATTATAATCTATAAGAAATTACACTATTCACAATGTAATTGGTCAGCAAACTTGTTCGAGAAGATTATCTTTCATCCAATTCGGGAGTAATGGTAGCCATACTTCAATTATCTTTAACATCACTTCAACTTGTACTCTTGGTTCCCAACGTTGTGCAGCTGTTCTTATGTAAGGCATCCAGCCTTCCCACAACAGTCTATCAAATGCTGATATTTGATCTGAAACATTTACATGAATTAACCCTTTCTAGATGTTAAGAGGATAACCGAAGGATTGAATGTTCGAAGCTAGTATCCCTTTATCCTCATTCTCAACCAATATATCTTTCCATTCTTTCATCAAATCAATTCCAAAAATCAGATGTTCAGGATCGAGAGGTCTCCAGACAGAGAAGTACTTCTTGATCTGAACGAAAAGTAGCAGTTTTGAAAAAAAAATTTTTTTCCTACCTGAGGCAGCACACATGGTATTGCAATCGATTCCAAAGAGAGTAACTTGTATTCAAGGCGGAACTTTTCCTTCAACGTCATGAACAAACTTTGGTATTCGTTCATAGCATGAGAAATCTCGTCATCGCGCAAAGAAAACCTGAAACAAACTATTATACCTTATATACATATTTAAATGACAAACCTTCTTATTAAATCAACTAATTCTTTTCTTCTTTGAAGCTCACGGCGAAGTTCTACTTCCTTTTCATTTAACCTTTGCATCTCATATTCCAGAGCTATATTAGAGTCCTTCATAGTACGGTTTTGCAAGCCTCTCTTTCGCACAACTTGTTCGGTGGTTTGTGTTTGTAGATTGATATTATGCTCAAGTTCAGGAATATCGAAATGTTCTCGCCTCACAAGTTCCTCATCTACTTGCCTAGAAAAAACATAGAATAGACCAGGAGGCATTAAAACCTGGTACGATTAGTGAACGAGTCATAGCCACTGTATACTCTCTGCTCTTTCCCAGTCATGTCGATTACCTTAATCTCCCATAAAGCTCAACTTCAATTATAATGACATACCTTTTCCTTCAGATGTTCTCTAGAAGGCTTTGTCTCAGAATTTGCACCCTCTTCCATAACTTCATCCAAGGTTCGGTACTTCAATTTGACCTGAACATCCACTAATTATCGAAAAGAAGCCATATTCTAACCGCAGCTGTTTTCTTCCATCCCGGTTTGCTTTTACTTATTTGATTATCATTCACGTATCCTGATTCTGCATCTTCTGCCAAACGTTTTTGAGCATCAGCAGCACTCTCTAAGGCACAAACAAAATATATATAAACATTGAAGGCACACCTCCAAACTTTGGTCCCGTTGCTTCTTTTCCATAAGCTCCAACTGCTCCTCGACCAGCCCTTACTGCTGCTTGTACAGGTTCAATTATACCTTGTCCTGATACTCCAAGACCCGACCCCTCTTTATAACCCATGTTCTGAAGACATAAAGTTTAAACTAAAGTTTTTCTACGTTTCTAACTTTCATCATATTCATAATGACATTTCCTTTTCCAAATTTTGCCCAATCCGCGGGTTTGTTGGGATCTACAGCCGCTCGATTAGCGGATGCTCTCATTCCTACAAAAAACTATGTTTAATATCAGCTCACTCCATCAGAACACCTGCGAAAACGTTGGCTCCAGCTTGACGAACTTGTTTCACAGGAGGAGGCCTTGCGTTAGTTTCTTTCTCTGGCTCATTCTTAACTCAAGATGAAAAGATTTATAACACAAGACACAGACCTTAGAAGTTTCCATCGTATTGCCTACTTTGATACCGCCACTAACAAAACTAACAGGAGCTGAATAATTTGTCCTTCTTTTACCATCTCTTTTTCCCCTATATATTATTTCTGTTATACGCATCGTGTGAATACTGGACTGACCGTCCTCGGGTAGTGATCACGTCATCGTCTTCATCACTTCCACCTTCTCTTCCTGCCCATATTCCTGAAACAAATATATGAAATATGTCTTCGGAACCTTTGTGGTTTATACTAAACTATTCAACTTGACAGAAGTACATTCAAAATTATCTATTACAAACAAATATAATAACATTGCCTTAAGCAAATCTCACCCCACCATATATGGCTTCATTTTTGCTTTGAAACTGCCTCCTAGTTCCAGGGTTCAGAGCTCGCTCCAAGTCTTCATCATCAACAGCAAAGCTTTCAAATCCATCATCGTTCATGACCACCTAAACATCACAATATATATACATATAAGGAACTAACTTAAGCAGAAGATAAGATCAAAGTTATGTATTCCAATGCTAGAACTATTGATAATCAACGACTTGTTGGGAGTTTCGAAGCACTGGTACACCTAAAACACGTCAGCTTCAGAACATTTTAAGTGTATGACGCGCGACACGTGACAGCGACATCAGCGACATCGCAGAGAACAGCGACTGAGGAATTCCTCTTTTCTGTATTCGCGTATGTTCGCTATTTTTTCTTATAACATCTTTCAAATTTTCATTTATTCATTATTATATTCTTCACGTTCGTAAAATAGTTTATGTAATATAGGAAGCAACTCCTAATAAGTTTTATTACTTCATTAGCTCCTCAGTATTCTTTTATCACTGAAATTCAAAATATGGTGATATGAACAAATTTCAATATTGAATTAGTGCTCTTCATTTTATCCAAACAATCATCAATATTTCTTGAATCGCTATATTGAGATTTGTATAACTACTGTTCGAATTTTGTTCAGTATCAAGTAATAATAGGCGTGAATGATATGATATGATGTGATGAATGCTGGAATCCATTCAAGGACTCCTTTTTTCTTAGCTTAAATAATTCACATTATAATTAGGAGATAATTGGAAGGAAGATAAACTTGGAATTATATACTGTTCTAACTTCATACATTCATTGGATGTTTCATTCAAAATTTCGTGTTCGATAAATGCTGCTGTTCTTCTTGTGCTGTTTACGTGCTTGTTGTTTTGCTGTTTTTTTTTTAATTTCATGATTATTTCAGCTAATCAATTAATTCATATTATTGGGATACACTTTCTTGTGTGTGCTTATTGTTGTTGAAAGCAATACATATCGAAATCCCGCAACAACTAGGTAAAGATTCTGTCTCTGGATATGCAGGCAGTAATCGCATTGTGCCATTTTTGCGAAGATCATGGACCTCGTGTACTCGTCACATGTCAACCCATGCGTAGTTTGCCCATGACTTTTTCGACTGCAAATTCCTATGATAAATTAGAGGTAATGAATGATTGTAATGTTTCACTTGTGTTTCATGGTATGGTTTCAGCATTCTCCCGGTAGTAGTCAAGAAATCGTTCGGCACATTCGCCAAGACTCTTCAGTTAAGGAGCCGGACAAGGGCGAACCTATATTTTATGGAGATTGTACTCGCTCTGTTTTCGACACCGAAGAGAGGTGATTAGGTTCTTAATTCTGTTATCAACGGTTTTTCAAGATGTAATGCTTGCACTTCCTACGGAAATGGTCCATGCTTACTATCAAACGACCACCCAAACAAAACAACATATATTAGCTCACAGGTATGTTGTGTTCTATCAATACGTTGCAAAGAAATCATGTTCAGATCGCGTTGAAAGATCAAGTTTTTGATCGCGTCAAAGTGGCGTGCGTTAGGAGTCTTAGTTGCGAGATAACGAATGCCGCCCGTGAAACAATTAATAATGTAACACAGCGTAAGTAATTTGACATTATAAACTCGAATATACAAATATATGTGTAGCTATGCGAATTGGAGGTCCAGTCAATACAGATTCTGAAACTCTAGATATGGAAAATGTGAAAAAGAAAGACGGGTATAGTATGCATATTTGAAAAGAGATACTTTGCTTCTTACAGGTATCTTATGTTTGGTGATGCTGACCAGGGCTACTGCTTATCTTTCGCTTTTAGGTTCGAGTTTCTCTATTCTCGGGCTTTTCAAGTTATCTTTTTCAGATTGCAAGATGCTAAAGCTCGCGGTTTCCTTCGATTATTTTCCCTACTCATCTTGACACAAGATATGGCTTCCATGACTACAAACCATGACTTCTACCTAGAAGCATTGAGGATAATGAAGGACAAACTGCAGGTATCTTACATATACTCTAAAGACTCAAATCAATTTAAAATAGGATTTGGCAGCTGTACATTACCAAGTAGAAATGAAAGAAATGGACACGATTGCTCGACCTGATCATGCTAGCATGAGTTGTCGCATACCTCAACAGCAATTGTTCTATCCGCGCAAGGTATTTGATGGTAATTTTTCGATTTATGCTATTGTTTCAGATAATCATTGATACAAATCGAAATTTACAAACGATAACAGGCAATGATAACATATGGGGAATGCTTCACAAGTGAGTCACTCTTATTATGAAATAGGTCTTATTTTGGTTCATGGGCGCACTTGCTCCTGCTATATAATTGCTCATCCATTTTGAACCTATAGCCTTTTTGTCTCCATTCTCCTTTAAAAACACCCCTTAACACAATTGAATTCTCTTTTCACTCTTTGCGGAAGGAAGTAGAGGCTTCTTACTGCCAAGTGTTTGTTAGTGAGGTCGCGAACAGTAGGGTATCGCATTCGTTAAGATGAAAGGTTGAAAGAATGAGAGACGAACTCGAAAGAAATTTCTTTTCTTTTTCCTTCTAGTTTTTGCTTCACGGACTGTTGGAACTCTTGACTTGACAGTTTGTATATTTGTAGTGATAAATCGAAATAGTCGGAAAGCTCAAAAAAGCTAGTAAGTGAGCGATTTTGATGTCAGATCTGAATACCCATTATCCATACCCATTCTGATTCCCCACCCTTTCTTTGCAACCAAACAGCGGATGTTCACGTATACTCTGCTCATATATTTCATCATCTTATGAATGATCCTTAACTCATCAAAAGTATGAAGCAGGAGGGTTGATGGTCGGTTAATAGAAGTATAACGATCAGTATTCATGAACTGAATAATTTCTTAGAGCACTATGTGTATGAATCTCTTTCCTATTTTGGAAATCACATACTTTTATGATCCATGGATGTTTGTTGAAGAGATATAAAGCACACGAACAAGTATTTTCATGAAAATTTTCAATACTTAGGTTACAAATGCCTGAAAAACAATTTTCGGTTTTGTTGTATTAAAGCAAAAACTCACATAACAACGGTGCTGATGAGAAGAATAATATTTAAATAACGGAAATTTTCTTTTCACATTTGGCTAATCTTTTTAAGCGACTCGTCTGAGGTGGCTGAAGAGAGACATACTGTTCGAGGCGTATGTATCATCTTGCACAGCTTTCTATGCTTAATAAAAAGACTTTGTAAGAAGTATCCTGTTCCATTCTTTATGTTCTGGCGCGAAGGAGAAACTAACCAAGGAAATTATATAGAGCACTCTTTTCTTTTATAAGGAGAGAATGTCTAACTATATTGAGCCGAGAAGTCTGCAAGGGTCCGCAAAAGAAGCTCGACAAACAAGCCAGTACTGCATTCCCAACAAAGTCTTTACATTTCTTTAAAGTCCCTTCGAGGTGTGTTGAGCCTTCGACAAAGCGATCATAAAAATATTGAATTATTGTTCTGCTGACTTTCAGCTTGTAACTGAACCTAATAACAAACTGCTTTCTCCCAATAACCTTAAACCATTAAGCATTGAAATTAAATATTTAGTGTCTGTGTGTATGTGTGTTTTCGTGGCGCAGAAATCTATGACGATGAAAAACGAATCCGTTGAAGAGATGAAGAACTATAAAAAGCTCAGTCTGGAATATTCTTCAAAATTTCGATGGATGAAGACTTTAAAGGTAGTCTTTCTGGTGATATTGATGCAGTTGGCGCCTGCCGTCCATGAATCGGACGACGACTATTGAGCAAGCCATCGATTGTGCCAGTCCCGAGGCTGTCGTTAGGATTACTTATGAAATAAGCGACTTAGTTTCAACAGAAGCTAATATAACTTCAAAGCTGAGAATAACATTTCTTTGAATGTATAAGTTCCACATGTTGCCCAGACGTCATCTAGGGCGCTGGTCACATTTGGTTTCATTCGATAAAATTGTCTATTTTCTTCTAAATTTCCCTTTTTTCTTCGTTCTCTCTAAACAACAGTTCCTTATTCTGTATTAGCATAGAGAGAACGTATATGTTTAAGTGCAGATATTCATCTTCGTGATTTATGCTAATATTCAAGGAATTTTTTGAAAATGATTATACACTCCATTCTCAATGACTTACTGATCTCTGAACGAGTTTTATATCGGTGCATAGTTAAAGATATTTATTAGCTAAACGAAAGTTCGCTGTTCTTCATATTGAAGAAAATAAGTGTCTCTTCTGGGCTTTCTGTATTCCTCTTCATTCCTGCTCCACCATCCCACCCTCTCCGTCCCTATCGCGCCGCTAGGGCGGGACTATCGTTCACTCTCTGGCTCTCACATTGTCATTAGTTGCCTAGGCTGAACCTCACAACATTACCCGCTTTGCCAGATTCACTTCTATTCTTGTAGATGGGTTTTTCATTCGAATGGAACGATTTCAGCAGCAGAAACCGTTCTTCTCCATTCAGTGAATTCTGTCGATCCATCTAGGTGGGCTGGGCAGAGATTAAAGAAAGCCATCTCTCCTTTTCGATAAGTACAATAGTTCCAATCAAAGCCAATATATCAAAATTGTATTTTGACTGTTTTTTTCATCGCTTGCGAAAACGTGCGAAGATTTCTCAATATCGAATAGTTTCGCATTGCTGCATTATTTGTTCTGCCTTAAATGTCCAACTTTTGAGAATGGTTTGGTCGTTTTCTATGTTACTTCCTTACAGGCAGATGATGTGGACGTTGAGAACCCAAACCCTGCGTTACATGGATCAGGTAATGGAGGGTGTCCCAACGCAGGATATGCTGGTATGTTTCACATTTTAAATTTTTTTCTGTTTCCCTTAGTTTTCTTTCTTGTGGGTTAACGTTTCCTTTTAACTCCAATCTTGTCTCTACTACAGAAAGCTCGTTTGATTTTATTAGCCAATCGCCTAGTTTTCAATGTTAAATTTTCCTCTTTCCATGCTAATGATTATGACTATATAGGTTGTTATGAGTACAAATGCTTCTTTGAATCAATCTTTCATATTCGTACGCAAGAAATTATCTATAATTAGAGTTAGTCATCTTGAATGGCGAGTTACTATTTCATCATCCGTTTGTTGTTTTTTAATTGTTCTAGGTGAGAGAGAGAGAGCTTTGAAAGCGAACCGTGAGTCAGAACTTCATATCTGAATTTTGCGATTGAGTTGAAATAGTTAATTCAAGAATCACTTCCTCTTTGTTTAGTGACCTTTTCCTTCTTTACGATCGGTCATTATAGGTCATGATGGAAATGGAGCACTCAGACATTGCGGAATTGGATCTGGACCAACCTAACCAAGCTGAGGTACCTTCTAGATTTTGAAATTTATTGATGAATCATGTTCAGATTACGCACCAACAGCTCGGTAATCTCAAAATAATTGCTCGTGCTTTTGCTGAGTACGAAATTAAGGATTTGGATCTCTTAGTTAGACAAGTCATCACAGGAAGACAGGTGTGTATCTCATTTTATATTTCTCGTATATCTTACGCTTGATGTTCCCTATCCTTTTACATGCTCAAGTGCGAAAAACATAAGATCTCAAAAGCCTGTAAATATTCTGAGTTGATATTGATATTCCTGGGTTACGGTAAGGGCCTTAATTTGCCGACAACTGGTTTTCTCTGCTTCCATGTATATGGGACACAAGATACGCATGGTGAATATTGAAAATATCCGAAACGCTGCCTTAGCTATTACTGCGAAACACCATTGGTATCCTTCAGGAAAAACGCGGTTACGGATTTAAAATAAGACATATGATATGTAGGCTTTTTCGCTCTCCGAGAAAAATATTTATATCAGATTCTAGTGTTTCAACTAGTCCCATCTATTTTGTCCAAATGTTGCTCTTATCTAAGTTTGAATCATGATGTGCTTTCATTTTGTTTGTGCATCTGCGAGCATGAAGAAGAAGAATCGTTTGAGTATATAAAACATTTTCATCTTCTTCCGAGGATAAGGTCCATTTTTGAATGTTCTTAATAGAAGACTTGATTGGTATACTTGAGAGAAAACTAATTATTCAACTATGTTGGACCAGCGCCTAAGTTCTTTGTTGAGTTATCCTTATAATATCTGGGTTTTTGTAATTAAAAGCTTCCTTTTTCAATTGGCAAGATCTTACGGCGATAGGACAAAATAATTGAGGCTAATTTTCTTTTCTATATTATTGTCAGTTCTTCTTCTCAAACATTGACCATCTGCTAGTAATTTATCACATGTATGGTCTGAACCAATATTCCATGGTCTTCGAAATATTCTGGTTGGTATAACGATTGAGTGCCAGCATAAGCTATTTCCTTTATCGTTTGAGATTGTTGTCGAAAATAATTCTCTAATCCCTTATGACAATAAGGATTCGAATATTTCTTGAATTCTGACTTCCTCACTTAAAGCTCGACGATACAACCCCGCTTTTGAGCCGCCAGATGAATTATGTGAAGTCTTAGTTGTGAGAAGCGTTAACATTTCGAAATAATGCTTTGTTCGGATATTTATGGGTTAGAACAACACAAGTCTGCTACTGAAGACATGTGTGAAAAATAAAATGTGCTAATCCCATACGTTCGGGGCGCTCCTTTTATTATCGTGTTCAGAGGCACTGTAAACGACTTTTTTTGAGAATGGCCTTGAAGAACGAATAAAACTAATGTTCTGAGCAATACATTCAAAGTACTAGGCATCTGGGGTAAAAGGGAAAACATCTTAACAACTTTTTCTCAGTAAATATCGGCTTAATCTTTTGTTTTCAGCTCGTCGTTGAAAGTGATCACCAGATTTCGGCGAAACAGTTTATTCTTGCGCTTACGAATCTTCTCCCTATAGGATGTTTGCGCATCAATACCTGCGCAGATCAGCATTACCAGTCGTTTCTGTAAGTTTTAATTGTAATCATTTCACTTCTTTGATCGTCGAAAAAGATTAGAGAAGAAGAGCTTTATATCAAAGTGGTGTTACTGGGCTGAAAGTTGAATGATAATTGAAAAGTATCTTCTTCATCAATCGACCGATCTGACTTTGGTGCTGTGTTGTTATTGACAGAAATGTGTTATACTCTGAGTTTTTCTCACTCTTGTATATCACGTAATTTTTCTCATGACTTCATGTTCCGATGAAGATAGGATAATCTTAGAAATTGGTTTATCCAATTGACAGGCGTAGAGGTCATCAATATCCTGAGAAAGAACAGCATTATAAGTAACATGTCATGGTCGGTTTTGTGTTTCGCGAGTAATTACGTTCTCAACCGTAAGGATGGAAAATTATATGTTCCTATAATCCGAAAGTTCAATATAATATGGATTTCTGTTGTTTTCATCCAGATATTTTATGGGTTTCGATTTGAAACTTAAATTGAGATGCTCCTTAAATAAGATGGAAATGACGTGTCAGAACAAAGTTAGAAAATACTGCTGTGTTGATTCATTCCCACTCTTTCAATTTTTCTAGTTGTTCTCTTTTTCGTCGGATGATTGCCTTGTTGATCTGATTTGCTCAACAAATAATTTCGGAAGGTAAAGGAGGTAGATATATATATTTATAAAATTGGCAAAAAAAGGGGGGGAGTAGGGTGTTGGGGTAATAGTTAATATCCATGTTTTCCACCATACGCGCTATTTCTTTATTAGCTTCAGCTTTATATTATTGCCTAGTGGGGCAGAGAAAACGTCTGTGTTAAACGTATACGCTAGCTTCGCTATTTGGGCAGGTCACAGTTGACCATAAGTTTCGAACATCACTTTATTAGTGTTTCAGCTGATTCCATATATTAAGGATATGTTGAAGCTTTACTTATCCTGATCTGATGACTTCCCATTAACTGAATAATGAGAGGACTAACAGAATGGTTGCATTACTATAGGCTATCCAAAGCTTTCTTTATAATTGACTATGGTTCATTCGATATCTTTGGTAATCCTCGTACTATTTACCAATAGTACTCAGTGTACAAGATATCTTCCATTCACAGCTTTTGAGTTTGATCTTTGATCGTCCTGTGAAACAGCAGGCAGATGTGACTCTTATTTGTTCTTTATGTTTACTAGGATAAATTTATTCATTGGACTATTAGAAAAATACTAGATGAGTATGCCAATCAAGGTCTCACTAAATAATTGATAATTGCCAGAATATGAATGCTTAGGTTCCACGTTTCAACCTATTCATAAAAATGTTTCATCCTATTTCAATACAAAAATTGGGAAACGAGTGGAGAATGTTAATTGTGTATTGTAACTCGTCCCATCGTTTCTGAAGTTCAGCGCATGGATCGAATATCTATCTGTCGACATATGTTTTTTTGTAACACACATAGCTTTGTTGCGTGTTTGATCAATAGAGTTATTGCCTCATTTGGCCTTTTACTTTGAACAAAGACTTTCTTTGTTTTTGAGAGCTAAGCACACTCATCAGATAGAGAATATTGGAAACTTGAACGAAAGAAAGTTACCTATAGATCGAGAAATGTATTGTTATTTTTTCAGATACAACATGTTGGGAACTACTGTTCCTATTCATATTCCTAGTAATGAGGATGTGCTTGTGATACGTGTAACAGCGAATGGCGAGCCTTCTTGGTCAATGCACAATTGTAACTTCACTATTCTTCGTCGTCCAGAAGCTAAAAGTGTTTATGATAGACCAGCACTGCTCCAACGTTATAAGCAATTGTTATTGGGTCAGTTTAGTTGGCAACTCAAGGAATGCGATTTGTCTTCGAGTTTATTTCGATAACTATTTAAATACTGACTTGTTTTCCAGATAAAGAAATCAACATCCATTGTCTGGACGCGACTTTGAGATCTACTAGAGAACAATGGATGTCCCGAGCCAAGCTTCTGTATCAGTTAGAAGAACAACGTTTCCGAGATCCGAGGATGCATCGAGGAGATTTGATGCAGTTAATACGTGGCTGTACAGAACAGGTGAGCGTTTTGAGCTGTCAACTAGGTGCTAAATACGAACGAAGTTTCTTATCGTCATATGATATTTATGAGCTTTTTATGAGGTAACGCCTTTTTGCTTCAGTTCGAAATATGCGAAAAGCAAACCCCTCCATATAACTTATTGATATACAATGTACTACTCCCCTTTCACTACTTTATCGTGCCAACGTCATGTTGCTCAATAATAACTTTTTGGTTGTTTGAACTTAGTCGATATTTTTAGGACCGTCATGTTCTTACATTTTGGCAAAGAGGACTGTCGAAAGCTTACAAAAGCCATGTTATTGCAGTAGTGGACGAATATGTATAGGCTATCATGTATTCTCAACGTTTGGACCTATCAAACACTTGACTGGTGAACTTAACTATGAACTGGTACCCTGGTTGGATAACCTCATCCACCTGTATATTGTTGTATACCTATTTAATCAAATCATCCATTATCAACGACCAAGCTCTAGTTCGTGTAGACTGTGGTGCTGGACACCGTCACAGATTCGGGTATCATATACCTGCCGAGCCCCATATTATAATCCCTTCATTTTCCGGCTCGAGGTTTTCGTCTAGCGCTTCTGCAACAGAAAGTATAATAAACAAGAGAGAAATTAATTAGTTTTTGCCTTTTTTCGCTTAGTGAGCCTTGCCTTCAGCGTATCCTTATATTATATTCCTTATGCAAAGTTTATCTTCAAACCTTCTGTGATGTTTTTGTCTCTGTCATACCGCGCCACCGGTATCTAGTTTTTAGAAATTGATTCGTTTTCTAATTCTAGACGATTTTACTGGAAGTGTTTTAAAATTTTCGTCTTTTTTGTCTTATCCAATTCATTTTTAAAGCACGTAAACGTGTGAAAGTTTTATCGGGAACACCTTGTAGCTTTTGAATGCCTATCGAATGATTAGTTATTTTATTCTTTCCTTTGAGTTTTTTTTATGAAGAGTCTAGTCTTTTTCTAGTGCACATTAAACTTTACAATATCAATTGGATATTCTGCTCGTGTGCATCTATTGTCGTTTCGTCATCAAAGTACACCAAATCGAAAACAATTTTCGTATTGGCTTTTTTTTCTAAAAAATGGGTCGAGTTTTAGTATATATCAAGCAATCAGTTTTTAACTTTTCCCTGTACCATATTTGATTTTTTTAGTTGTTTTCTGATTCTTATAGCCATGTCACACTCTCATCCAGCTCTTGGTGGGACGACGGGTTCATTCTCCCAATTTGTTGTTTTGTATCCTCAATCATTAAAAGTTGTGGAATAGAATTTAATAAATGTGTTTGAATTCGAAAATTGTTTTTATTAGTTTAGAATATCTAAGGACAGAAATTATTCACATCACATGTATTTCTTTGACAATAATAGTATTTGGCTGGAATACAAGGCACGTTTTGCCAGCACACCTGAATAGAAACATCTCACAAAGTGTTCAAGACGCGATGGGTACCTGAGTTTCACTGGAGCTCAATGGAGTCTCTAAGACACATGAGTTTCCAGCAGTTTCTTTTCCGTCTGGAAAACCAGGACACCAACCAAAGCTTGTATCATTCGATTGCTAAATTTTATTTGTTTGAAGAGCAGTTCAGAAACTCACAACATATGGAATTTGGCTGGAACCTGCTTGCTGCTCCCAGAGCCATTGACCGTTGACATAAGTCAATCCAATATAGAACAAATGGGGAACTTTGAATGTTGGATCACCCTTAGCAGATCCTGAATAATGAAATAAGACAAAACACACATCTTTGTTACCCACCGACAACAAAGTTGTGTTTCTGAGCGCTGAATTCGTTCACGAGGTAACTATCAGGTGCCAAGGCATTGCAAGAATGCTTTGCTGCTTGGTACAGAGCGGGAGAATTTCCTTAATCAAACCACTTGTCTAACCCGTCGCTATTGAACTAACCCAGTCTAATGCAGGTTCCAAACTTTTTCATTCCGGAATGGAAATTGGACCACAGCGGGGCACAAAAACAGTTTACTAATACGAAAAATAGTGAAACCGATTGAGGGGTACTATACCTTGGCATAGAGCCTGTTGAATTTCTCCAACTAAATTGCTGTCTGTGTTGGCGAAGGCGGAATTGGGTGATGCCAAATTTTTGACGCATGTTTTGAGATTACCGTTTCCTGGAAAGACATGACGAAAACTGACAGATATAATGATAGTGCTCTTAGATATGACAGCCAGTCTCAGCAGCATAATACTAAACTGGACTGATTGCTTTTCTTTTGACTAGCAACATTGCGAGCTGAGGCTGCTTTCAACTATCAACGAACTCAGCGTACCTATTTTGTCATATCCCACCATAATTATATCAATGTTATCTCCCTTAATATCAGAAGCAATATTCGATGGATCATCATCTCCGGGGGTGGAGCTACAAAGAAATATAAGATTGGAAAAACATTTGCTCACCTCACTCGCATGTGGCAGTATAAACAATGATAACTTGACGGAAGTTCGAGCGTTTACCATCAGCTCTTCCTTTGGTTAATGCACTTAGAGCGCCTGATAATCCAACTTTCAAACTGGAGGTTGGATTAGTTGTATTAATATTTATAATATTCCAAATTTGGTTATTGAAATCATTGTTGGAAGTCAGATCGTTCAAGCCAAACACCTTCAAATTTTAATGAAACTTTCGATAGAGACCTTAAAAAACTAACCGTATTCGCTCTTGTATCAAAGGTAGTAATAGCAATACGAGAAGTTTGTCCAGGCGATGGACCTGTGTCGTTACCAATTGCTGTTGTTGGAAAAAGTGAAGCTATATCTCCTACAGTCTGTAATAGAGGTTTGTTAATGAAAATTGCTATTGATTAACCATAATCAAAGATTCTGAGCCCATTCCGGCTGACACATCAATTGCGATGGAGATATCAAGCCACAAGCCGTTGCCATCATCTTTCGAACAAGGGCATTCTCTCTCAACGTAAGCATGTGAGAAGGGAGATAAAGCTGAAATTATGATAACTGTGAAGTGTTTTCATTTCATTTAAACAACCTATTAATGCCAATATAGTGGCTAATGATTTGAGCATTCTGAAACTGAAATTTGTAACAAATAAAAACAAAAATTCTCAGGAGTAAAAGAGAGCCAAGCATCTATTATTTTTGAAATTACAGTCGCTTTCTTAAAATACAGAAGATAATTTGATCACCTATCATTTTAAATGCATAAAGCTTATCGCTATATACAATCCACTGTTAGAGATAAGAGCCCATAGTTAGCTGTTAAGTGAGGAACTTGATGTCAGCATCATGTTCTCAACTTCTTGATTATCACGAAACCAAAGATGACTTTGCTTTGAAGTCACTTGTAGAGTATAGAAACTCTTATGTTTTTTCTGTCCAGTCCGTGTGATAAGAAGGAGTTCTAAAACAGAAAAAAATGAAGAAGCAAGTTAAGAGTGATGGCATCAGCGAACATCATTCTGCTCTTTATCGTGACGGTGATAAAGGAAAGCTATTATCACCTTTTTCGATCCGAAAGAAAATATCCGGGAAAATCATATTTCTATTCCTTCTATCTACAATATAATATCTCATATAAACTTTAGATCATTTCAATTTGTTCAGAAATTTCTTCAAACAGCTAAAGCGAATGTTAATGGCTTTTCCAAAGCTCTCAACTGCAAATGACGTATTACAAGATGATATAATTCAAGTATGGATGAAGGAGAAGCCTGACGACTCATCATCAGAAACAGGCAGCTGAGAAGATTTTGAACTTCAACTTATATTTTTAGGATAAATAGAGCTGTCAATCGCATTATTCTCAGACCGCTAAAGCTACTACTCATCTTCTTCATCCACACATATACATACACACCGGCCTTGGTATGTTCATAAACTTAAAGCTTTATTTTTTTATTATCTTATAGAAAAGTAAACAATAAATAGATAGCCTAGATCTTAGACAATCAAATCAAAACTTTTGATTTCCTTTATCGGTATCCATACATCATTAGATATCGGTCAAATGTTGTAGTTTGCGCTCTATCTATTGGAGCATACTGTGATACAGTCCTTGCCATTCTTGTGCACAAATATCGATCATAGACCCCATCTTTGCCATTGTTCTTATTAGGAAGCAATTAGTCTCAGAGCATAATTTTCATTTCTAACTTTCCACTTTTTAACTATCTCCTCCTTCTTTTCTTTCCATTTTTGGTGCTGATGCAATCTGATTTTACAGCCTGCAAATGGTGTATGGATTAACAGATGCTTTGAAGAACTTAAACTCTTATTGCCAGTCTACCAGTAACCGTCTTCGTGATTCATTTTCCCCAAGTCGTTAGTTTTTTTTTTACTTTCACTACTCACACATTTTTTTCTGTAAAGGTAAAAGTTCTGTACCAAGTACAAGTTCCCCTTCCACACCGGCTGATCAGAAATTGTCAAAAAATCAAGAAGATTCTCTTGAAGAAATGCCTTCTGATGATCTTATGCCGGATGGTAACATGGGTAATGAACTGCAGCTTAGTTCAACTGACGAAGAACCAATCTCAGGAATGTCACGAACTCAATTCCGTAGATATGGAAAAGAAACCGTAGACTATATCGCTGATTACATGGAGACAATTCATAAAAGACGAGTTGTCCCGGCGATCGAACCTGGGTATCTAAAGGTTTTTCATTTTTTTGTTTCTTTATTATTACATTGAATGCAGGACTTGATTCCTTCCGATGCTCCTGATAAGGCTGAGTCATGGCAAACTGTTATCGACGACTTTGAAAAACTGATTATGCCGGGAATCACTCATTGGCAGCATCCGAGGTATTGAGTGAATTGGGATGGCTAAGATTTTCAATCAAATGATTAAGATTCCATGCTTATTTCCCTGCTGGAAACAGTTTTCCATCCATTTTAGCAGATATGCTCAGTGATGCTCTTGGATGTGTAGGATTCAGCTGGGTTAGTCGATTTTTTCTGCTGTTGCTAATCTTTGTTTTCTAGGCTGCTTGTCCAGCCATGACTGAACTGGAGATGATCATGCTCGATTGGTTCGGAAAAATGATTGGACTTCCGAAAGAGTTTCTACCTCTGACTGAAGGAGCTAAAGGTGGCGGAGTTATTCAGGTACTTGTATAAACAGGATTGTTCATCTCAAAGCTCTTTTAAGGGATCAGCGTCTGAATGTAACTTCGTTTCATTACTTGCTGCCCGCTTTGAAGTCATGAAAGAACTTCGTCAACGTTTTCCATTTGTTGAAGAAGGTCTATTACTCTCAAAACTGATTGCTTATTGCTCTAAAGAGGTTATTCAAGGATAATTGAGGGGATAAGCATTCTTATCTTATGACTTATTATAGGCACATTCATCTGTTGAAAAGGCTTGTATGATTGGAATGGTCAAATTGAGAATATTAGAGACAGACAGCAAATTCAGATTGCGAGGAGAAACACTGAAAAACGCCATCCAGGTTCTCGAACATTTCCTCGCGCAAGATAACTTATATTGAATGGTTAAGGAGGATAGAAACTTGGGATTGATTCCTTTCTTTGTTTCCACCACTTTGGGAACAACATCGTGTTGTTCGTTCGATGTTTTATCCGAAATAGGACCAGTATGTGAAGAGAATGAGTAGGAGAACTATCCATTAGTATCGAGTAGTCATATGAGCAATCTTAGATTGTGGCTTCATGTAGATGCCGCTTACGCTGGATCAGCAATGATCTGTCCAGAATTCCGTCATTTGATGAACGGCATAGAATATGCCATGTCTTTTAATACTAACCCCAACAAATTTATGCTTATTAACTTTGATTGTAGTACTATGTGGTCAGTTTACCTGTCTGTGTATTCATACGATCATTGTCTGTTCCAGGGTACGTGATCGTTTTAAACTCACTCAGGCTCTGGTAGTTGATCCCCTCTATCTTCAACACAGCTGGATGGGTAAGTATTACAAAACATGTTCTATATTATGAGAACTCGTTTAAGACAAATCAATCGATTATCGTCATTGGGGAATTCCTCTGAGTCGGCGTTTCCGTTCTTTGAAACTTTGGTTTGTTATTCGAATGTATGGAGTTGAAGGACTTCAACGATATATCCGAGAGGTTCGCAATGAGAATCAGATGATTAAATTCATTTTTATTAAAGCACGTTCGTCTGGCAAAAAAAATGGAAGCTTTACTTCGAGCTGATCAGGTCTTTGAGATAGTTGGTGATGTGCACTTGGGACTAGTTTGTTTCCGAATGAAGGTTGAGATTTCGTAGATTATTGGAATTAACAACATTAGTTCACAGGGTGATGATGAACGTAATCAGCTTCTTCTTACTCGTCTTAATAGCTCCGGCCGTATTCATATGGTACGTCGGAAGTTTTTTACAACTTGATTCTCAATTCTTATCAAGGTTCCTGCGTGTTTAAATGATCGCTTCGTAATTCGTTTCTGTGTCTGTGCTGAGAATGCTTCGGATAAGGACATTGAAATCGCATATGATATAATTTCACAAGGAGCTCAACATATTTTGCGTAAGTTATGAGTATTCAGATGGTTGTCAATGATCCAAATCAGATGAAAAAGCAGCGGAAGTATTATTAGAAGACAGAGAAGCTGAAGAGCTAGAAGAAAAAGCCTATAAGGCGGAAGAGGAGGGAAAGGAGAGGAAGGTTCTTCACTGATGTTCTGGCTGGTTATAATGTATTAAATTCTTTTGAAGATCTCGCTGGATAGCACACCTACTTATCCAGCTATCGAAGCCCAAATTTCCAAAGAAGAACTATTAGCTCACAAACAGCAGGAGAGTTTAGCGAAAAAAAGGTATTAATTAGAGTGTTCTTTCGTTCGATGTTGTCATGTGCATGGCTTTTAGAGTGTCGTGTTGTCGATCAGGACCATGCCCATGTGTAGTATCGTTGTGAATGCAATTCGTTTTCCTAGAAAAATATTTTTAACCAACATTCCATAGAAGCTGATTGAAAAAAAAAACCAGAAAATGATGAGGACAGATAGATTATTAAATTGTGTAAGAACCTTTAACAAGATTCTATTAATCTCCACTAATCATAGGCATGCTCATTAACATTTTTACTTTTTTGCCCATCAATGGTGTAATATTGTCGTACTTTTGTGAATTTTTTTTATGAACTTTTAATGAAAATCTCTAGATCTTTCCTTGTCCGTATGGTCTCTGATCCCAAATGCTATAATCCCAAAATAGTTCGTCATCTAAATATGGCAAATCATCGCAAAATGAGTCAAGACCTTTTCCGTGATCGCACACTCATGTAAAGTTTTTATTCTGTTTTCTCTCGTTCAATATGTTGTTAGGCAAACAATCTCACATAGTCAACGGCCAAATCGTCTACCAAATCAATCGCCTGGCTCTGGTGGCTCAGGTATAGGCAATGCAATAGATAGTAATGGTAGAACATATAAAATATGATATTATAGCAGCTAATGCAAATGTCTTCACCTATGAAGATGATGAGGAGAATGTGTGTGTCGCACTACAACAAACTGGCTTACAAACACCAATTTGAACTTTATAACATAGAACTTTTATTGGAATGTAGAATTATTATTATGAAACAGATCAATTCTGTGAACTTTCTTCTAATTTTTCTACTGCTTATCTCTTTATATTAGAATAATAAACTTTCTTTAGATGATCTCTGATGTCGAATGTGTTTCTTGTAGACAAATGGTTTGACGTCCTTCCATACATGGTGTCAGATTGAATAGTGCATTACAGAAATCGTTGGGAGATTTTACGGTGAATCCCTTCAATAGTGCCTGCCCACAATCGACTACGAAATAACGCGAAGGGAAAGCTATACGTGTGGTTCTGAAACGAAAACTTTTTGCTGACTTCATTCGGTTCCATGTCAATTCAATCTTTAATACCAAATATGAAGAATATGATCAAACCTGTTAGGATCGTGATTCCACCAAATGTTCTCTCGTACACCCCAAGAAACAATCTTCGAAGAATCTTTTATCTGTTGAATAGATTGGATGGAAGAAATTGCTATTCGCTTTTGCTGGCCTTTAGGGAAATAATATGACTTGAGGATAAGATTAGTATGGCTCAACTTTAAAATAAATTTTTTCATTTTCGAACGGTAAACATAAATCGATAACTTACTTTACAATAACGATCTTCATATATAATATCTCTATCAATTGTTTCGTCATCAGACGTTGGATCTTCATTGAATTCAGAAGAATCGCTGACGACACATACTCTCATAGTCTGCCTTTGGGCTTCGGAGGAAGCTGACGACGATCGGTAGACAGTTCCTTCTTGCCATGGCATCTAACTGACGAATTCGAGTAACAATTTCGTTTTGTGATTGAGTGAGAGGGACGAAGAGTATGTGCAAAAACAATGAAATTGAAAGAATTCGAGAAGGTAACGCCAAATCTGATATCATTACAACCGTTACCATGGAGATGTGTCTTGTGTTTCTACTCCACTCTTTTCGATGATTAAAAATTTATTCTGATGGTAGAGAAGAGTTGTCAATGTTCAGTTGTGGTGGATTTTGACAGGTGCATCGTAAACTTGAGGCTCGACGATCAAACCCGTAACGTTCGAGGTCAAAAACATCATAGCCATCCAATCCAAATGTTCGATGAGCTCCTAAAATGACAGTTTACAACGTCAGAACGTTTCATGATGTTAAGAGATTATATTTTTTGTTTACCTGTCTGATTACGATAGTCCCACATTTCCAAAAGACATGGCCGTTTTACCATGACAGCTACAGCTGTATCATCCCACTGTAAGGATGAAGTCACTTAATCTTCTCACAAAAAGATTTCATTCAAAATAGAGATTTTAGATTCCATTATATAAGTTTGAATGATGCGTTCATGCAACGCTCTGCAACTTTTATCGATTCGTCAATTTTTTGTTCGTCTAGATTGTTATCCGTAGAAGGAAAGGATGAAATTACCATAGCTCCTAAAGCACCATTGCCATTGATTCGAACACGAAAAACATCATTCAATGAACAATTTGAAGACGAAAAGATGAGAGCACAGCATGCTGTACATTGGGTCACAAGTGCTGGCACACAGCCAGATAATAGAGCTGCTGATGAGCCGGTAATTAGAATCAGAAATGAAATGAAAACTAAATCGAATTTTAGCTGAAAAAGATAAAGATTAATGAAAATCATGATTGATAACGAATAATTGTTAATAGAGATTAGTGAGGAATATGAATGAATGAATCTACCTTCATAACGATGATTGATAAACGTAAGTAATAGGTAGAAGAGTTTTCAACAAACGATGTCTCGATGACATTTACGGAAAGAATACTTTCCGTTCTTTTATATATTTTTCTTTGATTTTGTTTAGAGAACTTATTTTCATACACCCGAATAAAAGAAAATGTGAAAACAAATCGATTGAGCGTTAAGAACAGCAAGCAATGACATTTATCATTAGCTCTCCTATAAAAACCAGAAGACATGCTGTAACATAATCAAAGCTTTTTTATTTTCATATGTTAGCTTGTAATTGGCTCTTTCCTTCTTCATAACGCACTTCACCTAAATCTGTCTTCAACTCTCTACAACTTCAACAGAACCACACTTCTCTAATGAATTTCATAATCTATTCAAAGCTTTAAAAGCTTTCATGTGTGTGTGCTTTGCCCAAAAAAAGAAAAATAGTTCAGAAGGAAAAGAAAAAAGAGAAAATGTATGTTTGAAATGTTTGCAAACCTTCACTGCTCTCCTTCCACATCACATTCTTTTCCTTTCTTTCTTTTCTTTCTTTCTTTCTTCCTTTGCAGCATTTTTCAAAAAAAAAATATAAAAATTTATTTTTTTCCCCTTTAGAGTAACTTCTTGAGTCTTCGAATGATGCTTTTATTGATTTTTCCGTGAAAATAATATTATCCATCATAAACAACAGATAATTTCCCAATAGTATAATGATGGACAACGTGTTATTCACTTGAGGTCAAATACACCTCTCTTTCTTTCTTTAACCTCTCTACATATTAGATGCACTCTCTTTAACCTCACTCCTAACAGTTTGTAATAGAACACACTTTTTTTTCTCACATACAAACATATATTAGAGTGTACACTTATTTAGAAAAATCAAGAATATCGATTGAAACTGAAGCAATCATTCCAAATACGTTCATACAAAGCGGATACAGAATTCGGATGAAGAAAGAATTAATAATGAACATACTTTAGCCATACATGTATTTTCGTCCCTATGAAGCCTTCTGAAGAACAACAATAACAACTTGAACACTTTTATTTTTCACTTGGTTGTAGACGCCAATCGGTTGCATTCAAATTTTTTTTTTTCGAACTTGCGCTCATATTCTAATGAGAGGTAGATCTGTAGGAATGAATTCGTTTTTTAATTCAAAAAAGATGCTATTGAGATAGGAGGCTGAAGAAAGGAATAGCTGATAGGAAGAACATTAAGAAATGATTTCTTTGAGGTAGCTTAGCACACATCACCTTATAAGCTCATCCTCAACAATATTAAAAGTTTAAAATCATCTAAATAAGCTGAGTTGTTTTGCATCTCTTTCTCCTTGAAAAGAAATCATTTATGCGTTCAACATCCAAAATCCTTCCAGTATATATTTATGTGTGTCGGCGTTTCGTGCTGTCCATATATTGGCCTTCGTTCGAATCCGCAAGCAAGATGCCGGTTTTGCCTTAATCTAAGAAACTGTCATTTGAAATAACAATTTAAAAGAAATTCATTCGAACACAATATGTTTTAAAAGACAAAGTGATGAGGAAACACATTTCACAAGTTCTCTTCTATCTCATTCAACGCTGTCGCAAGGTTTCAACTGATTGCAATTGAAGATGAATAAAAGGAATGTTAAAACAGAATAGGAAGAAGGAAACGCAACGAATTCTCATACATACATTCTCATCCTATCATTTGAGCCTAAGTTACGTTTTTCCTTACGAATATAGACATAAAGACATGTAAATTTCAATGTTCACCCTGCGGAGCCAGTCTTTCAACAGTAAACAAACGAACTTTTAGTTCTCTGAAAAGTAGAAAAGGGAAGAAAAAAAGAGTTTAAAAGGAAGAAATACATAGATAAATCACAGATATACTGGGAAGGAATGATTTTATATCAAATTAGAAGCGTTATAGAATCTCTAAAGTCTCAAGAGTATAACAACGATCGCGCGTTGACGCGTCAAGTCTTCTAGTAAAAAACGCTTAAAAATAATAGTTGTTAAATGGTTAGAAGGTTGAAATTTACAAAATTCTGGTAAAGAGCATCGTAGAATTCATCTGAATCAAAAAAAATCTCAAAAAATCAACATTAAGCTTCATTTTGAACCATGTCCATAACCCTGACAAAACCCTACAATGTAGAGTGGACATTGTAAGGAACGTTATAACTTTGTCAATTCCCCGGATTTTGAACATGAATGAAGTTTCATATGATAGAAAACAATCTTGGCTATCCAATGATACCAAAATTTTTTGGGAAAAATCATATCCATTAGGTTTTCTAATCAAAATTTTGATGATATCATAGTTACTTCGATATGGTTGTGTTCAATGCTTGATACTGGAGTATTAAATGAAAATAATCGTTCAAGATTATATTCATTCGATAGCCAAATGTCTATTCTTCAAATCAACTTTTAAAAAAATTAAAAAAGTTACGTTTAAATATCTTTTTTTGAACATCAAATAACACCAAACGTACTCAGTCTTAGAACGAATTATTCGCTAGGCTAGTCCAACAAACTGGGTTGCGGCGTGGGGGCGTCCTAGGGTAGATATATGCGACGACGCCACTTGCATGTCAGTCGCGATTAGCTGCTTTCTTGTTACCTACAAGTAACTCTATTCCATTTCAAAATGTCTGACGTCGAAGTTGCCGCTGCTGCTCCAGTTGAAGTTGAGGCTTCCTCAGCTGCTGCTCCTGCAGCTCCAGCCAAGGCTGCTAAGGCTCCTAAAGCACCAAAGGCTCCTAAAGCCAAGGCTCCTAAATCCAAAGAAGAGAAGACCAAATCTGCTGCTCCATCTCATCCAACATATTCCTCAATGATCACCGAAGCCGTCAAGTCTTTGAACGAGAGATCCGGATCTTCCAAGCAAGCCATCATGAAGTTCCTTTTGGCCAAGTACGATTTGGGAACCAACATCAACCAGGTATAGAATTTGTTTTGTAATATATTGTTTTATTGTTGTTTGTTAGATTAACGCTCGTCTTCGTTTGGCTTTGAAGAGAGGAGTAACTGTTGGAGAATTGAAGCAAACCAAGGGTGTTGGTGCAAGTGGATCATTCCGTCTCGGCGACAAAGTTAAAACCGTTAAGAAGGTAAGAATCTAGTTCATTGTTCAGTGTTAATATATTTTTTTGTTATAGGAAAAGAAGGCCGTCAAGCCAAAGAAGGAGAAGAGCTCTACTGCTTCCAAGAAGACCAAGGCTCCCAAGGAGAAATCTGCTACTAAGAAATCAGCCGTTAAGAAAACTGATTCCAAGAAGTCACCCAAGAAAGCTGCCTCCACAAAGACTGCCAAGCCCAAGAAAGCTACAGTGGAGAAGAAGGCCGTCAAGCCCAAGAGTCCCAAGAAAGCAGCTGCCGCCAAGCCTAAAGTTGCCAAGGCTCAAAAGCCAAAAGCTGTTAAGAAAGTCGCAGCTAAAAAAGAATAATTCCATTAATTAACTGTAGCATGCTAATTTACAATGCTGTACATCATTAACACGAGTTACTTTATCCGAGTAGATCTCATGTATATAAGCTCTTACGCTATTGCTCAAAAGATATTGTTTATGCACTTAACCATAATAATCCTAATTTCCTCAAAATCTAATAGTTTTACGGAACTTTTGTTTTATCGCACGTTGTTTGATAACGTAAACTGTCATAAAGTGAATTGACAATAAATTTAATTTTATCAATCTTCAAAGGTTATCTGATATTTAAGAAGTTGTTGCAAATAATGCAAAGTCTCTAAAAAGAAAAAGATGCTGAGGTCACATTGTACGAAGCCATTCATCCACGCGCTATACTCCTTTGTCCAAAGAAGTCGGCGTCCATAGACTTATATGTCAGTTTCGGTAACGTAATTGTTTGTTTCTTGCGTCTCTTTTATGTCAAAATTGATCATGTAGCTATATAGAGGGATTACTACTTCCTCCATTAGAAATATGGCGACCTCCTAACTTACAATTCCTTCGGGGAAGCGTTTTTCGAGTAATCAGGATTAATCGAATCTTCTCGGAAGGTTTCAGATGAAAATTGCGTTTTAACGAGGTCTGTCTACGTGGATAACGAGTGCATGTTTGTTTACATGCAGATGTTTCGAATTGAGGAATGATAATTACAGTAGAAGTTGCATTATTTCTTTGTGTTTCGGTTTCTGTGTTTATTAAGGATTAGAGAAATAGAAAGAAGGAAGTGAGATAAAGATAGAGAGAAAGGGGGGAAATGAGAGGAAAGAGGGGTGCTACAGCTGCGTGAGGTCATCTAGGAAACGAACAGGTGTTGCGCGGGACAATTTCAAGAGGGCCGTTCGTTCTTTGAGACAACGAGGACAAATTAAAAATAAAATAAAAAACAGATGAGGAGCATCATTTTTGAATACGTAATGTGTATAGTCGGAAGATTTGTGATACCGTACACCAGATGAAGAAGCAGAACGAATTAATGATAAAATTATAATTTTATATAAATATTTACACACATACAGACACAAATATAAGATTGTTCATTTATAAAAGCTTACACATGGTTAGCATTATACGAATGAAACTGAACTAAGATAGTTATTCGATAAGTTATAAGGTTATCACATATTTTAATTATTCATTTTTCTTATCTTTGTTTTTCAGAAGGAAAATATATAATAGATAGATAACCAGTAAAGGAAATTGGATCTGTTTCTCACTCTCTCTCTCTCTCTCTCTCTCTCTCTCTCTCTCTCTCTCTCTCTTAGGCAGCATATATTAATCAGCCATAAACCATATCGCCTCTTTCTATCTCCAACAAAAAAATTATTTGAGATATGTCAGCTATTTGGTTAACGAGATCGAAAAGCTAAGAAAATGAATTTGGTTTTTTTTGCTGTTTATAAACAATACATTTGCTTTCTTTCTGTTCTTGCTGTTATTGATGGAAAAAATATGAAAAGATGAAGAAGAAGAAGGATATTATGCTGACGCTACTCAAAACTATCGATTGATTCTCATTTTTGTTTTTTGTTTCGTTTAGTTTGGATAATCAATCTGGAAAAATGGTGATTTGAATTTCTTATCCATTTCTTCATCATCATGAATCTATAATATTTATAAGCATACATTATATTACAAATATATTATTATACAATGACCTTGTCCGAATGATCCATATGAGCTTCGAGGATTTCTTCAGAACGAACAGGCAAGAAGTCTTTCTCTTCTAATGATCCAACTTGAGCATTCGAAGAGACGATTGGTAGGGATGCTGGCTGGAAATAATATTTTTCATTTCACGTTTTAAACTTATCAACCGTGTTTTTCAATTTTTCATTCTAAAATGATTTAAGACATCTATCCTTGTCTGTGATGATACGTGTGTTTTTCACGTCTCACGTGAGAAAATACATAATTAGCATATTATATGCCAATTTTTAACATTTTCAATATATTCTCTTTCTAACTAATTCAATTTGTGAATGTTGGATGACGCCAAATCAAGATGACTAATTGAGATAAAGAAGTCATTCTCTAACAGATGTCGTTGGAAAATAATTGACAAAAGTGATGAAATAGTTTTCTTTCTATATAGAGATCAGATTCATTATGTTTTTTTTCGGAAAAGAAAGAGGAGATGAGAGATAGATGAAGGAAATATTAAAAGGAATGAAAAAGAGAAAGATACGTGGGTGAGGGATAAGTGCTATCGCCAAACATATAATCCTTTCAACTATTTTTTTGTGTGTGAACATAATGAAAGAAACCAATTAATGAATAAGATTGAAAGAGATAGAACAATTGCTTAGTCATAACGTTTGAAGATTCTGACCTCAGTTTCCTTTGCGGGCTCAGCTTGAGTATGTTGCCATGTGTTTGTTTGGAATGAATCAGATTTTTCGACACTTTGAGCCTTATCATCGACCGCCACATCAATGGGTACATTGAATGATTCCTCAAATTTATTGATTGTTGTTGTTATGACGGTGTTACAAATACTTGTCTTTGGAAGTTATCAATTCCTTCACTATCTTGACTGTTCATCCATGGATTGAATGGTTTGGAGTCCATGTTTGATCCTACTGGGTTTGGTTGGAAAGGCATGAACTCTTGCTGAACATAGCTTGTCAAGGGTGTGTTTTATTTACAAATAAAACCTTATTTTTGTTTGCTGACCAATCGTTATTCCAATGATGAGCAAAACGTTCGTCATCTCCTCCACTCATGTACCATGGACGTTGAGCTTGTTGCTGTTCGTTAGCTGTTCCAATGATGGGAACCTTCAGATATAGCAGTTTTTTTTATATTTTTTGAATGAAAATGGTTACCTGATTCTGAACAGGGAATGGAAACTGGTTTTGACGTCCGATGGTTGGCATTTGTGGCTGAAGCTGTTTTATTAGTAATTTTATTTTGGCATATTCTTACGAAGTTGATCATGGGGTTAGGTTCTGCCCACTGGTTTCCCATTGGCCATCTACGGTTGTCTGGCATGAAGGGAGCTTCCTGAAACGAAGTTTTTAAAATTTGTACTGCTATTGATAAAGTACTCCATTTGGTCTTTCGAAATTGTCATTGAAGAGGAAGTTGTCTTGATAGTTTTCCTGAAAACATTTGTTAGAGGGAATTTTCGTGAATATGTTCACATACTTCAAATTCTGGAACTTGTGGACGACGATCCCATTGTGGTTGATTCCACTTAGGAGCTCTGAATGAAAAGGATGTAATTAAAATAATTAAAGAAGACAGTTGAGGAAATGTTAACTGTAAGAAGTGTTAGCTCACCGTGGATGACTCCATCGGTCGAATTGAGGAGGGAAGCCCATCATAAATGGTTGAGGTGGAATGAAAGGTGGACGGAAACTATAGAAAAGTTAGTTAGAAGAAGAATGTTTGAAAGTTTTTAGTATTAGAAAGTTCGGAAACACACCTATCGTATTCGACGTAGTCTTCGTCATGAGGGAAGGGCCCAAAGTGTTGTTTGGGAACAGCTACTTCTCCAAACCCATCTTCCCAAGCTCTTTGTGACTGAAATTTTTCTTTTACTTCCGAACAAATTGCCATAATAGTTAAAGATGTATTTTGTTATTCGCAGACTTCAGAGTCTTAAATCAAAAATCTTGAAAAGCTTACCATTCCATCGCGTTCGTTTTCAGGTTGAATTGGCTTAACTTCAATCACATGAACTTGCATATCTCCGTTTAAACCCATTTCAGAAGCTTTCTTTCTCATTTTTTCCAAAATATTTCTTAAGAAAACAAATCGAGCATCTCCTTCAGCGGTAGACATGTCTTCTTCCTGAAAATAAGAGGAAGTTAATTCTCTGATTAATGCAAAAGTAGGTGAGTTCAACCGGTCTCTGCTTTCTATCGGCTCAAAATGAAAGTTAATTCTGTTTTCTGAGAGTCTTTGAGAAAAATTAAAGGATTATTCTAATTTCGCTCTTAAGACATTTAATACGAAATCAAGTTGTTTTTAGGACGAAATTTTTTTTCAGAAATGTTGTTAAGAATGGGAATAGAACAGATGAAAACGAATTTTCTTTTTCAAGTTTAATTCTTTGTTCCAACGTTGTACGAGCCTATCTTGTGTTTCAAAACTAGTATGATATTCAAGCTTCAGAACTTACAGATTTCTTAATATCGTTCGTAACTTCATTATCCACATTGTTCGATATAGTTGGTGTCTCTAACAGAGGAAGAGCTTGATGTCTAAAAAAAAGAATTTTAATGCAAATTCTGTGAGACATGAGCGAACGTTGGTCGATTGCTGAAAGCCAATCTTTCATCGAGAGGTTGGTTCTGAGACTTTTGTTGTTGCTGTTGCTGAACTTGGGAGAGAAGTTCATATCCAAGCATTCGTTGCCGAAGTTCGGCCCTGTTCATACTTGTTGATTATGGCAACATGTGGGATTTCATACCATTTTAATCGAAGATAAGCTTGATCTCGTTGACGATTATATGAGATCTCTGATATTGTGAGGCAGAGTAGAACGATGAAGAAAGCTCCAATGCACCATGAGAGAACTTGAAAAACAGAAAGCTCTGATTAAACTAATCGAGGTATATATGTCTTACTTCCACAGCTTCTCATCATAGCTTTACGTGCTGGGGGTGAGCGAGAGATAATTATTGGAGCGGGTGATATAGAAGGAGAAGATGTATTACTGTCAATAGGAATCTGAAGAATTTCTTTATTGGCTAAGTGAGGAGTAAAGTGTTACCTTTGTCATCTCAGCCGTGCTTTCACTGGATTTGACTGGATCTGCCTTCTTCGTTCCATCTTTGTCACCGAGACCGACTGTGAAGACTTTCATTCTTGGTTGATGAACCTTTAATAATAACTTTATAGAAAACAGAAGGAGAAGATGAAAAAAATTCAAATTGCATGGTAAACGATTCATATTTATACTTTGTATTTCAGAGAAGAATGAAACCGGAAGACCTGACCCCCTCATGATGTTTGAGGAATAGAGGGCCAAATCGTGAAAGAATGACACAAATTGAAATATTTTTTTCTTCTAAGAAGCTTTTCTCTGCACGAAAGAAATAGTAGATTATACAGTTGTCTTTATCCGATTTACAAGTTGGAAAATATGAAATTAAATCAGGGAAATCGATGACGGTGAAGCATGCGAAGACTATCAAAATCATGCTTACAAACTGATATTTGAAGACTCTTAAACAAATTATGGAGAAGAATGTTCTTGTGCAATGAAGAAGATTCGTTTCTTCTTCAGTTTCTGCTCTGAGTATGAAGGGAAAAGAGTTCAATCGGTAAAAGTATCGTTGATGTGATTGTGATACTTCTATTTGTGCACTTCTTGTTCTCGCCCACTACATCTGAAGAGCCTTCAACTACAAATGGATAGTTTGGTCAAACTATATCATATAGTTAAATAATAATACAATTATTTCACCAAAGAAACTTAGATGAGAGAAGCAAGCAATAAAACTGAGAAATGAAAAAAACATTTCAAATAAAAGTTATTACAGTTCATTTCCAGTTGACAACATCTCTCTTATATTCCATTTATGGAACTTTTACTCTAACTGTCTAGTTATTCTGCCTTCCCTCTCTTTCATTCTGTATCCTTCTCCCTCTTTATCTCTTCTATTCATTCTCTTATAATGCTAATAGTTATTCTGACTAGAACCGGATTTTCGCCTCAGGGTCTAGCTGACTGTCTGTTGAGCTACGATCCTCCACATGAACTACAATAACAAGGGAATTTTGTACAACGGAATCCCATTTATGGTATTTTTCAACCGCTCCTGTTTGGAGAGTTGTTCAAGAATTCTGCGTCATACATCACGAATTAACTTTTCGAATTAAAAAAGTTTTACTCTCGTTCTACTCTTTTCTGTTTTCTTCACATTCTCCTCTTTCTCTCTCTCTCTCTCTCTCTCTCCCTCTTCTTGTGTTCGTACACATTGGTTCCAAACACTTTCGTATTTTTGGTAGAGAATCGCTATCATGTAATAAACATTACAAGCCATTCATTACATCAAACTCAAGCGATCACAGCTCTTTGAGAATACTTGTACGAAATCTAAGAGAATCTCAAAATTCAAAGATTAGAGGGCCAATACGACAAAAAAAGAATACAGAGTATACAGAGAGAAAACTGAAGGTCGGGTCGGTTAAGAAATATCAAAGACAATGTTCTATTCCCAGCAACCTATGGTTGTTGGATAGAAACCAGATTGCTTCATCGCTCTGACCAAACATGGTTTCAAAAACGCTGCTCAAGAGATTGTTTGAATTAACTGGAGAAGGTCAAGACCTGCATGTTCATCTTTATAAACTTTCCGACGAGAAAAACAGAAAAATATCATTTTTTGTTCAAAAACAAGCCATGGAAGTACAAAGAACTACATGAAGTTGAGATTAAGCAGATCCAACATATGAGTTAATCAGACCGTAACTGCGGATTTACACACAAATTTCAAACAAGTTCTCTTTGATTGGACCAAAAAAGCAGATGAGAAACAGTTTTTTTTGAAACACAGCGAAAGCAGCAAAATTGGAAATGATAGTCTTGCTGAGTGTTTCTACAATGAAACCATGAGATGAATGAAGTATACAAGACAATGTATCTTATATTTAGATTACAAGCTGTAGTTAGATGAGAGAGGTTTTGGATAGGCGATAGGCTATTTGCAACAGTCGGACATTCATCAAGTGTGTAGGAATGAATCATGAAGTGTGAAATGAAGAATAAAACAGATCGTATGAAGCTGAAGAACGTTTGAAGTCATGACAGCCCTTCGCGCATCGTCTTGGAACCGTCAACCCGCTCTGACGTGGAGGTTCGAAAACAACAAAAAAAAGACAAAGAGAAATTCATTTTTCTAAAAAATCACAAAAGTGTGAAAAAGACTGTGCGAGGAGGTAGTCAGTTGACCAAAATTTAACCTCGGTCATTCCTTGCTTCATCTTTCACCTCACATGTCTATAATTCTCTCTCTTTCTTTTTCTTTCATTCACTCTCTCATTTTCTGGTCTTCGCCTTGTTCTTTTCTGTCTTTGAGCTTCTGTCGGCTTTGAGCTGTCTGTTCGAGACTTCAACATTCAATTCAAAGAATAGAATAATGACCGGTTGTTGCTGAAGAAGAACAAGCTGAAAAGCACAAGTGGAAGCTTACAGTCTATGACTCAAATAGGTTCAGCTAAATTTGGTTGGAATTTCATCTGACCGTACAAAAACATCAAAATGTCAAACATTCTTCGAGTGATTTAATTAATTTGATTTATAGATGACAAATGGTTTCGGTAAAAATATTGGATGGTTTGATCGGAATTCGGATGAGAAGAACATATGATGCACCGCTCACTATGTAATGGAAACCAAAAATGATTTTAAGCTTCAGGTTAGTCGAAGAAATGGAATTAGCTCAGAATACAGACTGTTCCTAGGTGTTCCAGCATTTACTTTATAATCAGATGCAGTCAAGCTTCATGTGCCGTAAAAAAGAGATTTTTTTTGTTTTATTTACAAAACTTCTTTTCTCTTCATACCGGATAGACAGCTAGCTTCATATGACAGTTTGAATGGAGGAGAATACGAAAAAAATGATCAAAGAAGATGGAAAAAAAACCGGCAACCATCGAGAGTGTGATGATGATCAACAACAAAACTGTAAATGTAATTATTATTTTCTCGAAAAAGAAAAATTCATAGTAAAATGAAAAATGTGGTAGAAGTGGAGTTCGAAAACCTGCGGATCAGCCCAGTCTCTAGGTGATTTTTCATAAAAACTAGTTGAAAACTTCGTAACATAAGCTTTACAGTATCCTCTTTTAATGAAATTTTAATATCTACCGTAATCCTTCTAATCTCTTGATATGGATATAGAGAGTAAAAGACGATATTTCAAGCTTAGAAAGAACCATAAAAAACTTATTTGGACTTCAAAATATTCCACAACGAGTGTATCTCAAGTCAGCTCTACCTTCGTTGTTGAAAAACGGAGAAACAGAGGACGACCGGTGTTGACGAAAAAGGAGAAAAAAAACGAAAATCATTGTCATTGGAGTGTTGAAAACGCATGACGATGATGTGAAGACCGAACAATCAAATGAAGTTTTTGAATGAGAGGGAAGAGGATTGTCCAAGTAAGGGACAACCAGAATATAATTGAATTCATCATATAAAATCAAGAAAATCGAGCAAGTCAAGGTCAAAGTTGGAGTAAAAAATTGCACAAAAGGACATAACAACAACTTGAAACTGTCGGAATAAGAAGTCAGTAAGAGTGTGGTAGTGAGTTAATCGAATCAGATTCATGAAACGATGAATGGAATATGTTTCCGCTCTTTTATATGAAGTTCTGACAGTTGACGTCACGTCTTTTTGACTCTTCAACAAGCCTCGAGGCGTATTGTTTGTAAATTTGATCTTTCTAAGGTTTTTCGATGCCTGCCGAAAGCTCATACCGCTGACGTGTCCAGATTCTTCAACTATTGCTGTGTCATCCGTCTGTTTGCCTTCAGATGATCAGAACGTGTTAAAATCGCAAAACAATCAAAACATCAAAATATTGAAAAATTCCAGATAAATTCAAAACTGTACGAGCGATTGAAAAGTATTTTTCTTCCAAAAGAAAGAAAAAGGAATAAAATGATTTTACCTCTCTCTCTCTTGGAATGTTTTCATTTTGAGATCAATTGATAGAGGGACATCTTCATATATACTTACACTTTTGTAGTTTTTTATTCGAATTTTTCTTGTCAATAATACGATTGTTGACTTTAATTTTTATTTTCTCATAGTGAAAATTCAGGTTTTCGAAGCTGAACGGATGACAAGCAACCATCACGTCATCTGATGACTACTGCAGGATATGATTTTGAAAATCAACAGAATGTAATCAATAGATTACCATAGATCCATATGACATTACACGCTCAACATCATAACAACGCTCTTTACTTCATTTGTGGGATAGCCATTGTTAAGCATGTTAAGCTGTTAAGTTCAATCTAACCTTGGAAGTTCATTTTGGGCACACTTAACTCTCTCCCACGTTCTCACGCATTGTCCTCATTGCTGAGAACATAAATTCTCTTTGAATATTAAATCTGTTTGTCTCTTGCAAGGTATATAACAAAGTTCTATGAAATATGAAGAGGAAACAGGAAACTCATATGAGTATTTCAAGAGCCCATCTACCGTATTCAAGTAACTCTTTGACAAATAATACATATTTTTTTCATTTAAAACAATTTTTAAGAACATTAAAAGATAAAACGAAACTTACAGGTTCATATTGGAAATTGCGATGTCCAAACAGTCTCATAAACAGTTCGCTTTTAGATTTATTTGACAAATGAATGAGATTGCCAGAGGCAAACGAAAGTAAAGGATAACTAACTGGACAATTCAAAAATATAAAGCCTGTGGGATTAAGGAAAGTTGGTTTGTATTGTCAAAAAGAGGATTGACCAAAATATAACGAAAAAACTAGGTAAATATCTACTTACAACCCATTTTCATGATACGTGAATGGATGGATGAAGCATAATGCTTTCACTAACCTGAGCTTGTTCACAATCAACTCGAATCACCGCCATTAGCTGCCAATTATTTCGAACTGATCAATCAAATTCTTCTTTCTACTTCATTCTTCGCCTTTTTTTTGTCAATGATATAAGAAGGATGAAATTTAAGTTTTGACAGAACAAAAGTAAATAATTTGAACTTCCTATAGTATGCTTAAGCCTATCATGCATCTAAACGATTAAACTTTTGTTTTAAAAGATTCTGTAAGGTCAATATGTGTTTTAACTGACAGTTAATTGGTCGGAAACATTTCATTAACTTCTTATACAATCTGATATGATTGAATGTTGAAGGAATGAGAAATAACTGTCTTGGTATTAGCAGTGATGCGTGGATTACGTGAATTATGAATGCGACTAGCTCATTCTCATTCTATGAGCAGATGGAACGGTTGTGCATAGGTGAGCATTGAATATTAAACAGTCAAGAACGATCTCTCAAATCAAACAATTTCATTTATTCGAATACAATTTCTTTCAAATTATTTTATCTATGACGTCATTCAGTATATATTGAAGTAATTAAGTGAACGAATGAGATGTGATTATTAAGGAAAGAATGGCTAAAAAGGACTACAGACAATTAAATATTCAGACAAAACCCGTCTGCATGTAAGTCTGTCATCGTTAAGCTTATACCTTAAGCTTCCTATTGCAAAATTATTTTTTTTTCTTTTTCATATCTTCATCATCACATTCTTCTTTCAGCTCACGTAACTTGCGTCGATCTATGAATATCTGCTCCATTATTTCCTTTGTTGAGACTTGGCAACTGAAATATGCAAATTGCAAATCAGAACAATAACGATAAACAGACTCCTCCGTCAAAGGACAACAATGGGCTAAAGCTGAACAATGCTTGTGCCATGATCGAGTGGAAGCTCGACAATCAGCTATCTTTGTCGGTTTTTTAGAATTTTCCCGTTTATTCCGCTTCAAAGGCTTGACAGACCGTTTACGACGTAATACGGTTGAGTTCGAAGATACTTTAGGAGCAAAAGCAAACTTCTTATGAAGGGAGGAACATGTTGTTTGCTGTAAATGTAATCAAATTATTCAATTATTCGCATAAACTAAACCATCTCCGATGTTAGAGTTGTCTCCGATAAGACTGCATCAACTAAGTTTGATTGAAGACAATCACGTGCTAATTCGGTTCTTCTCAAGTGTAAGCCGTTTAATTGAGTTTTCAATTGCCATTTACGGGAAGAACATGAGTCTGTTGAACGATGTCTGAAATATGAATATGAGTATAGTCATCATCTACATTACTCACTTTAAAGTTTGTTCTAGTTCCAAGCATTCCCTCTGCTTGATCTCGAGCTTTTCCATACAACTTAAGTAATCCATGCAGTAGCCATCCTGAAAAGCTCTCACTTCAACTATTTCAAGAAAAAGTGTTTTCTCTCGAAATTCACATAAGTTTTACAGTTTCTTTCAGTTTATTCTCCGGCATTTCATTGAAAATTGAGTTAATTGAGTAAATTTCTGACTGTGGAGAGCTCTTGTTGAAACTAGTTCTCCTTTACCCTCTCTCATTCTCTAGTTCTCGTTCTAGCTGTCTCTCCGTTTTTGCCTCTTACTTTCTCCATCTATTTCCCATTTTTCTTTCATTCTTTATCTCTTCTATCTGTTATTGGATGATTCTATTGGAAAATTTCAAATATTTGTTGAATTTCTGTATGAAAATGTAAAGTAAGGAGAACTACCTCTTGTAACGGATTATCAGCAGCATAAATAAGAATTGGAACGAAGACGAACAGAGAAAACTGCATAATCTCAATCAGCTTCGAAGCTCAATGAGTATTCTATGAATGAAAATGATAAGCTGTATTAACAAATGTATTACAAAATGCTCTCAAATGCAACGAAGTGACTTGACGTCGCTTTTTTTTGCACAAAAAAAAAGGCGAAACAACGAGTAAGTTGACATTGAAGTTCGGAAATGAGAATGAGAAAGATATGAGAAGATATTCATTGCGAAGAACATCATCTAAACTGCTCTAAAAGCTGGTATTCATGAAAACTTTGAATAAAGAGGTAGAGAAGAGGAAGGTTTAAAGTGAAATTTGATTGAAACAGGCTGAAGATTATTAGAAGATTACATGAATATACAGTTATAGTATGGAAAAAAGTATTATGATGGATTGAGTACAGAGAATATACAAAGAGAAAGAAAGAAAGATATAATATACATATGAAAGAGAGAGAGAGAGAGAGAGAGAGAGAGAGAGAGAGAGAGAGAGAGAGAGAGAGAGAGAGAGAGAGAGAGAGAAAGAGGGGGAGA
>CALQYR020007510.1:107911-153055 GCA_943334845.2 Auanema sp. JU1783 | reverse complement strand
ACTTATATTTTCCAACCGAGATAATCGACGGTCTGTCAGATAATTCTTCGTTATTCTGTTTGTGTTTCTAGATGACAACTTGAGGATTCTACTACATTGGGCGGAAGAGTTCGAAGTGACTCCTGTACTGACCAAATGTGAAAAGATCATGAGAGAGACCTTGTGCAATTCTGAATCGCAAGTTGAGGTGAATAAGATTATTGAATACTTACTCCTATCTTGGAAGTACAACATCCATTCGCTTCAAGTAGGTAAATACCTTCCAGTTATACATACAATTGGTTTTACAGGCATTTCCTGTCTATACTGTGTTTGATAACGAATGTGAACACTTCGTCTTGAACTATGTGATGAGTAGTCTACATTATCAGGAAATGGACACTGTCAGAAGACTGAAGTTGCTGGAGCTTGTTCTAGAGTCTCTGCTATATCATCATCATGCAAATAAAAAAGTATCAAAAAAAAATGAACCTCCAGCTCGAATCGTAAATGCCAAAAATGATGCTTCATTTGGATTCGGAGGGTTCAACAATCATGCTCCATTTGGATTCGGAGGGTTCAACAATTATGCTCCATTTGGAGGTTTCAGGAATTATTCTGATGGATATTAGTACAAATTGTTACAAGAAGTGCTATGTTCAGAAGACAGAAGTGTTATAAACAATATTTTAATTTGTTATTGAACTGTACTAAATATATAATCTGTTCTGCAAATCAAATGAATATTACATCGTGTATTCCAATGAAGGTTACAAACACAAATAGTTGACAGTTTCCTCTTTCATTGGACAGTTGAAGTATTAGCTATCAGTAAAACTATGAAGGTCACAATTACGGCTCGAAAAACCGGAAGTTTCAGATTACTCAATCATATCATGCTCTCCAAATGAAAGAGCGGTTTGTTCGGAATCTGTAAGGTGGTAGATTTTGAAAACATCTAAACTTTACAAGCGACGGCGCATTAGAACGGAAGAACCATAAACGGTGTAGATTCGTGTCTCTTTCTAACGATCGGGAATCATTTGTTTGGGAGAGCCGAACAGAGAGTACAACTGAGTTTATGACCCTTTATTTACTTAACTTTTGTCAGAAATTATATAAAAATTATCACTAAATCCCGGAAAAACAATAAAATAAATAACAAATTTTAATACTTGGCCTTCTTCTTCTTGGCCTTCTGTTGTTTAGGTCTCATCTGGCGGGGGCCTTCGGCGATAGGTGCTCCAACTGGTCTTGGCGATGCGGGAGAATTCGAGGTAAACTCACTTAATTGAATATATTCTTAAAACAATCAAAGAAAAAATACATACACGTTTGGATTTGCACTGGAAGATCCTTGTGTTCCTCTACCAATGTCTCTATCACGGTTCTTCTTATATTTTTTCTTATAGGCAGCACGCTCTTGCTTAGGTAACCATCTTTCCGGATCCGGAGGAGTGTTGGGGTCGTAGTTCTTGGGCAAGCGTATTTTTCTCTTACGCTTTCTATTCTTCAACTTTCTCGTGATTATCTCCTGGCAAAGAAAACATTTGAAAAAGAAGATGTCGTGATTAATACCGAATCTTCAACTTCCATTTTCGTTTCTTTCTTTTGTCTGTACTTTTCGCCGTATAATATCCAATCACTCTCTTCTAACTCCTCAACATTAACCCCAGCGGCATTATCATCAGGGAATACCTGTGAGAGTCAGTATTAAAGAACATGAATTCATAAAAGAGTAAACCTTAACGCTCAGAGCTTCAGCCTTCTTAGGATCGACATCAGCATAGGCAAGAATCAGGCGGCATTGAATAGTTACATCCTCTGGAGAAATACTGAAATTCGATAATAGAATGTATAATGAAGGATTTAGAAAAACCTTGCTAGTTGTTCTAGATATTTAACTGCTTGTGCAGCTTCTCCTTGAGAGAGCTTCAGCTGAGCAGCTTGATCAAGGATGGTTTTCCGAACAAGAGGGTCGGTAGTGTTTTGCAGAGCTTTATCCATCTCCTGAACAAAACACCTGATGCAGATTTACTATGCAACATACCTTTCCAGCGTCATCATGTTTGTTCAATGCGACTAGGCAACTAACAATCAAACTCGCTATTCCTGGCTTGGATTTAAAGTTTGCAGGTAAACTGCGCAAAGCTTGAAGAGCATCATCAACCCTACCATTATTCAAAAGAATATGAATTTTCGCGAGCATTGTTTCCTCATCATCACCATCCAAAATCTTCAAAATTTTTCTTTATAAAAATCACTAAATGATTCTATAGAACCTCAATAGCTTTGTCTACTTCATTGAGTTTGACCAAAAGCGAAGCCTCTACGAGCCTCGAATCTTTATTTTTTCCAAACTTCTCGATCAACTCCGCAAGTGAACGTCGACAAGGTTCACGTTGATTAGATAACAGGAGTATGATAGCCTAGAACGAAATCGTATTCAAGAAATTTGAAAAGAAAGTACATTGTTAAGCATCAAGGTATAGCGCTGTTTTCTAGATAGCTTCGACTGATCCAGATGGAGAGCAAACTTGAACTTTTTGCGGGCGTCCGCCAAATTAACATTGTTGGAAGCACAAGGAATGCTGTTAACCAAAACTGCTTGAACACTGATGTCGCTAGGACTAAAAAAGAATCATAACTTTGCTAATTACGATATCCAACTTAGTAGCTTGAACAGCTTTGAAAAGTTCCAATGCTTCTTCAATTTTTTCCATTTTTAACAGAACGAAGGCTTTTTGAACATTGATAATGCTCAATTCCTCTTCACATTCCTCCTCAGACAATCCATCAGCTTCGAAATCTCGAGATGCGATACCTGAGAGGTTACGATTTAGGAACATTTCATTTTAGGTAATGTACTTATAGCTTTCTCCAAAAATTCCAATGCGGAAGTCCAATTCTCTTTTTCTATCTGATGGCAAGCTGCGTTGTAGAAATGTTCATAAGTTTCCAGTCCAGTTGAAATATTCTAATATATTATAGTTTAGGGATAGGTGTACTATTATTTCTTACTCCTGAAGTTCCCTGTGCTTCTAACTGAGCTTGCACAGCAATGAAGTTTGCCTTTCTTTCATCATCATAATCATCAGTGTGATTTTTCAACAAGTTCAGATAAATATCATGAGCTTCCTGAATGACAATCATAGCAACCAGAAACTATTGAGAAAAGTAACCTGGAAGCGCTCGAGCTTATAGTATATTTGAGCTTGCAATTCCTGAATTCTTGAATCGCCTTCGCCCTTAGAGGAAAGAGCACTCAGAGCTTCCTCAATTTTTCCCATTCTATAGAGAACATAACCTTTCTCAAAACTGATCTCTCCCATTTGATGGTTGGGAGTTTTCTTGATGAGAGTAAGAGCATCGTCGTACTGACCAAGCTGTATAAGAGCAATTACTTTGCACTTATAAGCATACACTTCTTTTGGATAACGACGAAGAACTGAAATAAAAAATATGAGGTAATCTCAAAATGAGGTTATTGTTACGTTTATTAGCCACTTGGAGACCTTTAGTATAATCTCCAGTGTCATCCACCCTAACGAGATCGGAGAGGCACTGGTAAAGACCACCTGCCTCAGATGTCATCTGAATAGAACTATAGAAATCGTATCAGAGAAGAAAAGATATTTGGAACGGCTGTAAAGCACACCGATATACACAAAGAGAAAATCTTGAATATTACTCAATTATTAACAATGAGATAAATAATCAGATGGAGAATAAGTTCATGAGAGGAGAACAAAACAAAGGAGCGAAGCCTCACTCATACGAAGATCAACTAAACTGGGAATAACAACAGATCAGAGAGGGCAAATGGAAAAAATAAGACAATAAGATTGTCAGGTCAAGAAATATAGATACATAATTTTGAGGAAACTGCACAAACTATTCAACAGAATTTCCACCTATTTCCACATTCCAAACAGAAAACAAAAGTAGTCATAGGCTCATCAGAAGATCTTGTCTGCAGTTGAGTGTATGTGCAATTGTTCTTCTTACATTTTCCACATTTGAACATATCAGAAGGAGTACCTGGAAAATATCATAAGATGCTGCTTAAACTATCGTACAAACCTTGCTGAGTAGCCATCTGATACTCGTTGATTGCTTCATGATTGAATTTCTCTCTTTGCTGCCGAATTTCGTCTGATGCCATTTCTTCGCTGGTCATTATAGCCAACTTCTTAGGCTTGATAACCCCGGTCAGAACATTTTCTCTAAAGAGAACGCAACTGTTTTCAAATCTTTAATCATTCCTACCTAAGAGCAGTATTCTTCTTATCGCGGAGGTTGAAAACACGACTTCTCAGACCAGCCTTATACTTGTCATTTGTTCCTTTATGAACCTAAATGAAAATGGTTACGATGCAAAAATATAAAAATAGAGTACGTCGTATAAAGATTGCTCTATATCAACAGCCAAAGACTCGGGATCTAAAGTTCCATCAGGCAGATCCGTATAACGGAGAGCATTCAGAATCATTTGAGCAGACTTGTTCCTAACCTGTAGTCATAACATGCTTAAGAACATTTGAAAGTGAGTTACATCATCGCTGAGAAGATGTTTGGGAGGAAAGGTCCCACTTGAGCTAGAAGGTACAGGTACTGGAGGTTTCTCCGGTTTCTTAGTGTCTTTTTCTTTTGCTATCTCTTTTCCTTTTGCAGACAAGTTAGACGAGGTAGAATCGTTACGAGGCATCTGAGGAATATCATTTAACAACACTATCCGAGCGATACAACAACACCTTCTCGTTCAACTCTTTTTTGTCTATGAGATTTTTCCATTCTTTAATCAAATTTTTAGCTAACTTTGCAAGCTTCTCATCTGCAGTCTTCTTTCTAAACTCATTGAGCTTCTTTCCAATTTGAGTACTCTAAACCAAATAAAATTTTTTTTAAATCATTAAAAACTAACTGTGAGCACTTCCAATGTAATAGGAAGTCTGCCTAAAGCGTCCAACAGTTCTACCGCATCATCAGCCTTAATAAAACTGATGAAACAACAACTCATGATAAAATTTGAGAAAAGCAACCATTCGATTGAATGGAAAAAAATGAGATTCGCAACATATACAAGACTTACAGAAATATCAAGCTGATGCAAAAAGTTCGAACAAAACAATAGGGAAGAGCAAAAAAGAAAGCAATTATGAACTATAAAAGTACACGTACCGGTTTTGAGCCTCCAATAATCTTGTCCAATTTTGACCCTATAGTTAACACTTCCGTTTCGCAAGACATATCTACCAGTTTCCTACATGCAAAACTTGAATCATGGAATAATTGATCGATAATTATGAACAAACGGAAAATACAAAATAAAATATTTTAATTATACAATTTCGAGATTCAAAATCAAAATGCTGTTGAACAACAAATTGTTTGTACGCAACTGGTCGTGTAATTTTGTTGCGACTGTTACATTGACCAGTGCCGAAAAATATTGAATTATATTATTCTTAATTGAATTCTCACCTAGATATCAGGATAGGTTTAAGACAAAAACCATGGGTGATCAATCTGCGATATTGCTTAATACGCAAGCTCAAAGCGTTAATAAGGAAAGCGAGGCAGAGGTAAAACCTAAATCAAGAAAAGAAAAAATGGCCGAGCGTAAATTGGAATACTGCGATCCTGTAAGAGAGAGCCAACGTAGACTATTAAAGGTAAAAGAGAAATGAAATTTCCAAGGAGGCCCAATGCATTAAGGATGTATTTGTCAGTGGTGTAGAGGATCATGAAAAGGAGGACTTGCTTGAAAACATTGTCTACTCCATACTCGAGGACGCTGAAAACCCTCTACTTGATATTGTTTCTTTCTATCAGTGTTTACCTGATCAAAAATCAACTGATTTGAAGAGTTTAACAGGTAATTAGACATGATTGAACAAGCTGAACGTAATATCTTAAGGTCGTGTTGTCTGTATGTTTTATAAATGGGTTCACAAGGTAAATCTCGAGGATATACAGGAGAAGTATTTAACTTCCGAAGTCAAGGTCTACTGTTATGGGGAACTGTTTAAAATAGAGTAGTTATAGGACGTTGCCTTCGTGGCGTTCTCTCAATTCCATTGTAGTTTCTTAGACAAGCTCGAGAAAATTTATTTATTTAATCAGAATGGTCATGAAATGTTTGTGAAACAAATTGAGGTAAAAAGGAATCGGAGCATAATAGATTGAGAAGACTTTAGAACTTGAGCCAAAAGCGATTGTATAAAGATGCAATGGAACTGGCATGTCATGCTGGAATATTTCATAAATATGACGTTTATGATTTTGTCATTCCCTTATTCTTACAAGACAAAAGCCAAGTAGCCGTAACTGCTTTGCTGGCAGATGATCAATGTCACCATTTGAAAGTCACCTTTTATCATAACTCCTTCCACTAACTGCTGTACTTCAGGTGAAACTTGTGAAGTTCTTGGATAATTTACTTGAGAAGGGAGATGATGGAAGTAGGAAGATATTAGAACCTTACAAGGAGTTGAAAATTATGACTTTGCCCTTCGAGAGATTCCAAGGTTAGAAAACTTTCATCGCAGTATTCCCCTTCTCTTCCAGGAAAGACTTTGGAGAAGCTTATAGCTAGGGTGATTGACGAGTTAGATTTGGGAAAAGAAGAAACGTGTGCTCCAAGCTTCTATCGTGGTCGTCTACTGGGAAACATTCGATATCAGGTGTACGAGAGGTTTGTTTTAGCAAAATCGTTCAAATCATCCCCATATCGCGTATATCAAGGTATAAGGACGACAAAGTGAAAAGTGATATAGCATACTTTGAGTTGCTGAAGGTATGATTACTACTTTGGTTCAACTCAATTAGGTTCTTACAGCACACGATTGACAGTACTAAGGATAAAATGAAAGTTCTCACCTATCTCATTGAATATCTATTGAAGAACGATCATATGTAAGTGTTATCGAGAGAATTTTGGGATACAGTTTGTTGCTAAGAGATGATGCCATGAGATGGGCTATAGCTTATAATCGTCCTATAGATGCTCTCCCAAGTATTCTACAGAAAGAAATCAGAGAGAACCCAAGAAAATTCGAAGAAGCAAATAAGATTGTTGAAAAGTTAACTTAAGATTTTTCTAACCGAAAGGATCATTCAATCTGTATATAGGTACAAGAATTCCAATGTCGATGAAGAGGCATATTTAGAGGATAATCATCCCATTCACATGATTGATGATTGGGAGGCATTGAAAAAATTGATGGAAGAAATAAAAAGAACAGAATGTATTGGATTAGACTCGGAGTTCAAGCCATGTAATGGGCTCAAAGGGGCAGGGTTAGCTTCGTTTTCTCATCGTATTGAGGTTAACAGTGAATATACGTTTCAGTGTTGCGCTCTTGCAGTGCTCATTGGTACATGAGACCTACCTTGTGGATATTTTTACTTTGGAAAACAGTTTGGATCAAGAACAATGGAGGATGTTCCTAACTACACTACTGTGTGGGGATTCGTTGAAACTAGGTAGAAGCGCTCGTTTTTTTAAAATCATTTGCTTTGTATTGCAGGTTTTGACTTCCTAAACGATATGCAAGCTTTCTTCAATAATCCTCCTTTCAATCTTCTACAAGATATTGTGCAGAAAAGTAATGTCATCTGTTTGAAACGATTGGTGGAGAATGTAAGTTTCCATGAGCAATGAATGCTTTAACCAGTTTTACTTCCAGATTATACAAGTTGATGAATTTTTCGTAGATTTCACAAGTTACCGTTTTCTTTTCTCTTCTTGGTACCATTCAATTTCAGAAATTTCAAAAAGTCATGATGGTTCCATGACTGATCATGAGATCGGAAATGTGGATATCGTTCACTTCGGGTTAGGAGATTTGGCAGTTGTGTTCTGTGGAGTTCCATTGAAAAAGGGTGAACAGGTGCTCAATTAATTTGGTAGGGAGTGAGAGTTGTTTCGGAACTGAAGATTCAAAGTTTTATTTAATACAAAAATGCAAAAACTAACGCAGCGAGCAGGGTTCGAACCTACGCGGGCAATGCCCATTGGATTTCAAGTCCAACTCCTTAACCACTCGGACATCGCTGCACGATGTAGCTTTTGTTCCGTTGTGTACAAGACATGACAGCAGCCATCGTCATTGATTTACAGTGCAGTAATTGGAATTTGAGACCACTTAGAAGAGAACAGAAAATATATGCTGCTATGGATGCTTACATTGTTACCCAAATTTTCTCCAAAATCAAACTTTTGGCTGAGTTTGTTCAAATATCATCTGTTGATAAACATATTTGTTCTGTTAAGAGAACGAGGACTCGTTTTGGATAACTTCGTTGCGGAATCAATCGTGAATTCATTGAAGAAAGCTAAAGTGAAAAAGGATAAAGTGAAAATTGATGAAATGGAATGGGCAGAATGTATTGAAGTTTGTTCTGTGTTTTAAAGATTTGCTTACCCAAAGATTTAGGCACTGAACAGCAAAGTTATCGGAGATACAAGTAATCCTCGCAAGCCGAAAGATCTCAAATGTATCGTTGATATGATGCTCATAGGCTTAGGCAAGAATTTGCGGTAAACAACAGCTATGTAACTATCATTCAAAAAATATATTAAGGCGGATTGGCGTAGATGTTGTAATGTGTGATTCGAAACCTCAAGTCAGTTATGAGGCCGCTCGAAGACCTGAACGAATAATTTTTACTGCTGGCCGATCATATGATACTGTAGGTTCTTACTGACTTGACAGAAGTACATGAATGTTTTCAGCTTCGGATGACATTCCCATCTCGAGTAGTTTGTATACAAAATGTCGCATGTAACCCATTAGCCCAATTGAAGAAAGTTGTTGAGAAGTACAACCTCGTTTTTGACAAAAAGGATATTTTCAGTCGTTGCATAGTTAGTTAGATTAAATTTTCTTGATACATGTTTTTAAGGAATGTAATTGCGAGCATTTCTTAAGAGCACCTTCAATAGTTCTTCGTGCATTACACTATTGCCAGGTAGTTTGTGCAGGACCTTACCATTTCGATCCTTTTGATTACAATGGTAAGATGGCTTTTGGATTGGGAACTTAAATTTCTTGTTCAGCTTGGTTCGATAAACTTCAAGAAGCAAGCAATGCGAACACTAATCCTATTTCTTTCCGTATTGACAGGTCACCAGATTCAGAGGAATGGATCTCTGTTACTGTTGAAGATGGAGTTGTTGACATAACGTAACATAAGACAAAACTTTTTTCGAGTTATGCTATAAATTACAGAAGAAATATAGTTCTTCATCGAAGTAGAGACAGTGGCATTCCATGTGCGATTGCTAAAGTTCCTGAGCAAGTTTTTCATTATGAAAATCGTTTCTTCTACATTTGCTGCCAATGTGGCAAAGTATACTGGGATGGGAAACATAAAGATATCTATAGCGAGGTTTGACCTTGTTTAGCGAAAGTTTTGTTTTCTGAAGTTCATGAATATTCAGACTATGGAAAGTCTCTCAACCAACTTCAACGCGTTAAGAATAAATTCTACGACTGATTAGTTGTAATTCACTCCATATCAAGCCTTTTTGTTTGTTTTGTTTCCTACTGTTGAGTTTTTCATTAAAATTTTGCCATGTATTCAAGACCGGTATCACAGCAAGAGAACGAGAGAGCGAAATCATTCAGTCAGCCATGCATTCAACCACCTTTTTTCTTTTTCTCTTTTATAGTTTTTTCTGCTGCCAACGACAGACAAATACAACGAGAACAATTGAAACATTTCTTCCACACACCATAAGATACTTCGTCCTTATGCCCATGGTCACTAGAAAGGTCTTGAACTTTTCTTGATGTGAACTTAATTAGCCAATCTCCATCATCGTTTATATTCCTTGCTCTCGATTGCATGACTCTCAATCACACTAGTACAAGTGAAGAGATCCAAATCCATTGTCGCGCTGTATCTAAAATCTAATCATGACTAAGGTTTATTGATGATCTCATATGTTTATAACTTATTATCCAGTAACCAAGATGTTACGCATCTTCAACTCTGGTCGCCATCAGCAACGTCTTCCATTTTTAGAAATTTGCCGTCTTTAATGTATAGGGTTCTCACCATTTACCACACACATACATACACATGTCCTGCGTCTCTGTCGCTGCCCGCCTTTAGTCTCCGCCTGTTCCCAGCTACTACTAGCCTTCCTCTCTTCTAGCTCAACTCCCACGACGGCTGTCTCTTTTCTCGCAAAATGCATGCTACATTCAAAGAGAATAAGAGGAGGAGATAGTTCAAAAGATTTCAACCTATTACATGTTTTTCTTTTAAAAGTGATACTAATAATTCTTGAAGTTGTTGTGTTGTTTTTTGATTCTATTGATGGTTCAGTGATTTCTGGCTTCTCATTTTTCTTTCTCCTTTGAATCGAGAAAGATAAAGGATTATTTACGCTTCACTCACCTTATTACTTGCCAGATGTTCGGAAATTTTGTTTAAGTATTTGGCACATTGCCCTATATGATGATGGGCTGTTTACCTGTTGAAGCTTTTTTTTTCTCCAAAATTTGTTTGTCATCATTAAGCCATCTGTTGAGAATTAGTTTCGATATCTCTGTTTCTTTTCATTGAAATCGATGTGTGAGAGCGTTTCATGCAACGAAATGAATGCTCGAATATTGTGAATCCGTCATTTTCTTGCGATTTATTGAATAACTGAAGCTTTTCTTCATCAACTCTTTAAGCTTCTTTTCGTCTTCCCCTGTTTGTTTGTGTTGATTGGAATTTAAAACTAATTTCTCATATTTATGAACATTTTCATACAAGCTTGAACACTTCTTTTTTATTGATTTCGTTGTTTAGACTAATGCTCGAAATGAGAGGACAGAGAGTCAGAAAGGTTTCTTTACGCCTTATAAACTTACTCTTCCTCTCTATCTGCATATTTTTCATGACTGTTTTCACTATTTTTCTTTTCTCTACGATTCATCACAACAGCTGTATGCTATATGCTTTCCATTTCTTTCAATTTTCAGCATGAGTGCATCAGACAGTCTCATGCCCGGTCCTGAGGGCAAAACACCTCGCTTTTACGAAGTTGATCGAGGTCAAAAGACTGAAAGTTATATAACGGCTGTTTCTGGTAATCCCGTTGCCCCCGGACCATCCGGCACATTAGGGTCATCATCAACAAAGAAGAAGCCGATTAAATACAAGAAAGTGAGTGATAAGTTTCTCTATTTCCAAAAATTTCTTGAGGGATGCAAACGTTGCTCAAAGCGAGAACTTTCAATTTTTGTTTGAAGTTTAACATTTTCAACAAAAAAAGAGGAGTGAGAGAAAGGTGAAACGATGTTGCCTCAGAGCATATGCGGCTGTTCGTGTAAATTCAAATGTTCTGCCTGTTGTTGTTAGCATAAATCACTAATATCTAAATGTTTCCTCACATCCATCTATCAAAATGATAGATAAACTGCGATTTTTGGGGCCAAATTACATTACATCACTAAGCTGCCTAAGCTTCTTCTCATAACACTTGATGAACTCAATAGAGTAGATATGAGAACAGAGATAAAGAGAGAGAGAGAGATATGGAGGGAATGTGATATTGAAAGTCTACCTACTGCTTGAATTGTCGATTGAACCATCATACAACCGTTCTCAGGCATTTAACTAACAGCTATAAAATAGAGCGTGAAACGCCACGTGATCATAGTCATGTGGCAGTGTTTATGCTAATTAGCTGAAAATAAAGGGAAGACAACAAATATTGACTATAATGCAGTTATGTGGGATAGAGCAAATTGAATTTAAGGGAAATGTAGTTAACTATATAGTTAATAATATGCGTAATTAGGTTTATGATTTTTTGAATAACGGTGGACAATCTGCCTATTGTGAAGCCGTTTCAACTTCTTCTTTCTGTTTGTCTTGGACGATGTAGAGTTTGCAACAACTACTCAGCAACAGTTAATGAGACCCATAGAACATATAATTATTTCATATTACTTAATGCCTTACTTTCCAAATTCTGAAAAGGTAATGCTTGACAGGTTGTCTCTCAATTATCTTGACGTATTTGTGTGTTGAACTTGTTTTAGACTGCCTCAGGGCATTTAGGCATTCAGAAGACCTAAAGTGCTATTGAATTGAGAAAGAATTTGGAGACAGGCGAGGTGTGAGACAACTAGATGGCAAAAAAGATTCAAAGAGAGATTTAAATATCTACATAGCTCTTAAATGACCATCTGGTCTTCAGAATAGTTATGTGGAACTGAAAACTCATATTAGGAATGTATCCTGAGGTTATTTGTGTTTATGATATGTTCAGTTGGTTTATATGAAGAATAATTTGAATATATTATAAGCTTTAATATAAAATCATTCTCATACTATAGATTATGAAGAGAATTTCATGGACGAAAAATCGTTTATAGCGTTCAATAGCGAATCATGTTAAGTTCTCTCAGTTTCTCTCTCCGCTTCCATTCTGCCTCACACTTGGTTCTCTTTTTATATATTCATATCTCTTCTGGTGAAGGAGAGTTTCCTTTTGAAATTTAGTCAAATATGGACAAATCTTACTTCTCATTTGCATAATATACTGACATTCATTGTCAAATAAAGGAACACAAGGACATGTTTGCGACACGAACTTTAAAAAGTTGAATATCTTAGATAATGAAACATATAGGGAGGTGAAGAGGTCGGAGATATTGTTAATAGATAGCTATTATATATCTTGATAGCTATGTGAGTTACATATTTAACTGTTTCTAGGTAGATGATGAAGTTGTCGTTCTGACAGATGATGAGCCAACATCAAGGCCAAAGCCAGATGGACAAATAGGATTAACAGAAGACGAATTATTACAATTCCGTGATGACGGTTTCTGGAGGACAATCAGGTTTGTATTTTTAGCATCAAACAGAAGCTTTACCATAAACCATTATATATCAAATTATATCGATATAGTTAATATTCTATGTAAACTTTAAAACAAAAATATTAAAGTGCAATTTTGTGTATACTATTTGTGTACATGATTTATGTAAGCCGAAACCTAAATAGTTTATTCTTTCGTTATCGTCGCTAACTTAAAGAAATGTGTCTTCGACAGAGTCATAACGTCTAATGATATACACAAAGAGAATGAGAGAAAAGATCCGTTGAGCTTTCAAACAGAATGCTCAAGAGAAGAAGCACTAAAATTCATTTAAATCGTTTGCTTACAGTCTTTTAGATGTCAAAATGTTATTGAGAGAAAGGGCTACTGACCAGCTATTCGATTATTTGCGAAGTTGTCAAGTTGAGCTTTTTCCAACAGCTGAATAGACATAAGAAATTTTCCGAATTGATGAAGAAAAAACTGTGACAACTTTTCGTTTCACATGTGTTCGTGTGTGATTGAGCACCATACGATGCTTCTACATTCTAATTAAGACGGCTTTCTCTGTCTTCTGGAACCGCAACAATAGAGATTGTTTCCTTTCATTAAAGCTGTTTAGTATAGCTTTTGCCATGTTTATACCCTCAAGGGATTATATAATTCTTTCCTTTTGCAACATATGGTCTCAATGATTTGTCATTTGAACAGTCTCACGTCATTTTGACGTGGTTGAAGAAGAAAAGAGACAACCGCTTAAATATTTCATTTTGGCGGAACAAGGGGTTGAGAGCGGTTGTTTCAGAAAAAAGATAAATGTAAAGCAATTTGTTAAAAAATGATGAATTAGGATATTGTAATAGATCATTCTTCAATTACATATTTATGAAAAATTACCAAACATCAGAAACTGCTTTTGGTTTACATTTACTTTTTCTGTTTATATTGGAAAAAAGTATTTTATTAGTACAACTGTTGTATCTGCCAGATACCAAATATGGTTTTCAACATCATTCCATTGTTTATTTCTTCAAACAATGAACAGATGGCTGACCAATGATGAAAATCTTATGAATTCATGGACGGTTTAGAGAAAGTTCCCTGAGGGAATTTAATATGATTTAATGCCGTAAACGCCATATCTCACTTTCTTCATATTTCAGATTGTTCTTATTCATCCTTTTTTGGATACTATGGCTGTTGATGTTCATTGTGGCCATTATAATAGTCATCCTATCACCAAGCTGTACAGTTCGAGAGAAACCTCATTGGTGGCAGACTTCTGTCGCTTATCATGTGAGTTGCCCAAAATACTTTCTCTTCCTCTTTCATCGATCATTTTGCTCAGTTATTCTAATGAAGGAAAAAAAGAAACAACCAATACTCTTCAACCAAAGTTCACTCACAAATTCAATTTTCCCTCCAAAGCTTTTTAAATCCTTCCTATTCAGGTTTGGGTTCCATCTTTCCAAGACTCAGATTCTGATGGTGTGGGGGATGTAAATGGTTTAATATCAAGATTGGACAAGCTTAGAAAGAGCGGAGTTCAAGTATGCCATAACTAACTGCATGATTGTATAGTAATCAACACAGGTGGTTTGGCCAACACCATTCCTCTTGAGTGACGATTTTGGTCCAGCAGTGAGGAACTTCAACCAAATGGAAAGTAAAATAGGAGCAAATCAAGATGCAGACAAGCTGATAGATGCAGTTCATGAATTGGGTTAGTTTATAGTTAGTTGCATACAGTCTACATACAGGCAAGACTCTTAGAATATACTGCAAACATAAGATTGACAAAAAGAAATTTTCTTATGAGTATACACTAAGTGCTACAACTGTATGCACGTAGTATAAATCAAATTGATGTTCTAATTCCAAATTACTGGACGATTATCTTTAAGGAATGAAAATTGTGATCACTGTGCCCATCGCGTCCACCTCTCAAGAACATGAATGGTTTCTGGCTTCGTCAACAGCTAGCATTCCTGAAAACAAGAACTACTCTGAGGTAAAACTTTCCACCGTAAATAACAAAACAATGCGTTCATAGTTTTACCATTGGACTGATAATCCAACTTCATCAGAGTTCTATTCCAATTACAAATCATTAAACTTCCTTCATATAAAGTCAAATCCAAAAGCTGCTGTGCTCAATTGGAAGCTGAAAGATGTGAGACAGCATATGTTTGTGAGTATCATCTTGCATGTACAATTTTCTACAAAAAAAATTCTAGGATGTACTTTCGAAGTGGATGGAACGTGGTGTTGATGGATTCTATTTGTCAGAAATTGAATACTTAGCTCGCTCAGACGATGGAACGGAAGCGGTAAAGCTAACACATCTCAAAGAACTTTTTGATATTTCCGTTCAGAACTGGCAAGGAGTCTCAAAAATAATTCGAGAAATTCGAACTCACGTAGATACATACTCTACCGAGAGTGTTGTTCTAAAAGACCAGAATAAGAAAATGTCTGTATCTTATTCCTAGCTCTCATTCTATTTGTAACTTTTAGTGCATTGTTTGCTTCTCGGGAAGAAGCGAAAGAGAAAGATAAGCTTCTGTTAGCTTCTAGTGGTCTGAATACTATAATAAATTACGAGTTTGGAAGAATTGAAAAAGACTCAGGTAGTCTTTCAATTGGTTAAATCATACTCACATATCATTACAGATATCTGTCATAGAACAGAAGGAACTGTTGCCACCTGTGTTCATGAAATTCTTTCGGATGTTTTACTTTTCCATTCAAATCATGAGGAAGTATGGCCTCAGTGGGAGGTATTTATAAAGCTTTTGATAGCTTTACATAAAGAAACTTTTCAGTTTGGCAATCCTTACGTTTCTCGCGTAGCCACTCGAGTTGGTTCTCGGATACACGCTGAGCTTCTTTCGATGCTTCAATTGGTTTTACCAGGAACCAATAATGTTTATTATGGTGAAGAATTGGGAATGCGCGATTTGAGAAATGACTCATTGGTATTATCTATCTTGGTCTGAGCCTCTTCAAACTCACAACTTTCAGGTTCCACCACACAGAGGAGTAATGCAATGGGATAGTTCAATGAACGCTGGATTCTCAACGAAAGAATCCACAGCGTCTTTACTCCCTCCGGATTATGAGAATGTGAACTGGGAGGTAGAAGAAAAATAAGTTTGTTCCTTATTAACAATCGAATTTCAGCTTCAAAACGGAGAAGAAAAATCTCATCTGAAAATGTTTTCCAAATTGGCGAAACTTCGTCAACGAGATGAAACACTGAGCATTGGAAAGACTTTGGTAAGCTTTTTAAAGAATCTGAGAAAAAGAAAGGGTAACTCATTGAAGGTTGGACGTCTGGTTGATGGAGCTTTCACTGTCACTCGTTTTCTTCAAGAGAATAATACAACGATAGGAAATGTAGCTTTTGGAAATCTAGAATGAGTGTAAAGATTAAGATTTGTAGATATACGTAGCTGCCGTTAACTTCTCTCCAAACACAATTTCAATTCCACTCGTTGATCTTCCTCAGCATATCAATTTAGGGAAAAGCCAAGTAAGTCGAAGAATGCGGAACAACATGCTGCAATGAAAACTCTTTCAGATTGTTACAGTAACCTCTAACGTTCGCTCATTGTCAGCTCGCGAACCCGTTGATTATTCTTCTAAAAGTATAAGCTTAAACCCCGAAGAAGGAGTTGTTTTTAAATATCCAGCTTAAGCTTTGATTGCACAGAATAGGATAAACTTCTATGATATTTGCATAATCTTATAGAAATCTTTCGGTGCTTAGGCTCTTTCAATGTGAAACATTTTTTTGAAAAATGGATGAATTACCGGTTATATTATTGATGTTATTTAGTGCAATTAAATTTATTAATTAAATTATTTTCCTTTCTTCATATTCACAGAAAAAGGTTGGAAGAACAAGATCAAGCTGTAAAGAAGACAAAAAGCAGCGAAAATTGTAATTACTTGAAATCCAAGCTCAATTCGAGTACCTCAAAAGCATAAGCTGACTATTACTAGTGTTCAGATATAACTTACGATCACACATAACGTATTCATGATACTTGCCATAGACACTTTCGTATCGCTGAACGATGTTCGCATGTTTTTTCGTTTTTGAGAGCATGCCCTAAAAATATTTTATGAGCTGAGGACGAGAAACTCAGAATTACCATTGCCTCCTCAATGCTATTACAATAATCAGTAGTTGCACAAAAACAATTAACTCTCAAATTAGTTCCGGCGCTTGCTTCACACTCCATCTTCTTAAAGAGCTAGCGTATCAGAAGAATAATGAAATGATAAATAACTTTTGAGACATCGTATTTCTTAAATTCATCTTTGAAAACTCTAGACTGCAGCACATTCAGATTTTTCATTTCAATGTCTTCTCCTATGGAGATGATACAAATATCTCCATCTATCTCCTGAAATATGACTTTTCAACAGTGCAGAACGCGGAAGCGAGCTACTTGAGCCGGCAACGTCAGGCCATCCGTCAAGCCTTCTTTAAACTCATAGTAACATATTAAGGATTGAGTTCCATTGAGATACCTGAAATATATATAACTAAGTTAAGAAGAAGCTGACTTGCGAAAACAAACAAGAAGAACAAGAATAACAACCGCTTGTTAATCATTTAAATTTTAAAATGAAAATATCATAACTGCCTATCGATACGTATCCTTTGCATAAGGAAATCGTAAGAAGGAAAAGATTTTTGTTCATTCACACGCTATTCCCGAAGGATTTAGTGTTCAATTAACTGAGATTTCCATTATTTCAGTCTCTTTCTTCAAAAAAAAGAAAGAGAGAATGAGAGAGTCGGAGAGATGGTAGACAGAGAGAGAGGAACTGGAGAGCAAACGAGGGAGTAAGAGAGAAGAAGTGATATGTTTCATTGAACGAGGAAAGTTTGCAAGAATTTCCCTTTTCTCTTTCCTATTTCTCTTCTACAAATTCATATTTGGGAGATTTCTCTGCGATGCCTTCTTATCAATTCGTCAGATCAGCTTCAAGCCATTAGTTATGTTTGTCTGAACATCAGTTATATTTCAACTTCAAACTTCCAAGTTCTATATAAACTTATGCTTCATTCTGAAACTTGATCAAAGGAAAAGCTCACGAATAACAAAACCTTCGAAACTTCCTTTTATAGCTTATTGCAGGTTTCTTCTTTTAGTGTTTCCTTTGTTTTCAACGAAACATCAGCTGATGAGTTGATGACGATAGTTATGATCTACTGAAGCATCTGAGCGTTTTTTTGCTTTCTTCTCTTCTTTTTTTTGTCTTCTAATTCAATCAATAGACATCCTTCTCTCATTGTTTGTTATTCTTCTCTTCGTAGATGAGGAAAAACCAAATAAGTAATTCATAGAAAGAATTGACATGTTAATTTGTCTTTTTTAAGTCATTTTTCTCATAATTCTGTCAGATACAGCCATTACTTGCATCTGAAATATCCGCTCATACTACCAGCTGTCTGTTAACAACATACGATTTAGGCTTAAAGCATTTGTGAGTTTAGAGAGGTAAGAATAGATGATTCAAATGTCGAAAGGCTTTCAAACGCTATCTTATAACGTGATTGAAGAACGAGCCACTCACATCTGCGCTTTCAGGAGTAGTGGTCGAATCAAATTTCAAATTTCTTTTTTTCTGTCCCATATACGTTAAAGTTTTGGAATTCTAGTGGATGAAAAGGAAATTAAAAGCTTATGTTTTGATCATGAAATTTCCTGAAATATTCTAAAAATGTTTCCATTTTTCATAATTGTCCAATGGCTTTGCTTCTCTGTTCTACTACAATTCAGATTCGTTCTTCAATCTAAACCCAATCAAATAGCTTTACATACTTTACTTCAAACTGTGAATTTGACTGAGTTATCTTCTTGTCCTCAATAGAACAACCTTCAAATCCAGCTGAGTTCATAATATAGGCCGGAAATTGCCCGGTGGGCATATGCGCTTTTGCCGAACCCACAAATGATAAAATGGCCAATTATGAGACAGCTTGTTGTCATCACAAACAGCATAATCCATGAAACATTCTTGTTTTTCATAAGAATGTCATGACATGTTTTCATTAGCCTTTTTCACAAATGTTAATTAGCTGCAGCTTCAATGAAGCTTTAGACGTTAGTGAGTAACTCCAATTGGAGCTTTAACGGTTTAAAATTGAAGAAGCTTCTTGCCCTTTGCTTAAAAGATTACATAGAAAGATCATCATTGTGAACATGATCATTTGCTACAAAATATAATATTTATCAATAAAATAGATAACTATGCATACATATAGTTAGCTATATTATACTATATAGTGTAATATTCAATTGACACACTAAATACTTGCAGACAAACCTCATTTTACTATGCCCCAAACTGCCTTAAATTCAATTTTCTTGAAACCTTCCACACAATATTTCCTTTGAAACTATTTTTTCCCAGCAAAAATATTATTTTTCTCAATTTTCAATTATTTCTCACGTTTTCACGTGAATTTTACAATTTTTTTTTTTCGTCTTCGAATCACAATCAAATGAAGTCACACTTGAGATGGAAGTTCATTTTTGAGTTCTCGTAAGCACGAAGCGGTTGTTCTTTTAGTTGTTTTGTATGTAAGCTGAGCTTTATGTGGCCATTTAAGGCTATTATCATGTCAAGAGAAAGGAATAAAATTATTTTAAAAGCGATCATATTTTACAAAGAAAAGTTTGATTTATAACTTTTCATGTACAAATAGCTTTTTGAAAATAAAAATCCTTTTTCGTCTTGTCATGTTATTCAGCTTCATCTTCTAGCAGCTAGTACTTACATATATTACATAATATCTTAACTATATGATATAATTACGGATACGTCATAAGCTATTTATTCTTTTTGTTCTTCCAACATTTTCTTTCTTCTTTTCGTTAATTAGTGTTCTCAGCTTTAGCTTAAAAGCTTATTTGCCTATACTTCCTTTGTACAAGAAATGCTTTATATAAAACATTTGCTCATTCTCAAAACGAATTGTTTAAAACAATCTTGTGTCAACCAAAGAATTAAGGAAGATACACATGCACAAGCGGAACATTTTAAGGAAAAAACAACCAATAGCCAACGGCACATGATGAGCTTTTTGAGTTCTTTCTCTATTCTGCCATATTCTGAAGTTTCGTTGATCTGACTCTTTGACAATCCACAACACACCGACCTCTATTCCTTTTCACACCTCTCACTTAACGTTGCCATGACAGATTTTTTGATTTTTTAAGAAAATTTCATTATTTTTCATATGTTTCTTCGGTGTTTTCTCTTTGCGTTGCTGCATGCATTCGAGTGTTTCAAAAATTATTTTTGAAAGTTACTTTTAACGACATGTGTGATGTTCCTTCTGGCTATGAACTCACGTCACTGCATTTACGAACTTTTGTCCATGCTTCAATACCTTAAGGTGTCTTGTCCGCTTAACAATTCGACGGCCATGTATGAAGTTCTCTTCTTCTTTCTCACCTCTCCCTCTTTCTTACTCTCTTACTCTGCTCAACACTATAGAAGATTCTCTCTGTTTTCATTTCACGTTCTCTCTCTCTCTATTTCTATGAACAATTCTCTCTTTAATTATATCTTCAATTCCTCTTTTAATAATAAAATTTGGCAAATACTTTGGCTGTAATTGCAAATTTTTAAACAAAAAAATTCGAAACGATGGTCTGCCATAAACAGCCGGAGGGCATATACCACACACTCCTTACGTAGAATCTATTTCACTAACTATACGTATGTGTATGTATATACAACTAATCTTTCGTCTTAAAAGAAATTCTAAAAGGCTCTGCAAACCTAAGTTTATAGGGTGGTTGGTCATTCTTATATGAATATCCATCCCATATCATGCTTTTCCTTCTTACTTTTCAATTTTTTGAAACAGAAATAGTTTGAGACGCCCACATGTCAACGTTTTTGACACCCAGATATATATATAGAGAGAGAAGAGAGAGAGTAGAGAGAAAGAGAGAACAGAGAGAGAGAGAGAAAGAGTTAAAGCTCTGCGAACCTTGTCGGATGGCCATTGTTGCATTTTGAGCTTTCACCATCCAAGCCATCCCTGTGTAATTGGCAAAAGGTGCTGGAAATCCTTGGTCTTTCATATGAAAAAAAAAGAAAATATTCCGCAAACTCTTATGAAATGATGTGTTTGTTTTCAAAGTTGTCGAAAAGAAAAAACTCATTTCGGCATTTACAGAAAGGCGGATAAAAAATATTTCAAAAGCTCTAGCTTCTTTGATTTTCATTTCCTTTTTGTCTCTTATTCAAAGTTTCATGTGTGCAAAGGAAGCAATTGAAAGTTTCAGATTGTCCATCGGTCACATTAGTGCGGCAGATTCTGACCACCCCTAACTACATGCTTAGATCTCTAAACGATTGCCTAATAGTCAAAATCTGTGAGAAATCATTAAATTGCCTTAGGCAACAAGTCCAATTCTACATTGAATTTCGTTTTTTTCTGTTCCTTTCTTAGCTTCAAACACATTTCTACACTCCAACACATGGTCGTCTATAAAGGTAAAAGGAAGGAAAAGCGTAGTTTCTATGCTTAAAACAAAAAAAAAGCTGTTTCTCAATACTTTTCTTGCCATTCCTCTTTCAAGCAACATATTTGCATAAAAAAAAGAAAACTTTATTATTTTTTATTTGTAAAATTACTTCTCTTGAAACTTCTACTTGAGCTTTTGTTATTTCCATTGAACATTCATTCATAAGCGATGTTAGTACTCCCCACTTGGACGGATTTGTAGCTCTTCCAGACCTCTGCCTTCATATACAGCTATGTGAAGGAAACATCAGAATGTTATTATTTATTATTATACTTTTACCAATTCTTTTATAATGCTTTTATAACTATATAATTATAACTTCATTTTATATGTTCATGAACAACCGATTCACTCGTTTCGTGAAAAATGAAAATAATTTTCATTTTAACGCTAATTTCAAGAACATTCGGTTGTTCATGACTATGGTCAAGTGGTTCGTTCTTTTTTCTTTCCTTTCCGCTCTTTCCATTTTCACTTCCTTCTCTAATTTTTTATTATGTTAACTTCTGTATTTCAGTTTGAGCTGCCAATGCTTCATTAGCATATTTTTGAACAAACAAAACAGAAATTAGCATAAAGCTCGACGACGGTGCGTTTGTATTTCTCAAAGAAGAAACTTTCTTTACGTCAGCTGTTATACTACATCTATAGACTATATGTAATATTGCATTAGATTAAATGACATACATATAGTTTGCATAGTTAACTGTTAAGCAGCTGTCGTTAGTTAAGGAAGATTGACAGATTTTGAGCAAAACAACTTTTGTTACCAATCCTTTAACAAATTAAAATGAACAATTTTAACTATGCTAATTATTATATAAATATAATTTAAGATGGATTTACAACATTTACTTATATTATGTTGTTATGGAGGACAACCATATATAGACTTTCATCAGGATATCAGTCATCAGTTTACTCGACAAATGGATCCAACCGAATGGATGGCTACGGATACTGCCGGTATCATATATTATATAATAATTATAATTATAATAATAATATATATATTATAGGCATATTATTAATGCAATCAGATAATAGTAGTAATATGAATGATATTCCTCGTTTAAATGAAATTCAATTAGCTGGTACAAACATATCAAATTGTGATTTATTCAATGTCACATTCATGACAACTTCTGATCAACAATTATTTAAAGCTTACAAAGCTGATTTATCATGCAGGTACGTCTTTTCACTTTTTATTATTTTACTTTCAAAAAATATTATTTATTCTCTCTTTATACTTCATTCTTATTCCTCTCTATAGTTATTGCTCTATGAAAGAGATGCAGCCATCTTCACCTATCCACCTTCTTCCATCCCTACTCTTCCTTCTCGCCCCCCCCCCTTCCCCTCTATCTCATCTTTATTTCTCTAACTCTCATCATACACATGATCTTTCATCACCAGTTCACGTAACATTCTTCAACACAAATTTATGCTTTTAAGTGAAGAAATTTTTTTTTTTTTGCTTCTCATAACTGAAAAAGAATGAAGGGAATGAAAAGAAGAGAATATTCGAGGGTTTACATGTGATTGTATAAAGCACAGACCTCTCTCTCTCTCTCTCTCTTCCTGTTTCTCTCTTTTTTACTTTTTGCCAGATTTCTCTTATTTGTTCAATTGAAATCTGATAGTTTGTCATATTTTTTTTCAATTTCTCTACAGGCTTTATTGAATAACCTTTTGAAATAGGAAGACATTTGTTTTGTTCGTTTTCGAATTGACAAAAAAAAAATGTCTGTTATATGATATAACAGCTTTCGATTGATTGAATCATCATTAGCAACAATGAAAGCTCAGCTTAATGGATTTCTCTTTTCATAATTTTTTTTTGTCATTTCATACAACTTTTAATTACAATTTGTTCAACTACAACAATAGTATTTAATTAATATTTTTGATGATGGTAGTAGTGGTGGTGGTGATGATGGTGTTGTAAGCTTGCTTCAAATAATTCATTTAACTCCGCCTCCATTTTAATCTTTCATTTGGATATTGCCTTTGACACTTTTGTCTTATTACAATCAGATCATCCTACACTACCTCTTTCAAATGGTTCAATAGAATGTTTCATTTCCATCTTTCATCTTTCCCTTCCACTCCTTTTACTTCTTCTACTCCTTCTACTCTTTCTACTCCTTCTATACTTGTTTTTCAATAAGAAGAAAAAGATGATGAGAAGAAAGAAGAAGAAAAAAAACGATTCTATTTGAAAACTTTTTTATTTTTTTTCTTCTTCTCTCTCTCTGTTTCTTTTATTCCCTGAGGGCGTGAACGTTCCAAAGTTGGATGGAGATAAGTTGAAACAGAACTCGAGTTGCGTTCTGTGATCGAAGCTCACTTACGAACGTTATTTGCTTATAAAACTCTTTCTCATATTTACTTTTAATAATTATAATACAATTCATACAATTTTATGAAGTAATACATGTGTTATCTAATCATCTGACAGATTATCAATTTCATCTTCCAATTTTCAATTTGATAATCGTCTCTTAATCTTTCGTGCTAAGACTTAATGAAAACATTCATTCTTTCCTTAAAATTACTTTTCTTCATTCAAACTCTCTTTTCGAAGCCTATTCTCTCTCTATTCTCTCTCTCTCTCTCTCTCTTTCAATTTTTCTCTTTGATCTCTATTACTCTCTCTTTCATCCTCCTCTTGTGCTTCATCTTTCTCTTCTTTTTTACAAACCAATATGTGTGTTTATATTTCGAGAAAAAAAAGAATTCATCCTAACATCTGGTTTGTCAGATGCCATGCTCAACAGTGATCGCTACAAATACCCTTAGGGCATTTACTTTTTTTGTTCACAACACAACATTTTTTGATTTGAAAACGTTGAATGTATGACATTTGTTTTGATAATCTCTTTTCTCTATAACTTATCTTTCTCTTCGCTTTTTTTTCTCTGAGTACTTCCATGTACTTTTCGGTCGGATTCACGTGCTATGAATGCTCCGCCCAACCATTCAGAGCAAATTGTGAGCTGAAGCTAAAAGCTGGTTTAAGCTTAATGGCATTTCTCTCTTTAATTTGAGCTTTTCTTTTCATGTTCAAAAATGCAAAATATTAAAAACATCAAAAAAATTGTTTATATTATTGAACTGAGAGACTGAGTTTATAGAATCAAAGCTTAGCTGTATCTTGATTGAAAAGGAGTTTTTTTTTCATTTTTCAAATTATTTTTTCTTTCTTTCTTTCTCTTTCTTACTAGAAGAAGAGGAAAAGAAAGAATATTCTGTTGAGAGGCTTATGACTGATTCAAGCTCTGTTTGAATGCTCAGGATTTGATCAAACTCTCATATGACTGAAGCTTCTATACTTCATATTGATTATTATACTTTTTACTTTTAAATATAAAAATAGAACAGTTTTTCATTAAAAATTTCATTTTCAGATGTCCAACTGGTGCATACGGTTCGTCGTGTGAATATCTGATTCATTCATCTAACACTGCTGCTCTCAAATCAACTGTTGATACATTAAGCTCACAAATAAGCTTACAAAAAATCTCGATGATTATTGTCCTAGCTGCTGTTCTACTCGCTTTCTTCATCATCACATTCATGGTACGTCTTCTTCTAATTTTTTTTTATTGACTTTCTTTAAAAGCTGTAAAGGTGAAGCATCATTTTCCCATTACTTCTTTTCTCCGTTCTCTCTCATATTCCCATTGAAAAGAGCATGAAGATAGCTAAAAGCTTTTCTTTTTCACAAATACTTGATGAAGGGAATAAGGCCGATAACAAATATCTCCTCTAGATTTTTAAAGTTCATGAAGATATCCTTAAAGCTTGAACATCTAAAGCTTAACGTTTGGTCCTCAAAGTTGATGTGTATTTAGAAATTGACTTTACGCTCTTTTGAAACTTCTTTTACTTCAAATTTGTTTTTCTTCTCCTCATGAGTTTCCCTTTTTCTTTAAATTTTGTACTTTTCGCATCAAACCTTACGTATCCCACTTTCATTACTTATTCAATTCAAACAGCTGAGCCATTTCGCTTTTCTTATAACATGCCTGGCGAAAAGCTGGATCGATGAGCTATAGTTAGCCGTTGGTTTTGACTAAAAACAGCCAGAGTGTGTAAGAGCAGAAACCCACTGGCTCGACTTCTCTTCTTCTCGTGCCATTTTGGCCGCCACCGAGTCCAGCCTGCATGCCTCATTTTGCCTGCGTGTCTGCAGTCTCTGCTTTTCACGTTGTGATCTTCATTCCTTTTTTCTGCCATTACTTGAGACCAGTCTTGTTCATGTTCTAGCTTAGACCTCTTTAGCTTTTTAGTTTCTTCCTATGTCAACGAGCAGCTTCAGCTTACTATACAACTGTTTCTTTTCATTTCGTAAACTCATTCCTTATTTCGAAATCTCATTCGAGCTAACTTTTGTTCAATTTTTTTCGATTTTTAGTTTATCCAGACGATACTCCTTTTTGCTTATTCAACTTTGGATACTCACCTTCTCTCTTTTCTTGTCATTGATCAATATCAGAAGTGTTGCATTTTCATTTAATATTCGGCATACAAAGTATGTTGTTCCTCAGAATTGTTGCATTCCAAGCTCACTGTCTCTCAGTGCAGTTGCAATCCAAATTCTCTACTTCCCAGAACGATTGCATTTCGAACTCACTGCTTCCCAGAACTGTTGCAATCCAAACTCACTGTTTCTCAGATCGGTTGCATTCCGAGCTCACTGTTTCTCAGAGCGGTTGCACTCCAAGCTCACTGTTTCTCAGAACGGTTGCATTCCCAGCCAACTGTCTCTCAGTACGGTTGCATTCCAAACTTACTGCCTATGACAACGATTGAATTCATATCCTACCACTTCATCCAATGGTTTCGTATTGTGAATGGGAAGACTTATGACGCAATGTCTGTCGTGAATGTCTAGGCATAACTCATTCATTTCTCCATCTGGAAGAAACGGATTCATACTCTCATGCAGCGGCAGCTTATTTCTCATTTTTCATTCCGCTCAGCTTCAGGATTCCGTCATTCTGCAAGAATCGATGTAACTCTTTTGCATTCCTTAGAGCTGTTGCACAAATCCATAAAAATGCTGAATAGAGAGTATGTGGTTATAAGCATTTTGTAAGAATATTCAAATTTGATCAATATAAAACTGCGAAAAGAGCCTTATGAACTCATAATAGTGACATATGATAAGATAAAGAGAAGATGACTCATATTCTAGAATGATGTCAAAAATCATTTGTCTCATAACTATCACAACCTCCTACGAACAATCAGTTGTTGAAATTGATTGAAAGATGAGCTTCAAAGTATGTAGAGTATATGTTATAACATTAGAAAGCTAAGAGATATCATAGAACTAGCATAGTTCATTCGAACATCAATGCTATCACATAGAATTCTTTAAAAACACATTCTCAGCAACATTTTCATATATTCTTTCTCATTCAAATCATATAAGCTTTAAATGAAGCTTCTTTAAGCATTTGTAAGCTGAATGCTTCATTCAAGCATTTATCAAATATTTTTATTTTTTGTTCTTTCCATTTTGAACTTTCAACACGATGATAATACATGCTATTTGCAATAAAAATGTGTCTATTTTAAGAAAGCAAAAGACAATCTGATAGACATAAAAGAGCTTTTTCAACAGAATATCTTTAACTATAACATCTTTCTTTAATTATATGTAAATAGATAAAAATAATCAATAGTACATATATAATTAGCTTAACTATATATTATATAGCTAATTTCTAGATATATATGTTATAACTATATTAAAAAATATAAAGTTAATCCCCCCCCCATCCCACCTTACTATATATCATGCAGATAGTTTGCAAAAATATGTATTTAATATTACATTTTATAGCTTAGAACTGCACATGGTCATATACTTTTCTTATAATCAACACATCTCAAATAGTATATATATATCTATATATATATATATATATATATAGATAGATAGATAACTTTAGTTAGTTTTATAAATTGATTCATTAACTATGTGAATCAAAAGAGATTTATAATAAACGCCTTTATTTACTTAACCATATAATATGATCAAGATGATCTTTTTAGATGAACATTTCATTTTTTCGTTATCAAAATGATCTTAACCATTTGCATATAAAGTATGTTTCATCATCTACTATGCTTCTTCAGTTTCTCACACATTCACTCACTCACTCACTCACTCTTTGTATCTATATGTTGAAAGCGTATCCTAAGTTGATTCATTTTGATATGCCTTCAGGCACTTTTTCTATCTCTTAACATTGAGAAATGCATATGATGAGTTGAAACTATCATATGAACACAACTCATTCTATATATAGACTGATTCACTTTCATTCTTATAAGGTCATATAATTGCATTTTGCCCTCAGGCTGTTTAAGGCTAATATTGACTCAATTTTTGTCCAACATTGATTAAATAAAACCAAAAATAAATTTTTTTTTTGGAATTCATCTCTCATATCATTTCTGACGACAAGCAATCAGTTGAACAGAAAAGAGAATTGAATGAAGAACAACTTGGTCATTATGCAAGTCATTTTTCAACTTCTGTTTGTTCTTCTGCCATCTAATTGCCTTTGCTCTTCAGATAACAACTCACTTGCTGTCGTCTTCAGCTAAGCTTTTGCTCATAATTCGTTGTTAAAACAATTTTTTCTCATTTCCAATGGCATATGACATGCTTAGTCCATTGCTAGCTTCACCTTAAATGCTCGTTCCCATTTCTTCTTTCAACATTATTTAACATTTGGCACTTTTCAGATGGTTCGTGGTTGCTTTTGCGATTGCTTCGGCCCGTTCTCACTCTCGTACTCGAAAGCTGGACAGGAGCCATATGATAAACCACTTGACCCTCGTGACGTTGAGAAATGTCTTCGAAAATATCGTCAATATGAAGCTGAGCAACAGATGGCTGTACGTTTACCTATGCTCAAATAACTAACTGATAATAATATAATTTCAGATGGATCAGAATAGGCCTCTAGTTGCAACAATCAGTTCAAGTTATAATGCTTACAATCCAACAACAGTTGGACCTACAGCACCTTTACCACCACCAGCAGCGGTAAGTTATTTGAAATTATAATTTTCATCTTCTATGAATTCATATTACTGATAGCTGTATATTCAGAATCCACAATATCGCCCACCTTCACCTCCTCCATCATATAGTTCAATAGCTGGTAGTCAAGATCGTTTACCTACCACATCAATCTAATTACCAATATTCAATATAAAGTATTCGATGACGTCACTGAGTCCCGGTTATCAGAGTGAGATGTAGAAAGATAGATTTATAAGGTATTATACGATATAAATTAGTGAAATGAATCATCCATTTGTCGTTATCAATCAGATTATCATATGTTCATAACTGTTATAATATAATTAAAAATGATATTCTGTCTGTTTTTGAATCATTTTCACTCAAAAATCTTCTGTTCAAATGAAAATTACTTGTGTGCCATTCTCTTTCTCTCTAACACTCTCTTATATATGTATTATGTTTCTCTCTTTTTACTATTCTCATATATTAAAAAGATTTTAATTTGGAAGTCATTCTAGTCATGTTGTACATAAGAATCATCCCCCCCCTCCCCAACTTCTCTCCTTGTCTCTCTTTTTTTGATGTTTTTTCATAATAAATTCTTTATATGAATCATAGTGTCTTATCATTTCGAAATTTCAGTTTTAAGCTTCTTCATATAAAGCTTACTCTCTTTCCATTCAGACACATATGGACATGATGTTCGTTGATGTGTTCGAAACTAAAATAAGTTTCAGTGTTGTTCTACAAGAGCAATCTTGTTATGTCAATCAATCTTTGCCAATCAATTACATTAAATGGTACTTTTCCTTTTTAATTCTATTTATATTCACATAGTTAATTAAGGGTTCCTTATTTTCGAAATTCACAAATAGTATCATTGAAGACGGTGTTAGACCTTGATGACCATACTGAGCCTTGGACCATCCAGGCAGATGTCAAATGCAAAGTTAACAAAAAATATTTTGTAAGCTCAATATTGTTAATTTAACAAAATGGAGAAAATCTATTCTAGAATGCTGTCTATGAATTTCATTCAGAAGACAAGTTAGAAGATTCATTAGATCTATTTGATGTTTACCAGTTGGAAACGCTCAAAGTATTACCAAAATCAAAAAAGTTCGATGTGAAAGTCCATGTAAAAGTTCAGAAAATTGAAGGATTGTACGTTTTTTGAAACTTCAACTTGCCTCATTTGCATGTTTACAGACCTGTTATGAGTACGAACTTCTTTGATTCATCAAATCCAAAAGCAGATGTGGAGATATGCATAGATGACTATGTATTTTATGCTCAAAAAAATATATTACGACAATCGGCTGTCTTAGAAAAAAAAATGAAAGATAAAAGTAAGTTGAGATGGATAGAGAGTAATCAAACATGTTTTGAGGTAGAGTACTCAGAAACGTATTGGGTATGAAGAGAATTCGACTTACCTTGAGTAATGAGTCACCTCGATTGTTCTTACAAATCCTTCAATCATTATATGAATGGAGGTTTGAACTAACAGGTAACAACACTTCACAATCCCTCCGTTTACTTTTTGCTATGATTTTTAGAAAAAAATTTGCGAATGGTACTAGAAACAGCTCATCGATATGAAGTTCCTCATGTTATATCGCGGTGTGAACAATTCATTTTATTTCAAATTGACAGACAGATGGCTAAAACACTTGAAATGACATCGTTTCGTCAAACAATGGTAACAGATGATTAGATATAATGATTATGAAAATCTTTTTTCGTTCAGAAAAGTTGGTTTTTGAAAAATATATTTGTGGGGAAGGCGGAAGAGGAACTTCCACTATTTGATTGCTTGGTAGAAGTTATATGCTGGTGTGCTCACTATTCAATGAAACAACTACTGGTATGCTCTTCATCGTACATGACAATAGTTATTTACATCTTGCAGAAACGTTGTATTCTGAATTTGAAATCAGACAAAGAGTGGAGTCAGTTGGAATCAAATACAGATTTCATGCGCTTAAGTTGGGTTTATCAACTTGCATGCAAGGAGTTGTTTGAGAAATATCAAAGTAATCGAAAATACTCTCCGATATTCTGGTTGTAATATATAGTATTATGTATATAAAGTATAAATTATTAGAATAAACAGCTGATATCTGATATGCTAATTCAAAAATTACGTGAAAAACGTCAATCAAGATCATTCAAGAATGGGTGGGGTAGGGAGAGCGGTTGCATTCCATCGACCGATCACGATCAAAATAGAAAACATTCACCTTTTTTCATAGAAATTCTGTGAAAAAGGAAAATGTTTGATAACATGTCTTTACCCTATAATCTTATCTATTTCCATATCAAGAGCCTTCGATTCACTCAATTTGTATCTCGTCGATTGCTGCCCTTCGACCCCCTTCCTGTTCAATTTCATTCAATTCGTTAATATGTTTTCTTATAACCAAGTTGTCCTAGTGTTCATTGGTGCAGTTTATGCTCTTTCATTATCCATTATGCTCTCATAAGCTTATTGTATTATTTATTCAAAGCTATGTTCTCAAAAGGTTATGGCGTGAGTGATAAGCAGCGGAATTGACACACTTCACCCCTTCCTAGAACCTTCCGTCATCCCATCAGCCCATTCATGTTTTTTTATAGATTAACCTTGCTCTTTTAGTTCTTCTCAGATAGTTCATTGAGTAACTATCTTTCTTCTTCTTACATCATCATTCCCTCCCTCCCTCCCGTATAGTTACTTTCATTTACTTATAGCTTATCAAATGGTTGTGGGTCATCAAGTCAGTTTCCCTCTTTATGAAAACTGGTTGGAAAACCTGAAAGAGAAGCATAATTCAAGTTCCTTTCAATGGGTTCAACAGAATCGTCATTTCCCTCTTAATGAAATAACCAAGTCATCACGCGAATTGGATGAAATTCGTCGTTCAGTTATTGAATCGCACCAAGTTCAGGTCAGCAACATTCTTTGAAATCAGTGATAAGTTAGTATGTTTTAATCTATTTTTAATCACAAAGAGAGGGTTGATAAAAGGATTTGAAATGTTTCTTTTGTTAAAGGAAGCCATTGATGCTGAAGTTCAATCAAGGAAATGCACAAGAGATGAAGTTGTGACAGAAGTTTATGAAATTCTTGACATCATGTCTCACAAATTTCAATTATCATTTGTAAGATTATTTGGATGTGCTATAGGAAAAGGATTACAAGTACATATATAGAAAAGGTTATTATGATGAAACATTCTTTAAGAATATATTTGATGGTGTTTATGTGAATGCTGAACATGCTCGTAGAATCCGTGAGATTACAAAGACGAGGCCAGTAGTCTTTATGCCATCTCATAGGACATATTTGGATTTTCTATTACTTTCAGTTATATGTTTTGAATATGTAAGGAAGTTTGCTTACAGGAGAAGAATCATAAATGAATCTTAAGGAAATTCCATTACCAGCTATAGCAGCTGGAATGGACTTTATGAATAGTCCCTTGATGGGAGGAGTTCTTAGACGATGCGGAGCATTTTTTATGAGACGATCTTTTGGGAAAGTACGTATTAGAGAATTGTTTTTATTGTAAGCTAGTGATTGCAGGATCGTCTTTACTGGGCTGTTTTCTCGGAATATGTTCAGAATCATTTAGTCAAAGCAGATAGACCTGTAGAATTCTTTGTAGAAGGCACTCGCAGTCGTGTGGGCAAAAGCCTTCATCCAAAGTATGGCTTGTTGCAAATAGCACTTGCCCCATATCTTAAAGGAGATGTCTTCGATATAGTTAGTTTATTACTAATGAATTATGAAAGTCTTTATGTACTGTTCAGACTGTTGTACCTGTCTCCATGAATTATGACAAAATTCTGGAAGAATCGTTGTATGCATATGAGCTATTGGGATTTCCCAAACCAAAGGAATCAACATCTGGTATAAGAAACGGAGATAATGCTCTCATTCAGTAAATCGTTTTCAGGATTATTCAAAGCCAGAGATATTTTTAATAAGAATTTTGGTCGTTGTTTCATAACGTTCTCTGATCCAATATCTGTTAGAGAACTGTTCGGAAAAAGACTTCAGTCGACTTCGTTTGTTAGCCAAGTGAGCATGAATGGATGTTTCAAACTAATTACTTTTCTGTTCTAGCCAAGCTCTCAGTTCGTCTTAGAAGAAAACGCCAAGAGAGTTTTACGCAAATTTGGTCATCAAGTTGTGAAAGCGAATGATAGAAATTCGATAATTACTGTATGGCCAGTAGCGTGTATGGCTATGCTTCATGTGAGACTGCGCTTCGCCATCTGATTGATATTGACCCCTTTCAGACCCTCGATTCAAACGATGATGAAGTGTTCACTTTCTCTGCTCTTCATCAGCATGTTAAGTATTTGATCGATTTGCTTGAGAAGCTAGATGTTATTGTGACCATCAACCAAAGTTTAGGTGAAGATCTTAGGCGAGTAAGAATTGAGAGAAACATCCTTCATCCCTACTCTATTTAGTTACTACATAAAGCTACATGACGATCTATTTCATCCAATAGCATACGGAGATGATTATGAACTTCGTTTGAAAGATTTTCCTATCGATAAGGACGGCTTTGTGGAAAGAGACATCATGAAAAGAGCTGTATCACGTCTTATACTAACAACTTATTCAAATGTGGTTAGTTATAGCTAGCGTGGGCTAAACCTAAACTTGTTTCGTCTTCTTCAGATGATCCATGGAGTTGTGGAAATAGGATATCTAGCGGTTATAATGCTTCAACTGGGACTGAGAAACATTCATGGCATCAAAGAAAAATTCTTGTAAAGTTAACATCGACATCTCAATGACAGTAGTAATCCATTGCAGCGAGCTCGTTCAGCTTTTGAAGAGAGAATTCGTTTGTGTTCCCGAAGAGGAAGAGAAGATGTTCGAAGAAGCTTTAACTAAATTACGAAAATCGTCAATTATTGGAGTTTCAAATGAGAAAATGCAAATTAAAGGAATTGGCGAATTGGAAACTCTACGAGACATTATAATGGTTTGAATAACTGAATATAGACAACATAATTCTCCCTTTCAGCCATACATTTGTCATTTCCATGTGGTTTTAATGAGCATTTTGGATTCTCAGAAAGATGCTTTAGATATTCCATCTTTGGTAAAAACAACACAACAGGTAGATTCATCATACATTCTTCTATATTTGTTGATCAACACAGGAAATTGTGAGACGGTATGAACTTGGTGTTGGCATTCCAGTTCGTTTGTCATTCTTATCAACGGAGCCCATTAAAAACACTTTTTATACATTGCTTGATATGAAATGTTTGGAAAAGAAGGTTTTTGCTAAAAGGTTAAGAGGTTCTCATGTAATCTGTTTGTAGGGCGATAGATATACTCCCATTGTCAAGGATTTAGTAGAGATTCTGAACAAAACTGCTCAATATACGGGTCAAAATGGTGTAGATGAGTTCATTGTAGAAGAAGCTAAGCTTTAGCTTATTGGTCAAACAGATTAATAAATATGTTTATAAGGCACATTTTGTTCATTTGTACAAAAAAAAAGAATAACAAAAGAGAAACAAGAGGGAGACAATGCGGAATGCGACATTCAAGCCCAGGCTGCTTTCAGCTGATCGAAGTAAACGGCAGTTTCATCAGAAGTCTTAAAATATAAATGGGAATTTATTAATAAGAACTGAATACACTACTTTCACCTTTACCGTAACAACACGTCCATCTAAATCTATTATTTCTACTGGTTCTTCCATATTCTTCTCACTTCCATATAGAGCGTTCCATGCTTCAAGTATATGGATGTTCATTACATGTCATGTATAAACTAACCTTCTCGATAGTACCGTATGATTCGTAGTTTTACTTTTGGATGGTAAATAGATAGAGTGATACATACAGTGAAAGGAGAGGTGGCTACACCAACATCAAAGATAAAACCTGTGAACTTCTCCAACCAGATGTTGAGGTATATGAATCTGAAGATGATAAGTATTGTTCGTTAATCTTCTCGTGTTCTCGTTCTCTCTCTCTCTCTTAGTCTCTCTGTCTCTGTTCGAATGTATGTTACCTTGCTAATGCATATCCAAAGTATGAAATTAAGCAAATAGTTGTCTGTACTGTCATGAAGAAAAAACATTTACTTAAAGCCAATGATGTTATGACATTCTCTCGTAACTGAAATATTTGAAAATTTTAAATAAATTTGCGTTTGTTTTTCTACTTGATAGACGTGACCAACTGATAGTTCACCTCGATTATTCTGCCAATTGCGATAATTCAATGTTCGCACAAAGAACATTACCTGAAATAGAAACTAAAAGGAAAAACAGATGCAATTTCACAAAACCACTATAGCTGAAATAATTGGAAACGTCAAAGCTCCAACAATGAGAAATCGTGAAGCTGGGCCATCTTTGTATTTGAAAATCACATAACAGACTGTTACCCACTGGAATCAGAAGGACTATATGATCATTACCGTATTCATTAACTAACCAGAATGAATATGGAAACAAGAACTACTATTGCGTGGTTTTCAGCTTCATATCTATCAGCCCGGATTGTTGCAACAAGTCTTTCAATGGCAATTAGGAAGAGGTGCAGTCCGCCTGAACATAATTCGGTTTAATCAGATGGAAGTTACCAAAAGAGCAGATTGAGAAGTATGTTTCAATGATTGGATAGATACATACGTTTGCTTAGCAGAATGTGTGTGAAGAAGAGATATTAGAGACTCACCTATGCACATGCAAATATCTCGAAGTTTAAAGAAGAGATCTGCGTCGATAACGTTTTCCGGCAATCCTATCATTATGACAAAACAATATGGAAAGCGAATTATAGATGTCGCTGATAGAGTCATGATGAAACTATATAGGATAATGTGTAAGTTAACATGAATCAGATGAGGTTTGGCTGATTGGATTATGAAAAACATAGCTACTAGTACAGACATAATATGAACAATTATCTCAATGCCACAAAAGATTCGATAAAGGATGTGGGCGATTGGATCTTCTGGAGCTGTTTCATAGGCTGGTGATGAAGTGATTATTAGATAATTCAATGAATTATTATGATTTTCCATATTGAAATAGGGAATAAGAGATAATGAAAGTCGCCTATTGAGAGTTGAAGTAGTGAAGCAAGGACTTCACTGCTATTCTTCTTGTGTTACTCTTGAATCTTCGGTGAATGCGCCTGAAATCAGAGGAGAGATGAGAGTAGTATAATATATCACTGAAAAATTACATAAGCAGAAAGAAAGAGAAAGAACGAAAAAAAGAAGAAAAAGAAAAGATAGAAGAAGGAGATACACACAGAGGTAGGATGGATGAGTAATGCTTGAGCTTTGACTTAATGAAATACGCAAGAATAGATAAGATTCTCAACAGATGTTGAGCGACATAATGAGAAAAGGAACTGCTTTTGCTTTCGGTCCAAGTTAATAAAAATCCCAATTTTAATATATGAAATGGATTAAAAGAGAGAATATTTGAGTCAACTTTATGTGATTAAAGGAAAATGAAATGAAAAACGAAAGATTATTTAAGACAAAAGGGTTTGTTGGAGAGAAAATAACAGGACAATGACTTCTTCTCAAACTACATACATCTGAAAGCTTCCTACATGAAGATAGAAGCAGTACAAGTAAACTGCTTAAATACATGCTTCTTCTCACATTCATCGTTTTTGAGAAGGAGGGATTGTGAACGGATTTTCTGTGACCTAATTGCCAGCCTCAGCTTCAATAGCTTCAGCCATCTCCAACAAGAATCAACAAAACTATAATTTTGAAAGCAGAAAAAGCCCCGCAGAGTTTGTGTGTAATCATTGAACATCATAGTTTTTAAAGAAATGAAAATCACTATTCAGCATTGAATTAGTGAATAAAGCAGATTGTAGAAACCCCTTCGTTCAACCTTTTCCCATTTTCTCTTTTCACCCTTCTCTCTATCTTTCTCTCTTGTCATCTGTCACACTCTCCATTTCTCTCTCTGAATCTTTTAAAATTCTAAAGATTTGACGTCTTTTTTAGATATTTCTTCTTCATATCATCTCAAGAGCTACAGCTGACTTGCAGAAGCACTAATTATTCAGAAGGCTCTACGTCATGAGCATCTATGACAGTTATTCCTCTCAACTACATAACACAACAGAATAGACAGCAGAGAAGAAATGAGAATAGGAGATATTCTTGTGAAAAAAGAAAATTCTCGAAAAGCTTCTAAAGTTCAGTGAATCGTAACAAGTTCTCATTTGAAAAAGGAAAAGCCGAAAGGGGTGGGATGGAGAGGGATAAAGAGAAGGAGGAGTTTAAGTTTGAAGTAGCGTTCTGAGCTCGGACATGTGCTTTGGATCTATCACTGAACATTTCAAAAATGTATGGATCACTCAGTTTGTTTTCACAACTTCTATTTCCTGAATGAAAAAAAAGGTTCTGAATGAGATTATACCAAATTGGTAATGTTATAAATTATATTTTATCTCAAAGAGACTTCGCGAAACCCCATATGATTATAAGAAGCATAGCTACCACAGCTCACCACTTTTCTATATCAGAAACCCATAAAAACCTTGCGTAATACAATTTCCTGAAATAAAACAAATTTCCTAACAAACCGAAACTTGCTTCCACTATGAGCTGTTTCATATGAAATGATCAAAAAAAACATTAAAAGTATTTTTGGACATTGGTTCGCTCGTAAAAGATTATAACAAATAAATGAAAAAACGGAAAAAAGAATTGCCCATGACAGGAATCGAACCTGTGTCACCACGGCCACAACGTGGGGTACTAACCACTATACTACATGGGCCGATAGCCAACGTCACAACTATGCTATTTGAATGCACACGATGCAAACCTTTCTCTTGCAAACATTTTCTAAACTTAAATTGGAGACGAAAACACTGAAAAATTCATTCTAAAGCATGAAAGTGAACAAAGATTCAGAAATTCCTACATTCACTCATGTGACTAATATTACCGTTGAATCAAACTATAATTAAAATTATTTTATAAGAGAGAAAAATTGTTTTTCAACTTGAAAATAGCATTTAGACATAGAAGTTGAAGCATGTATTAATTTCAAACCAAATGTTTATTTTCATCGAAGTTACAAACATCAGAGTAATTACAAACAGAGCAAAAATTGCAAATTTTTAGAGATCTTGGAGTTGACGAGCAATGTCTTTAGCGACAGCATAGTGAACGATTGTTGAAGGATTCCATAAATCGTGATAAGCATAGCGGAATGCTGAGCGTATACTGAAATTGGTGATTCAAACTAAAATTCTGATTATCAAAACAAATTTGGTTGAAATTTGCACAAAACGCAGAGCCCGTTATAATTAATTAATCATCGCATTCATTATTGAAGTGACAGTGAAGTTTGAATTCCTACTTTGAACTTTTTTATGTAAATGATCATATCAAGTGAGAAATCAAATTAGCATTCGTCATAGGCTGGCGTGTCGACGTGTTGAACGGTTGCTCAAATTCAATCAGTGACGATTACTAACCTGGTGTCTGGAGAGTGATGAGAGAAAGGTTGTGTTGTGTTCAAATGATATGTTGAAGTAAGAATGATTGGATTTATATCAATATACTGAACAGTCAGTGATGGAGACATACGACGTACACCCAAATCTCCATCAAGAATCAATTGGCCTAACTTCTGAAATAGCTACCTATTGTATGGTTGCACATTGATGACACATACTCTGTTTGTATCAGAAACTAATTGACCTAGGCGGAATCGTAAATCGTCAGAATCTTCTGAACTTCGCACGCCAGGTGCAGAAGAAACATCCATTAGAGATAACACAATTAGTGTTCCTCTATCCAAATTCTTAAAATGATTCATAAGTATAACATATACATATGCATGTATAAATATATATTTCTCAAAGTGTTCATACTTTTGTTAATTTATGTAAAGTTGATTGAATGTTACTCAGAACAGCTGTGGAATCATTGTCTCCAGTAAAGAAGTCAATGGAGCCACCTGATTGAAACACAATTATGGGATCTAAATTTTTTTTTCTTTTTACAATTAATCAAGATTGAATTACCCAAATCGTATTCAGACTCGGCTTCTAAGAACTTGTCAACTTGCCATTGTACCCCGGACCATCCATTGAAATAAAAGTTATCCTGCCCACTCTTTGCCCCACTGTAGGCAAAGTTCAGATACTTAAAAAGATCAATTAGGCTAGTGAAGATCAGAGATAGTCAATCCAATGCATAATTGCTCAGACGCAGATTAAGAGTGAACTTATTGAAAGTAAAAGAAGTAGATGTGCTTTCGTGTTACCGTTTCACATTGTAGTAACTTGTTCAGATATTCTGCATAGTTTGGGCCATTGCAATCACGAACGAAACCATGTGATGGACCCATAGCTTCCACTCCATCATCAGAAAACGAATCACCAAAGACAATTAACGTTGAACAACGAACTTCACGAGGCTGGAAGAAGAATGTAAGTTAAACACAAGCGTTGATAAATTCAATTATAACAGTATCTTCGTCACATACCTTGTGTAAGATGCGAGCAGTCGTATAGGTGTTTATCAATACAACGATATAGAAAGCTGACCTCATTAAGTTTGAATGAAGCATTTTTAGTTTAATTGAATAAAAATATTTAAAGTGCCGTAAACACTAGAAGTTAGTTATGATGGATAATACAGATGACAATTATGAGGTCGTTGATGGTCAGAAATAAAGGTAGCCTGAGTACACATGAAGCACTCTCCATGTACTCCGTCTGTCGGCTACTTGCTAATACAAAATAGAAGTCCAATGCTTATTCAGCTTTGGGTATAGGATATCATCTATTCTAGCATTATTTACAATATCTTTCTGATTATTTTGAGGGAAAATGATGTTTTCAATGATTCATCTGGTCACTTCAATGACATGGCTCGGACATTCAACGACTGAAACATTACAAGAACTGATCTAGCTGTGCTAATAGAACAAAAAACACATCTAATCTTAGCATCGTTTACAAACAGTACTACGTAACATCATGCAACTTCAATCATCGATGAAGTTCGATGAGGATGTCTTAATGTGTTGACTCAGCTGTTCCACTTATCATGTTCATTCTGATGATAAGCTTACGTGACTCAATATAAAAAATGAGATGAAGAAGATGTGAAGTTGCATATTCATATTACATTTACAACCGTATAACATATAAAATAAAATATAAATCGTTTATACAACAATCAATGCATATTAAGGAGCTATTCTGCTATACCGTATGAATGTATGTTCCTGCATACCATGTGTTAAGGTTTCCATTGTCAAGCGAGCTTGTAACGTATTCTTATCCAATAACGTCCACTCACGTACTAACTAAAAAAATAATACATTTTCAGAATGGTATTTGATCTATTAGAATATACGTCATGCACTGGTAAATCACGACTAAAGCTGATTCTGCCAATGTCCTTCAGTCTGAATCGTATTTGATTCGATGAGATGGGTCCTTCCTCGATTGTAACAAAACCTGAAGTGTTTAAGTTCTATATCGGCAAACAGTTTATAAAGTCTGTAAGCTCATCAGTTGCTTCGTCATCTTTTCAACTATGATATGCTAATGACGTGTTACATTCACAACTGTAACGCGCAAGCTTTCATTTCGAACGTTTTGATTTTGGAAGCGGTTGCATTCAAATAGGTTGCAGCGTCATAACTAGTTTCTAGTGTTCCTAAACCTACCATTATTCATGACGGTGCTCAAGGCTACTTCGCGTGTGTTTGGCTTAACAGATAAGTAGCCATTCTCACTATGAAGCTCGTCTTTATCGTTAATTGACCAAGCGAATGCGCTGAAAAAGGATCAAATTACTGATTTGAAAACAATTTTTAGAAACTTCAACAACCCACATATACCACTAACGGTCAACTAACATTTACAAACCACCGAACACCTACTCATTGAAACTAACACCCAGAAACTGATAGAACATGGGAAAGAAACCGAATACATTCAGATTGAACCAATCATTATTAACTTGAGAAATGAAAAAGTGTTAGTTAGTACTTGGACGATAACCCCCAAAGAAAGAGCATCTCTATACTATAGATGTATGCTGCAACTACTCATTCCAAATAGAAACTATTTGAAAGTTGTAGTTTGCATTTGAAACTATCACCTTTCCCCCCATAACCCCGAAATGAACTTATGGTTAAGGACATGACATCGTAATCTTTCGTGAAAGCAAGAGATTATTCGATGTCAAAATCCGAGTAAACCTTTGTGTTCCATTATCAGGTTTTCTCCTTTCCACTGTCCAGGCTACAGCTCTAAAAGAAATTTCCAAGCTATGTAATATTGTATCAACTATACTACGTGATTGATATAACTCTTCCTATTGATCTTATTTACCGATTCATAATATGATCTACGCATCAAACTAACTTACGTATAGTTCAAGGCTTTTTGAGATTGCATTATATCGTCAGGGATGGAGAACTCAATTTCCTCTCCATAGGTAAACTTTGGAATAGTTGGAAAGATGGCTTTGCCTCCATGCTCGGAACGCCATTTGCCAACAAGAAAACCTAAGGGTTGTAAGCTAGATGGCAGACGTCTCAAATCGTATTCTAAACAAGTCAAATGGAGAACCTCAGTATAACAAACGACTGATTACTATTGTCGACAGAACCACACAGTCCGCAAGATTTTTTACAACTTCTTTTGATATAATCAGTGGAAGTGCAACTGTTTTGTGAAGCTGCTACCCAATCTCGACAATTATTGTCAAAATCTCGGCAGTCATCTGTAAAATCAATTAGCTGAGGAGTATTCGATTGACGTTTGTTATTTCCTAAAGTAAAAGACCAAGAGGTAGTCTGTCACCTTATGAGATGAACTCGACAGTGACTACACTTTCTTCATATTCTCTTGATAGAAAGAAACACAAACAGTGCTAGTGTGTAAAAATGCTTTTTATATCGAATTAAGTATGAAATTCCTGATCGAAATAATACCTGCAGCAGTCGTCAATGTTATAAAACCCACAAGGGACAAGCAAACGATCAGAGAACGCATTGTTGCAACTTAGTCTGAGAAAGTTGATATTAGGATTAGAAAACATGGTGTTTAGAGGTGTTCATGCTTAATACAAGAAACGTATATCGAGAAGATAGCTGATGAAAATAGCCCATGGCATTGTCAAAGTTCAAAACATAATACAGAGGACATGATTATACAATGTACGACGGTGGAGAGAATGATAGAGGAAGAGAAGGAAAAGATACTGAAAAAACGATAGTTCCCCCGCAAAATGAAAAACATTCCCGTACTAGCTTCTCAGTTTGAAGACAGAAGAACTTGTTTGTAATCAAGACTAAGAAGAGACAGAAGGGCGACGTAAGAGAACTAAAATGCATGAAAGAAACTAAAGAGGATGAATGCCGGAAGTTATGCTTTTTATATGCTTATATCTCAAACATTAGATGAGCAAAGTAATGAGCAGCTTGTGTTATCATAGCAAAGACATAGGTGAAACATTCGCTTGTACGGGGTGAGAAGATAGCGTGAACAAACGAGAACATATTTATTGAAACCTAAATTGAAAGAGAAAGGATAAGAAAGGTGATGAGAAGTAACAGAATCGCTATCAATCGTCTTAGGACAAAGATGGAGAAAAATCAATGACGAACAACCTTTCACAATACTTCTCAGAAGCATCAGAACCCAGTGCAGAAAAGGAAAGTTCATGTTTGGTTTCGTAAACTTCTGAAGGTATGTTCTGGAAAAGAAAAGCTGGTAGAGACAAGGTCGGATAAACAGGATGGCTAACACCTCAGATTTCAAACGATAATTGTCCTTGGTTATTCAATGAACTGATTGGTGTATGCTCGGATTACTTTCAGAGCAATTTACCGAAAAATCGGGGCAGAAAACTATTGAGCAACGAATATCAAAAACTTAGATTGAGCAACTCAGCTCTAAATGGCAAATGAAACAGATGCGCAGACCGGGATTAGTATCTCTTTTGATGAGGTAGGTGGGAAATAGAAGTAGGAGAACTCCAAAAACAGCTTGTATTGATTAATGTTATTAAGCAGAAACAAATATGATTGCTTAAAGAAATGATCATGAAGGATGAGATGTGTTAAGAACCTGTGGAGAATCACGAAGCAGTAGTTTTAACAAGTGTGATCTATAGAAGCTACATAAGAGAAAGTTTGGGCATTGGGGTTCGTCTAAGAACTCAGCTATTCAAATTAGTTGAGTTAATCGAATATTTAATGTATTTCGAAAGATATAAGTTTAGATAAGATACACCAAGTTTGGGAATGTGATGGGGACGCATGTGGTAAGCGTCTCTATCAATGACTGCTACTAAGTCACTTGGAGTGAGTTGAGATGTTGAAGACATTGATGTATCATTTACGTCTTTTAACATTTCCACTATTACAGCAACCCAACAACCATTTGTTTCACCTTTTTAACGTGATATTAAGAATGCCGCAGTGCTATCATTCAATGATGCTATATACAGTTCTCCCCCCCCCTCCCATACATTTGAGTTAACGTATTCTTTAAAACTCTCTTCCAATACCTGGTGATAATGCAAAAAGTGTTAGTTCAAGTTTTGGAAAATGTATCGATCTGCCTATCTGAACCGAGTTGCAAAGCAATGTTCGGCTTCAAGTACACAGGGAACTAGCGGAATCAGAGCGAACACATGAACAGATAATCCGCATTGCAATCTTGTTGTTAAAACAACATCAATGACGACGTTTACAGTAAAGACGCCGAAAAACAAAGTTGAATTGATATATGACATCTTTTGAGATACAGGCGAAAGTAGAAACGAAATCGAAATGTGGAAAGAAGAAACGTTGAAGAAGATCATCAAGAATCGTTGGATGAACAGCAACAAGAGCGACTGGCTTGACCCGCAGGGCTAAGAAGACAAAGATGATAAGCGATTTGATTAGTAAGGATTTAACATAGATATAATGAAAATCAACCAGAGAAAGTGAAACAGAAGAGCCGTATGAACTGAATTTCAGAAGAACAATGGAAATTATTCAAATTTTGATAGAAATCGTCATCTGTTCAGAAGAGTAAATTTCCTTTCACATCTTACATCAATTAACTTGATCCGACAGATGCTTGTCATCTATCAGATAACAGTTATCTGTTGTTATTAATAAAATAATAAATTGGAAATCTAGATTGTTACTTCTTCTATCAATGATATAATCATTCTGTTGTGGATTCTCGAAAACAAATTGGGTATGTGAAAGCTTTTGTTTGATTCTTTCATTGTATACTTGAAAAGAATTACAGTCATCAGTAGTAGGTAGTGAGAAGTTTTACTCGGTTACAGTCCTGTTCAACTGGTTAAGATAATATATGATATAAGCTTGCACATGTTGCTCTAACTCATCAAAACTGGACGACTGGCCATCGTGTCAAAACCTTTTTAGAGTACTGTTTTTTTCGTAAATGTTGTCAGTCGTTTTTCAAATTCGTTCATTCTCTACTTATAATTTATTGATTATGATTTAATTATTATTTATTCTTGTTCACATTATAATTTTTAGTGATTGCTTTTTCATTTTGTTATTTCCCTTCATGAAAATGCTTACCATGCTTAGCTGGCAAGCCATACCATGAACACGTTTGTGAAACATTTCGAAATTACAAATGGTTCTGGGATTTCACGTATCTACATTTTTGTGTATGCATTTGTGAAACAATACATAGCGTTCTTCAAACTTTTTTTGATCTTATTCTTATATTTTCTAAGAGAATCTTTAGACTGAAACCAATAGGCAGTGTGGTTATGGGTTGCCTGAGAGTTCATTCAATTTCTTATCATCCTATTTTTCTCTCTGTGGTTTTAGGTGAAGAAGTTTGTTTTTGTGCTATCGGATGAAATTTGAATCAGCTTGGTTTTGCAATTAACGAGATATCTCTCAATTGTATGGACACTTTCTTTCTTTAATACATTTTGTAGTTTGGATTACTCTCACTCTCCCATGGCCTTCCTTCGTGTAACGATGACTCCTGATTTTATTCAACTTTTTTTTTCATTTTGTTTATAATACCTAATGGTTTGATCTTAGTCATTGTTGTTACTGCCCGACGTAGCAAACCTTGAGGGAGAAATAAAATAGAATAATGTACTGATCGAAGCACTTTGTGAATGAATCATAGAACTTTTTAACAGCTTTAAGTAGTTGTTCGTTTTTTTCAGGTTCTCTGAGCCAAGAATGATTGTTGGATAGAAGTAGTTATATGTTTCTATGTTTCGAATGGAATTTTTCTCAGTCAGTTCAACCTCTGTCCATGATCTTGGACCAATAAGTCGGAGACACATCTTATAGGTGTTCGATTTATAGAATGAAAAGCTCTTTTGAGAGTACTGGAAGATGGAAAGAAAGAAGTTAATGTGGTCAGGTTGAAAGAAGAAGAGGTGGACAATGAGGAAGATGTGAGTGTTCATTTTTCTTTTTATCATGACAGAGGAGTTACCTAGGTGCTGGATTTCATTCGCAGTGGAACTGAGTAAAGAACTGCAGTAGCCACTTCTGCCAACTCAAACCCGAGTCGTTCTACAGTTTTCCAGATTATATTGAAACAGTATGTTCAGTCATCAGTTTGTTATAGCCCATTCTTTGACAGACATAATAAGTTGTGGGGTAAATTTTCTTTGATTGACCTTGCTGGTAACGAACGCGGACAAGATACTGG
>CALQYR020007510.1:0-102190 GCA_943334845.2 Auanema sp. JU1783 | reverse complement strand
ACAAGTTTCAACAGCATTCAACAAGAAGAGAATAACAGAAATTAGTATGAGAAGATGAGTTCGAACTTCCAATGAGAACAAAGGTAAACTTGCATCATCGAATTGAAATTCAAAACGTCAAAAGAAGCATTTATTGAGTTAAGTAAAATCGATAAACCTTAAGGAGGAAAAGAGACGAAAACAGGGAAGAAACTAGAACGTCATGAGCAGAGCTTGGTCACACTCGCACATGCGACATCCAAACTACAAGATACAACTCCTTAATTATCCATGAAAGAGAAAAGTTCTTAATGGAAAAAATAAACGAACAAATTAGAGGGTTAGAACGATCGTTTTGTGAAGAAGATTTTCAGCGAAGGAAGTAAAACAAAGGAAAGCTAAAAAGTAACAAACGAATTCAAAACATGAATTTTCTTTTTGCTGCCGAGATTGGTTCATTGGTTATTTTTTCGATTTCATATATATATTATGAATCTACGGTTGGCGTTTGTTTATCGTCTTCAATTAGCACGACATGTAATATGATGATTAACTTCAGCATTCATTCGGAGAATCGGGCTAATAAATGAAAAAGATAGAACAGCGCAAGAATAAGATGCTAGAAAAAGGCTCTTCGACGAGGCTACCTGACTCTAAAGAATCCGAACAGTCAACTACAGATGCCTCCCGTTCTATATCCTATCAACACGCATTACGGATGAAATGAACATCACGTTATTCATACACACTGGAACATGGAACTACACAACACAGAAGCATCCTGATCAAGATACTATGGAAAGTTGAGCGCATGTTTCAATAGAAGTAGATAAACACGAGAAAAAAATTTCATAAATTTAGTTTTCATATAGAATGTTAGTGAACAGTACAATACCAGAGAATCTGCAGCAATTTACAACAATATCTGCGTACGTTGATGATTAATTTATTCTCATTTATAGTGTCGAGGACACAAGAACTTCGTTCCTTTCTCTAAGGAGTTCGTCCACAGTTAGAACACCGATAGGAATATGCACAAGGTAAGAAACATAAGAAGAGTAATGCTAATGGAAAGGCGAAAATACAAAGACCGATAAGACATAGAATATACAAGAAGCTCAAACGTCGTTTGAAAACTCCACCCTGAAACAAATCTATAAATATTTCAGGGCAATATTTATCACTACTTACGCAAACTCGACAGTTACCCGTAGTTACTTGTACGAGAACAGTTGATTGAGGTGTTGGACCTTCACGCACATCTGAAAATATCAAGAAATTTAACAGTATTGAACAAATACTCAACGAATGATATTCTGAGTTGGATGTTGAACACCCATAGGGTAGGGAGCTTGAGGATGATATCCCATATTGGGATAAGGCTTCGGAGGAAAAGTTGAGTTCATCGGTGGTTGCCCATAGGGAGCAGCGGTTGGGAAGTTTATTGCTTCTTGATACGATGGTAACGGAGGTGGCCCAGGATATCCGGTTGAAGGTACGGATGGCATTGATGAACTCCCCGATGTAGCTGTTGGATAAGGTGGAGCAGGCTGTGTAGAGATATTTACTTGCGGATAAACTATAGCACTGGAGGGGATAGTGGAAGGTTCACTAGGTAAAATAATAATATCTTCAATTTGGATTAAAGCTTACGTTGAATTGTTATCCGGTTCAGGAGCACTGGGTATCACCTTTTCATTCTTTTCCGCATCTGCCATTTCGCACAAACTTCTTAAACTAAAAATGTAATAATGATTTTCTTGACTCGGAGAAAAAGTACGAATAAGTAGAGAACTTGGTAAGAGAAAAGAGAATATGAGCATAAACGATTATTCAATAAACTATAACAATCGAGGATTATAACAATTAGCGCAAAACAAAACCGGCAATTTTACCTATGCTCCTAAGACAGATCTTCGAAAAAAAGGTTGAGCAATATTCAAGAGATGATGATCCTAACAATAAATATAACGACACATGCTGTTCTTAAGTTAACTAAGAGGAACTGGAGCTAAACCTATTAACGTACTAGTTGATTGATAAAATATTTTTAACCCGAAATTATTTTGTTAGTTTATGACCTGAAAAAGAATCATCACATAGACAAATTAAAACAGCACACTTACTTCGTAAGGGAATTTGCAATGGCATCTCATCCGGTACAATAACCGCATGCAATTCGTCCCGGAATAAGTATTTGACTTTAACCATCTTTGCCTCACCAGGACAGGGATCATAAAAACCGGGCAGTTGACTCTGCAACGACAGAACAAATTGGAAAAGCGTTGTACAAAAGGGAAACCTTGACTGAAAACACACGAAGTTGTGAATCATGTACCATCGATTGTAATGGAATGGTGACGTCAATGGTTTTATCTCCTGCTATTGGATACGCAGAAGAGCCAGAGACATCAGATTGACCATATCTCAACGATTGAAAATTAGTTGGGAACGCATAGGGTGGTTAAATACTTTGCTTCTACAATTATAATACCATGTTTCTGCTCCTCTTCTCTTTTTATTCTCTCAGCCGTTGGACGCATCAAGTTAATCACTCTGTTCGCCTCATCCTGCTTTGCAGGATCGACCTATGAATGATATTTAGATTATGTAAAAAAAAGTTGAAAAACAGTCACTTCTTTCTCATTACTGCTATCATCGAACCAACTAGTAACCTTGTCAACCCAAGAGCGAAAAACGACTTTGAAAAGCTAAAAACGCAAAGAAATTTGCAACAATGTTTGAACATACTGAAACAGTAGCCAACGGGAAGAGTATACCATAAAGAGCACTTCTTGCTACAGAATCTCTATCATCACACAACACAAGTTGCCATTCAAAGGTATTTTGCCCTGTCTTGAGCCTATGACAAATGAATTATTAGTCAGCGTGAAACAAAACAAACTTGAATTTCGAAATTAATAGACAAGATGGGAAAGAGAATTGTAAAGAGCATCCTACTCTCGAAAAGCGGGTTAGTTTCCGTTCATAATGAATGGATGGTGAAACTCCTACTCAGAAAAAATGAGATAAGAATCTTCGATAGCAACTGTTTAATCAAACCGAATAGAGAAAGTTGACAAGCCATCTCGGAGAATGCATCCTTTTCTGGATCTCTGCGGAAATAAATCATGCGAATATTAGAGTTGGCCGGAGAGAGCTGAAGCAATAGTTCGCTAATAGTTTTTTGCTTCGTCAACTGAGCATACTGTGAAGTTTGTAACAACTTTTGGTAGATTGTTTTCGGTATGAACTAAAGTAGTTGTAATTCCGCTATTGAGAGGAGACCAAGACAGAACGATACTTCCTTGCAGTTTAACTCGCAGTCTCATAGTATAAACTATATCAAAAGGACAATAATTAAAGCAAGACATCTAAACTTACTCAACGTCAGAGCAGGTATGAATTGCTCTTGGAGCATTGAATATTGAATTTGAGGTTGAAAAATTACAGCAGCTCTCTGGAACACATTTCGCGAAGCTCGGAAAACTAACCCCACAGCGTCACTTGAAAACGTGAGATTGTTCTAAGTAGAAATAATGCAGAGAAACTTATGGAAAAAAAAAACCTCAAAGTTATAAACACTATAATTCTTCTTCCATATAAGAGAAACACTTCCATCACCTCTTCCATTTCCTGATTTAACTCTTCCTACGACACCAACACGATCGCTTGACGTGATACCACAGTCCACTGATTGAGATAAGCTCAAGCCTAGGAGTTGGGGTAAATACCTGAATGTATTACTTAAGCCAAATGCTAACACTCTCTACGACCTTTCTTCGGGATCTTCGTGGAAAAGACCAACACAAGATGTTTTAACAACGAAATTTCCCTGTAATCATCGTGATTTAAAATCAATGACGCTAAAACACTACCGATGGATGAATACGTTGCAACATGAGTTCTTGCTCTTTTAACCTAAGCAGAAATTCATATTCTCTTCGAATATTCTCAGGATTTGCAGATCTTGATATTAGCTCCCATCCTTGAGTTTCCAACCCTTGGATACCAAGAGCATCATAAATCGCTCTTTTTTTATGATCCATCAAAGCTATAACAAATTTGATTCTAAGTATACAATAAATAGCAACAACTTTCATATGCTTTCTGGAGATTCTGAAATAACCTCTCCGCTTCTTTTTTATCATCTTCATCCGTATGTCTATCAGGATGAAAAATCAAACACCGCTTTCTATATGCTTTTACGATTTCGTCATCACTCGCCTGAGAAAGTTTTTTTACTTTTTAAATATTTAATGAAGTTGCATTTAACATAATATGAGGTGGTGAAATGAACTTACATCTCGAGGTACATTCAAAATTGCATAAAAGTCAATTTCCTCTTCTTCATCCAGTAACATATCATTATCCCCATCTCCGAAATATGAGCTTCCGGGGGACACAGACATTTCTTACGGGTAACTTCGGATACTAAACAGAATCATTTATATCATTACAAAATAAATTAAACAGATGGTTTGGATGATGAGTCTAATGTAGTTTACGTGTACGTGATTATTGCATTTGAAAAAGTACGCAACGCCATTTCTCAAATGTCAGTAGCGAAGTTCGGTTGCTTCTCTGTTGCGCGATTACTATGCATACCGATCTTTATTCTAGCGAACGAAGAATGTTAAAAGATAACTAAGAAGATTCATATGATTTAAGCTGAAGCAGAAAATAGTAGGCTAATTTTGAAGTATATCTTAAATAGCATGATATAGTTGCATTATTCCAACTAAAATCAAGCTAGGTCCGTCCTGTGTTCAAGCAACACATAGATATGAATATATAATAGAAAACAGAATCAGATCAAATAACAACTCTACTTGCTTCATTATTAATTTACTTGCATGATCTGATTTCTTCATCGCGTCACTTTTTACCTTTAGAAGTTTGGTGGTAATGAGAAATGCTCGAAAATTTGATTCATATCGCACAATTCCCTTTGCATGAGCACGGATTTTGCAATAACAGTAAATAGAAAATACAGAACGTTTAATGCATTTTGTATTCCTGCATTGATTGTTCGCACGTGACTGTTTCAACTGTCCTCGACCGCGTTCGTCTGATTTTCTCTCAAAACTTCGGAGGAAAAAATTGGATCATTGATTTCCTAACTTATATATATCGGCGGTTTTTGTTCAATTATGTCATGCGTTTCAAAGTTATCTTCTCTCGACCTGTGTGGGTGCTTTTATAATTTTTCTGAAATCAAGAGTATGCCAATGAGAAAAGAGTCATGGATGAGACAGTCATCATGCTTATGATTATATTTGCTTAATATTTTGCGCCGCTGATGATTGTCAATCTTCAAAACTAGTTCAAAGTTCCCAATCTATTGACTACATAGCGATGATTTTGCGTATACTAGCACTTCATTCGATTGAAAAATATAAATTCCAACATGATAACTAAAAACTGATAGCAACGCCTCATGATCGTTGTTATTCTTAAGCTTCTGTCATTACAAGGTGTTCTGTTTTCATCCATGTAAGTTTTGAGCAAAAAAATCGTCTATGACAGTGATGTTGTTTCCAATACAGGTAAGCGAAATTTTGTTCAATACAGAAAACTCTACATCGTACTGGTCCAGTTAGTCTTAAATTGAAAAGCATGGGCAAAAATGAAAGACTCCAATACTGTCTGCACGGAATTCTAATTACTCATTGAGAGTCATCATCTTCATGGAAGAGTGGCAAACTAGTTGTAGCTCATGGCAAACAATAGAATGACAATCTGGCGCTCATAAATGGTGTTGTAAGCTTCAGAAGAATTCCTGTAAACGAAACGATACATCACAACAGACCAAACGACGGCATTGTTGTGTCAACTGATTGGAGGAGGAAGATTGAAAATAATCGTTTCGAATAAATTCTCTACGTTTCCCTTTCAGAGAAAAACCAGTTCAAATAAACATAAACCTTTGTCTTGTTGTACACGTTGATCTACCCTTACAACATAAAAAAGATTGATAAGTCACCGATATCTTATTAGAACCCCCCATAACATCATAAGCTCGGTTACAAACAAGAAATACAATAGCATTCGTTGGTTTTCTGGGATATTTTAAGCCTTCCATTGTCTGAGGACGTTCTGTGGGTTTTTTCCCTGGAAAATTACGACTTATTGTATGTAACATGTATGCGATTGTTTTACTTGTACACTTCCTCTTCCTTCCTTTGTGACGATCGTTCCGTCAGGCTTCACAATGACGAGGGCAGGTATTCCACTCACCTCAAACTTTTGAGAGAGCTCCCTAAAAGTTGATACTTCTTGAACAGATGGGAGTTGAAGCTCACTTGATCTTATCGCTACCGAAAGGTACATGGTACCAATCACCATGGCTCTCAGAAAGATAATTTTGCAAATCCTGAGAGGAGCGATCGAAAGAAACGAAAACAACTTCAAACTCTTCAGAATCTTTGAGTTCATTATAGAAGTCCTAAAAAACTGATGTTGAGACAAGATTGGTTTTCATACCTTCAGGATTGGAGTGAACATACGGCATGGTGGACACCAATGAGCCGAGAAGTAGATTCCCACAATTTTGTCCTGATAGTAAACTTATATATAATCTCCTTCCATTAACTTACTTTCAAGACATCAGTGCTATGCTTGCTTCCATTCGTTTTCTGAAGTTCAACTCCTTGGAAATAATTTGCCATTTCTATAAATCAAACCATTCAAGTATTCAACACGGCTTCAAAAAATGATAACGAAGAAAATAACAAAAAAATAAACAATCGATGAGTAATTCATGTTTTGAAGACAAGATAGCAAAATAATCGATGAATATGACACAATTTGAAAGGCAGTTTAGCGATGGAATTGCTTTCCTCAGCTGGAACCTGAAAATCGATAGAAGCCTTTGGTTACTATAGATATATAAATGATAAGAGCTACGCAGGCAGAATTCCATAATAAGAGAGTACAAGTGTGGAAATAACCACAGAACAACCAAACTGGAAAAAGGGTTGCTTTCCTTTACTCACCAATTTCAGAACTATTTTCTGTGATGAAAGAGAATCAACAGGCTTTCATTGAGTAAACACCCAAGACCACCAGATCAATTTCGAAATTTCGAAAGAATAAAATTGATTGGAAACTCTTAATTCGTCACCTAAGTAGACATCTACTAGCTATTGAATGGGGCAGTTGATAAAAAACAGAAATAGACATAACAGACAAACTCATGACAGATTGGACATGAGTCAGTTTGTGTACTTCAGACAAATACGATGTGCTATCTCTTTTGAGGATTGCCATACATCCAACTATGAAGCTCACAAGCATCTCATTGATTCATGAAATAATACCTGTAGTTACATCATTACGTAATTGTTTCTTTTAATCAGCAATACTGACATCATCGGCGAGTGTAAGAATAGAGTAAAAAAATTTCGTTTGAACTAAACACGTGACAACGCGATATCACGTATTCAATAAACCGTTGCGTACTTTACTTGTAGATAAAGAGAAGGCAGCGTCTGTAGTGCCAGCCAATCAATGCTCTGCCAAATATGCTAGTGACAGAAAGAGGTGGTGTATCATGTAGGAGTTTGCCTATGGGGTGACTAATTATTCAACGCCATAGCAACGGCGAGAAGACAACAATGAAGCAAAGATTGGGTTTTAGAGTTTTATTTTGTGACGGAAACATTACAAGTTACAAATTAATTGACAAATTACTATTTACAATGAAATCGTTGCCATCATACTGAGTGAGAACATGCGCCTACATACTGGACAACGATTCCCAAAGAGAAAGAAAACCGTCCAATGAAGAGATGTTAAAGTATTTACAAAATGTTACAGCCTACAATTTTTTATGGGTCTACCATCCATGGTAGGTTTTTTTTACAATGTAGGAGATTGGAAAAGACAATGTACAAAGAAATATTATACAGCTAGACCTCGCCAGCACCGTAAACAGATTCATCCGAATAAGCGATGTAGAGGAAAAGATCTTCTTCGTGATGTTCCTGGAAAAACGAAAATATTACGACTGATGACACCCATTTGATACCTGGTAAAGCTGTCCCATAGTGGTCATAGTTTGAGGGATTACATTGTTCACAAAGAAGAAAAGAGCATCCTCTGGTCGGAGTTGGATTCTAAATTGACAGTCGTGTTCAATAAGACGGCTCACAACAAACCTCTTGCGAATCAAGAAATAAAATTGTCCTACAGTTAAATCAGAGGGTACCAAATACTTTTTCTTGTCCAAATTGTGGAGATTCGACTTTGGGGCTTTCTCCACGATAACCTAGAAGTTTAATGCTTAGTTGCGGCGAAAAAAGCAACTCTCATACTGGGATTCTATCGGGATACTTCCTTCTTATCTTGTCTCCTTCAGCGCGTCTCTTCTCGAAGTTATTTTCCTCCTTGTAAGCCCACTTCATTATGATTCAAACTCTGAAAAATACGAGATTGACTTTGGTAGAAAAAGACTCAAACGAAATATTAAAGATGAATGAAATAATAATTAGTAGATTTCACGACAATATGCACAAGTGATACGTTCCCACAACACGAATGGAACAAATAGAAGAGCACATGTGACTGGCAACGCAAGAAGAAACCGGCAGACATCAGCTGATTGGAGTGGGCGGCAGCTAGAGACGTAGAGTATCGACAGAAATCGATTTGTTTTGAAATCGGAGACACACAAGGACTACCAGCACTAAGTGTCACTGGTTCATCATATTTGTTATAACTAATAAGGATATTACAAACAACGCTCGTGAAATTTATAAAACTTTTGAGTTATTTTCGAGCGCATGAAGAGCGAAGTGAAGATAAGAGGTGAAGACCGATTGTGCTACCAAAATGGATTTGAAATGATCCTCTTATCAAACAACCATAAACGAACATGACATGAAATGGCGAATCATCGTTATGCAGAATTGCGAAAGAAGTACTAATAACAACACAAACTTCACTTTAATTAGTACTGGATAAGGAGAAACTAAACAGGATACCAGTTTAAAACACGAAGAAAAAATGTGACAGCAAATAGTTCGCAGTGAATCATGTGATGAGGACTAGCTACGGTGCGTCGAAAGACCATCGTAAGTCACATGAAACCGTAGTGCTTTAAATATATTGTCGAATAAGGAATATGAAGAAGAAAGACGCCTTCTCGAGGTCAGCTGGGTCGAACGAATGGCCCATATGCAATAATAAGAACAAGCCAAATATATGCTAGAGCTCGCAGCAACCCAACACGCTTGTGCACATCAGCTGACTGAACCGCTCGCATGTCCGCGCGTGCGACTAAGCCGACCTAACATGTTAGGTTCCATCCGTATTTGGGTAGACCTCATAATGACAAAGACGCAAACAAGCTGCTAAGGCTACAGCCCTGGCAAGGAACGACGACCTCGGCTCGCAATGTCAAAAGAAGACAGGTGCGAGATGGAGTTTGGGGGAGAGGAGGAGCCTCCAATAAAAGTAGCGCCTGCGGTCGACGCGAAAACGATGTGAAGAAATAGCTAACACCGGCAACATGAATGTTTTTTCAGTTGAGTAGAAGTTCAGTTCTTGCGTTGCTCTACTATCTATTCAATAAGTTCTGAGTTTCTCCTCGGAACTAAGACAATTGGATGGAACAGGAGCCTTTTGACAGAACGAACTCGTGATTTTATTGACGAAACACAACAAATTTCCAACTACTTTTCGCATTGGACCTGGTTTTTCTAGAAAACGCTGAGAAACAACAGAAACTGCTGTTCAATATAATGCACTGAGTGAAACAGTATGAAAAAAGAACCTCAAGTGATCTTAAAGCAAATTTATTAAACTTTTCCTCCAGTCAATTTCATGTGTGCACGAACAAAAGTATACCCACAATTTATAGTTTTTTCACATAGGGAACCAGCACGTGGCTGCGACATACAAGTAACAATGATGAAGCAGAAATATACAACAAATTCACAGATATCTCTAAGATGAATGATATTATATATCTAATAAGGGGACAGCGAGAACTAAAATTGATGTTTACATGTCCAGTCCGTCATGAGACATCTGCTCAAATCCTATGTCAATTGCAGTTCCTACTGCGATGACTGGATCCTGAAGAAATCAGACATGAGATTTACGTCATATTTTGCTAGAGCAGATATTACCTCTATAACCTAGTCTGAATTTATCTCTTTCTTTATGCCTATGCCTATCACCATCATCTTTTCTAGTTTTACATTTGGATTTGAATTGATCTATTCTTTCTCTTGCTTCTGAGCAGAATTCAGCCCATCTAGAACTTCATTTCAGTAACGTCTCTTTTTTAACACCTACTGATCTATTTTATCGATTTCTTTCTTTTTGATAGCTCGGTCGATCCGTCTCAAAGATGCACGTTGGAGGCTATGACTCGTTTTTTTCGTTTTTTTCTAAACCAAACATTGAAGAGATAAGGTGAAGCTTGACAAACTTTTTCGGGTGATCCTGTAGTAGAAGTAGAGCTCGTCACATTGAGCGCGTCACTCTCCCTTTGAATAGATCTATCCTATAACAGAATTGATTTTCAAAATGTAAAAGAATATGATTCCTTACTATTGCAGATTCTTCAGAAGTGTCCATTCTATCGTCATGGATGTCACTGTTTCCATCACTTTCTTCATCCGAGGATAGAACAACTGTTGTCTAAAAAACAATCTTTCTTATACTAGATTCAGAACACTTTCCGTACCCCTAAATTTGCTACACGCGGACATCTTGGACGAAAAGGGCGATAAGCATACTAAGACATAAAAAAAATTAGTAAAAGATAGATAAAATGAAACTACAAAGCTCATTGGATCAGTGTCCCATCTATGACCATAAACATCCTCCACTTCAAGAGCCGGTGAGAAAGGTATTAGAGATTGGGAAGATTCATTCTGCTTTGATTGTTAAGAGTGAAGAGGAAATCAGAACTTACATTGTGACGTGGATCTTCAATTATAAGTATATCATCCTCATCTTCTGCATTTTCCTGAACATCGTCCAAAACGACTACTGGGATATTGGGCAAAGGAGTTCCATCAAAAAAAAAATATTATATGAATGAGCTATGAAGTGTGTACCTATATTAGATTGTCGAGGTGTGGAGACAGGAACTCCTCTCAGACGATATCCTACTATTTTCCAATAATCTTCGCATTCCAATCCGCTACTAGCAAACTCGAAAAGTTCATGCTGGAACCTTTCACTAATGAACGGAGGGAAACCAATACTTATCAAAGACGTCTGCAGAAGTAGGTCATTAACTAACTATCACCAATCTGACTACCTTGAAAGGCGGTGCCATTATCTGATATATACCACAAGACTCAAAAATTCTATTAGCGACAGCGTATCGTCCTTCAACAGAGCGAGTCATAACTCTTAGCTCGCGTTTCAAGAGATTTGTAATAACTATAAGCTCATTGATGATGAAAGGAACTACCCGTTCACGATTGCTTTCCATGTTTTCACGACATAGTTTAACTGTGAAATTTCTCTGAAAATCGGAATATCTTTAAAGAAAGGAAGCAACACCTACTCGTGATGGATTATCATTGGAATCAACGATAAATGCAGGAGCATCGCAGCAATAAATAACGAAACGAAACTTTATATTACTTGTGAGTTCGCTTCTAAAAAAGCCAAAGATTTTGCGTTGTGGAATAGAACGAACCTAGTGATACTTCTATCGTCGATTGACTGAGTAAGAAGCCTCAGAGCGGTCAGTTCTGATACTCTTTCTCTATATTCACGTTCATTCGACATAGGGCAACTGTAAGCAAATCGATCAATTATGCTTAAGAGATGAACCAAAACTTCTCTAATCGGCAGACTAGAGCTCTGAGATCATGAATTCGTTTAGTTAATAACATTCTCTCAGAAACGAGAGGGACCGCATTACATCTTGTAGCTCTTCTTTCTGAAGCCAGTTCATCTTCTAGCTCATTCATTAATATTCTGGAGCGAACATAATCAGAAAATCGTAAGAATGATGTAGAAAACTTCTGTGAGGTATGAGCATTTAATACTCGAAGTAAACAGGTTATGGGCTTTTTGCACAGTGGACAAGAGTTGATTTCGCAGTGCAAAAGCCATCGCCTTATGCAATTATAACAGAAACTATGATCACAACTTTCCAATCTAGTTGGATCTGTTATACTATAAAGATTGAATGAGAGAAAAGGGAGTAAGAAACTTACTTTCCAAGACAAACTGAACACTTTTCCTTCATTTTTTCGACAGCCTCTTCTTCAGATTGTCTGTTAGTGGTATTATCATTTGACATTGTTTCTAGAGCATTATTTTCTGAATACGAGATAACTAATGTAAGGCTTTTCAGCTAACATACCAAACATACATTCACCTGAGTCATTACTTACTGTTGGACAACTCATCAAAAGAAGTCTTTAGTCTGGAAAGTAAAAAGAGTTTTGTACAAAATGGAAGAAAATGTAAGACTTCGCGATTATACGTTCATAGAGAAAATTATTATATTCAAATAAGAATATCTTTACTTGGTAAAAAAAACACTGAAAAAACGTTTGCCTTCGTTGATTGGCGCAACCTTAGGAGGATTGACCTATCACTGGCCTAAGATACAGTCTCCAGGGAGGAGGTTCACGACATCTGTTTATTAGAAAATGAACAACATATCTGTGTAGATACTATTGTTATTCATTTAAGACTATGGCAAGGAATGGACAGTAGTACGATTTGCTTCGAGCAAAATTCGATTGTAAAAATTGAAAAATAGCGATTTCGTACATAATCAGGAAAAGTATCATAAAGTGACGCTGCTCAATCAATAAAATATTGTGTGATTGCCTAATCCCATGGGGAAGTTTGAGAAATTTTCCGTTTTTTCTGAACATTTTCAGCAGGATCTTCATCTGTAAAATCTGGGAACAAGTTGCCACTGCTATATGAGTTCCAATCATGTCTCATTTCTCTCTTAGATTCGCTGTTGCTGGTTTCACCGCTTACATCTCTTTTGCCCAATTTGGGCTTAGTAAATATACCTAGAATGAACATTCATAGATTATATCATTGTGTAAACAAACCAAATATATTAGCAATTTGCTCATATGCCCTAGGATCAAGATGTTCGCTATTTCGCTCGTTGCTTTCAGTATTCTGAATATTTGAGGAAACAGTGAATAACATATGAATATGGATACTTGTGTGTGCTTCCGTTTGGGTTTTTTCAAAATACACGATTTACGCATGTACAGTTCGGATTCGTTTTCAGACTCAGATGACAATTGTTCGGTCTAAGATGGGGAGTACATTGATATTCTGGGGCATGCTCACCGTTTCGACATCTTCGTTATCAAAGTTGACGAAATCGTCGTCTTCATCATCAGCAATATCGATCACAGGAATAGAAGCGTCTGTGCTCATGATATATTTTTAATTTACATTATTGCTCTTACCACCACATAAGCCGCCCACACAAAAACTATCAGCTGTTGATGGACCATTCAGTCTACAATTGTTACGAAATTAATGAACAATCAGAGCAGTAAACAGACTTGTATCCACAAATGTTCCAATACTCTTCCAAAGACAAATTGCTATCAGCAAAGTCCTTCAGTTCTCTCTGGAAGCAATACATATCCTTGTTTGACACGCCGACAGAACGCAAGCAGACCTGAATTGTTATTGGTTGAAAATATAAACGAAATATATAGGAACCATCAATTCTCGTGAATATAACTTGTGAACCATACAGCTCTGGAGAATGTTCTGCGCAATTTCGACGACATTATGGATTCTTAGAACAGTCAACTCATGTTGAATGAATGTTAACAATCTTCCTTGCGTCCTTCGGCTTCTAGTTTTACCAAACTCGAAAGAGGTCTAAAAGCAACTGTGTTTTTGGTTTGTTCAAGCCAACAAACCTTGAACGGATTTGCATCTTCAGCAACTTGGTACCAAGAAATATCCATTTCATAGATTAGATGTCTAAACTGCAGATTACTAACTAGCTGCTGTCTATGAAATAATTTCTTGTCGACCTATTCTATATCAGGGCACAACCTTGTATAAAACCTATTTGAAATATTCTGCAGAATCGATCGTAGAGTGGTCAACTCAACTACAACTTCTTTATAAGTATTGTCATTTGAATACTCTCTCAAAAATGAATTATTGAATATAAGTCGAGTTGTTAAAGATTACTCTGTTTTTCTGGTCCTCATGTCTTCCAGATACTTCCGGAGCTCAAAAACACGTTGGTTGACAATTATTTTCTCATCGTTCAAAGGGGAACCGTTACAAAAAATTCGCCTGTTCTCAGCCATCAAATCTTCACGGATTCCAGTCATGAACGAACTAAATCAACGAAGAATACTAATGAAACATGGAGAGAAACTGACACGTCGAAGTCTACACCATTTTCTTTCTCATATACAACAAATAAAATATCCTTTCTACATAGAGGACATACTTCAGAGCTAGAGCAGCGGAGCCATCTCATAACACACGTATAACAGAAAAAATGACCACAAGATCGGAGAACCGAAAATGGCTTTATTCTAAAATTATGAATCGCGATGTTAAGCTTTCTACAGACTTGACTCACTTTCCCCAACAAACCGCACATGTTTCCTCTGGTTTCAATTCCTTTTGGAGTTGCTGAGCCTTCTTAATTTCATCTTCCATTTCTATGATAGTTTCTACTTCCACATAATACTCGATTTCTAAAATGACAACCGTAGCAACGGGCGTTGGTTCAATTAGGAGTTTCGAACGCGCAGAAGGAAAAATTATTCTTGAAAATTTTAAAATGAGCAATTGTGTTGGATGGCTTTAAATCATTCACTTTTTATAAACTAAACTCGATATAAGTTTAAGAAAAATCAATATCATATGAGCTACAACGACATCTCAAACGAAATGCATTGAATTCGAGTAAGCCTATAGCAGGCTATGGCGCATATTTCGGGCTCTTGCGTATTATTCATACATTCGTCCAGATAGTAGTAGCCTTCGACAACTATTTTCATTTAGGAGTTTTTGTATACTGTTATTCATTCATTAACTAGATCTCATATCCAAATATGAACGGGGAAAAATTACGGTTTGCTGTTAGTTGCTCTAGTAATATGAATCGCAGTATGGAAGCTCACAGTTTCCTTCAGTATGAACATCCAGTAGAGATATGAGCGTAACTTTCTCACTTCAGAAAAAGAGGATTTCAAGTTGATTCATACGGATCAGGGACACAAGTGAAATTACCTGGTCCGTCAGTCGATAAACCAAACTGTTACGAATTCGGTTCCACTACGTATGACTTCATTCATAATGATTTGAAAACTAAGGATCAGGCATTGTACAAAAGAAAGTTATAGCTATACTCTTTCAAAATTATCATTTAGTTATTTGCAAAATGGATTGCTTAATATGTTAGATAGGAATCGAAGAATCAAGGAGTGTCCTCAAAAATTTCAAAAAGAAACGAAAGAATTTGATGTTATAATATGTCTAGAAGAAAGGGTCTATGATCAGGTAAAACCGAGGCGTTCGTAGTTTTTTTCATGCAGCATTCTGTTTAGGTGGTGGAACACTTACATTCTCGTCCCCAAACTTCTTTAAACCCTGTACATGTTATTAATATTGATATTGAGGATAACCCAGAAGAAGCTACAGTAGGTGCATGGTTTGTCTGTGACATCTGTGCTAAGGTTTGGTGAACTCCGAACTTGACATCTCATGAAACCTCTTCAGTTAGAGAAATGTTCGGACCTCGACAACGAAATCGACGAAATATTAACAGAATTTGAAGCGGAGAATCAGAAAAGGAACATTCTACACACAATTTGCTTCTATTGAAATCAATCTCCAAACATGTATCAATCTCACTCAGATTTCGATTTTGTGACCACAACTACGTTAGGTTGTTCTTCCTTAATAGCGTCATCAATTTTGGGTTGCTCATAAAGAGAGATGTCATCAATGCATAACTACAAATAAACATGAATTGTAATATTAATTCGCACCTACTTTCAGCTGGCGAGTTTCCAAACCTTTGGAAAGAATCCTCACAGCATCACAAGGCTCGCAGTAATCCTCTTTCAAAAATCTTCAGAAAAAAAGATGTTTCTACATCCCTCCGAACGCTCTACCTGTAGCACAAGCAACCCAGACCACATACCCACCACAAGCTGAGACAACATAAAAGTCCATGAAATGTGCCCTGCTGCTCCAAGGTCTGAATAAAGACAAATCATACTCGTTGTTCGTCGTACTCACTTCGTTTGAACATTTGGGGCAGAGCCGAACATTTTTTTTCTCGACCGTTCCTTTCTTACCCATGGCTGACTAACACAACCGGTTGAGCGCCTTCGAACTTGAAAATGAAAATCTGCGTAATTTATTTATTATTTCGGGAAGTTAACAATAACAACAACAGAGTCCTACACAACTAAACTACTTTTTAAAAATTCATTACACAGAAGAAACATCAACAGTTATTTCTGTGGGTAAGTATACTGGGATTTTACGATCGGTTGTTTTAACGCTTATAGTCTGTTCATTCTGAACGTCCCTCTTATCGGAAGAAACATAAACACTTCCGAGAAACTCCTAAACATTATAAATTAATTTTCATCACGTTTTTGAAACTGACTGGGAGTTGAGTGAAGGTTAATTTGACAGCATTAGCCACAATATCAATGTTATAAAAGCTTTCTGATTTGCTGTACCCTACAATGTCATCCGAACACCTGAAACAAAGGTTCATTTCAGAAGATACAATAACTCTCTCACCTTCTCATTCCTTCTGCTATCACTCCGAAGCGTCCCGTTTCTGTTCCTCCAACTTTCAATCTCAAGTGAGAAGAATCCTGAACAGTTTGGTCATTTGTTTCGAAAATGTTCTCAGTACCTCATTTTGTTCATTATTAATCAGCAACTCAGTTCCTTTGATCGTTAGTTGATGTTCTACCCCGCAATTTTCATTCACAATACCAGAATAGTCCTTACGTACTGACATATCGTAGACAAGCTTTGATCAAGTATAAATATACCTTCAGTTTCTTTGTATTTAGGGACGCCTGTTAATATATACCACCAACGCCATTCAGGAGCTGGAGGTACTATAGTAGCTCGACATTTCTGACAGCCACTACAAGCATCTTCATAAGTAACGTTAGCAATCAAGTCCTCGGGTGATCTCTGTTTTTTATCAACTATATATAGATTTTTGAACAGAACATACTTTGATCATTTCCCATATATAGGCCCATCGTCTTTTGAGCGGGCCAAAATACCATAACTTCTTCCGCTTATCTTCTATGTACTTAAACCAACCGCCGCTTACATCGGTTACTCCATATGTTGGTTGACCCTCGGATGATTCCTGATAAATTAAGTTATTACTGTGTTCAGTCTCTATTGAAATACCAAAGAAAACTCGAAAACAGATAGATCCTGTTTTCTCTCTTCGATTACAGCCATAGCACTTTCACAAGCAGGTCGAGCATCGTTGTTAACTAATAATGAACATTGAAATAATAAGCATCCTACTGATTATGATACCAAATACACTAGGTACTAGCCTCTTTAAGCCTACATTATCATAACCACCAGGGAAAACACCTACAGGAAGTGCTGCAGATTCTCTGGAAAGATAATTGAACACTCAAATTAAGCATTTGATCCTGAACCTGTTTCTGAAAATTCCAGTAACAACACGACCAACCGTGCCATCACCTCCAACAATGTATATAGCGTCAGCTTCCTGGGTGTCAACAGCAGCAGCTAAAGCTTCCAGTTGAGTTTCGCTTTCTGACTGCAGAGTAACCCTTAGTAGTTTATGAAACTATATTACAAACTTTTATTATGTCCACTTGTATGCCAGCTAGATGGAATAAAGGTAAAACATTTTTCTTGAAATCATCAAAACAGCCCCTTTCTTTAGCAGAAACGTTGGCCAATACACATACCCGTCTTGGTCTATCTTCAGCTGAACAAAAAAACGTTGTATACTCATACGGTTCCAGAAAAAATAAACACAGGATATACGCAACTATTCAACCATGAGAATGAAAAAACCAAAAAAAGATTTAACTTGGAACTTGCGTTCACGGTTAATGGCAGAAAAGGAGCTGAATTACCTGATTGTGGTTTCTGGCCGTACTTGAGAGCACGTTCCGCATAGACGGTTCGGAACTTATTATTTCTAAAGTCAAATGTTCAACATTTTTCTGGAATATAATAAATACTGATTCCATTTCGCAGCAAAGTCAGCTCCCAAATAAAGCACATAAAGCCCGAAAGCAGTTTTCTTTTTGTGTTCCCATAAGGTTTTCCCAAATTTAGTTATACGAGCAGCCATATATCCTATGAATATCATGATATCAATATAAATTCAAATGTTCACGAAGGTACAATAGTCGAAGTGACAACCAGAATGAGCTCTATATGAACAAACGTGTTATTTTAAAACATAATGAACCCGTAAACATAAGCAGAAAACAAAATTAAAGCAAAGTTGTAAAAGCGTTTACAAAAATAAAGAAAATTCAAAATTTTCCATCAAATTTAACTTTGTGAAGGACTAATTGTAGAGCGGTCACAGCGTCTTCTTTACTGTCATGACCATTGACTGAAATCATCGATAAGTAAGATAGAGATAGTTAAACATACGATCTTCCTGGATAACTTTGTCTAATTTATCTAGAGCAAGTTCTTTTAGTCCTCTTTTCTTTTCATTTTCAGTCCTAGAATAAAGATATATGGGTTTATAGAAACTTCGTAGTATTACCTATGAGGAAATAATATCGCAGTATCTACTATTGTGCTATGTACAAGTTTCATGGCTTTCATATCACTTTCCAAACTGTGCCCAATCAGAACAGTTTTTGAGTTGATGAAGTCAAACATGCGTTTTCTAATCTTAAAACATACGGTTGCAGAAGTTACAAGTCTCCGCGAACTCACATTTTCCAGGGAATATTTAGCATTTTTGAGATCCGATTCAGTAATACCAGAAAATGTTGTGTTATAATCAATTACAAAATGATCAGGCTTTATGAGTTCGTCCAGCACGACCTGAGAGAATGTAATACTTGTCTGGAAGTCTGGTAAGCGTACCGATTCTTTCATGTCAACCATTGTCACTCGTGCGAGATGAGGTCCCCAAACGGTATAAACCATTTCACAATCTATCGCATACACCTTAACAACTGGTGTAGACTCATTGTTCGAACTGTTTCTTACTCTTTTACTGCGAGGATCGTTTTCAGATCTGGGCCTTGGAGTTTTCATGAAGTTTTGCAGATCTGATACCCTCAAAGTGTCTGACACATGGTAGTCGGCCATTTGACATCCAGCTTCTCCGTCATCACTGCCGCAACAAGGATAGGTTGACTCATTGTTACGTCTTTCTGAAATGGAGCCATTGAATCAAGGAAGTTATATGCAACGAACTTCCTGGCATCCGTGATTTTCCTCTTAAATGATAAACACAAGTAGCTTTGACTGGAATACCCTTGGGAGAAACTCTATATTCCTTGCAACAACGTACGCAAAACCTCTCAACATCTGAAGTTTCCTACATAAGATAACGGATATAAAAAAAATATAAACCTTCTTTCACGGCAAAAACTTTTTTAGACTTCTTCTTGTCGTAGTAGCTTGGTTCAATGAATACAGAGTCAGGAGTGTTACAATAGGGATATCTAACAACAAGTTTTCAAGAAAAACGAGTAGAAACTCACGAATTGTTTGTTAATTGCTCGGCACTTAGAAGATAATGCTTGGTGAGGGCATTATAAAGGATTTCTTCCGTTATCTCAGTTTCTTTTTTAGGACCATTCGCTCCAACTGTTATTAAATCTACCGACTTCCCGGCTAGACAACGAAAGTGAGATACAGCTGAAAGCGAGTTCATATACTGGAACCAAGAAATATAGTACTTTTTTTCGGTTGAGTAGCTTTTTTATTATTTTCTGAGAAATCCCGCAACCGTTTCAAATTATTCACTGCAGCTATCTTATACCCATGCTTATGCTGAACTTTGTCTAACGTGCTTTTCTCTTCAATTGCTGCCTGAAGTAGGAAATACGTAATGAGACGCTCCTATTTTTAAGGCCTACTTGAGTGAGAGCATCCTCATCCGACATCATCTTGCACAACTCAGCATAAAACGTTAGCAAGTATTGATTTCGGACAGTCAAAGGTATTTTCGAATTAGATGAGTCTAACAGTGTGGGAGTCAGTTTCTTGCTACTCTGAAGAACTCGATATATTTCTGCTTGGAAAACCTCGGCACTTACGGAAGATGTTGAAGCCATGCGTCGGGATTCTGAAGCCGTTGAAGTTGACGTTTTCGTTTTTGATCCATAAATTTGTTCCAAAGTTCTGGGAAGCTGAAAATTTATCGAGATTATGATTGTAAATCTGATCAAATACCTTTGAATTAGGATTATTAGCCGACTCAGCAGCCTTGCGTTTAGCTAGAGCCTCTTGCCGATTCTTCAACTGCTCAGCAGGAGTTGGAAGCCGTCGTGCGGGAGGCTTGACAACACGACTAATGTTCTGAAAGAAGATATAAGCCTACATAGAGAGAACTTACTTCAGCATTGGGTTTAGCGATTCTCTGCTTAGCAGCCACGATTTGATCAATTGAGAGTCCAATTCCTTTTTCTTGCTGTCTCATTTGGAGAGCAGCTTCAGAAGGTTTGTTAATCACAGCCGGAGGCTTGGGTTGAGGTAGTGTCTCCTTTTCTATTTTTTTCACTTTCTCCTTAACCCTCTCAGAAAAGAGTTTCTTAATCGGAAACATACTTGATATATGAAATTTTTTGTACCTCTTGTAGTTGCCTTTGCTTCTCCGGGTTTTCCACTTTAATCATTTTTGCAGGAGCAGGCACACATAGAACTTCATCATCCTAGAACATATTAGATGATTGAAAAAGCAAAAAATCACTTACATCACTAAACAGTCCTTCCTCAAGTTTTCGGGATTTTTTTTGTTTGTCATGATCCTTCTTTCGCTTTTCCCTTTCCAGATCTCTCCTCTGCTTTTCCTTCTCGAGCTCTTTCCTTTTAGCTATTTCTTTCTCTTTCGCTCGTTCTTCTCGTAACTTTTGTTTAGATTCTGCTTTCTCTATTTCGTCAATCTTTCTTCTTTTCTCTTCTTCCTTTTGCTTCCTCAAGTCTTCCAATGGTGTAGGTGTATACCCCACAACACTAATTGCTTTAGGCTAAAAAGAACAGTATCAGTCTATGCAGTTACCACAAACCTTGGGGGGAGCAGCCACTTCAGGAACTGAAGTTTCCTTGGCAGCCTTAAAAAGCAGTGGAATGATCTTCATCATGTATATCTTTACCTGTTGCCTTAACTTTTTCAACCTTTCTATTTCAGCATCAATTGAAGCAACATCTTGAAGAGAAGCCTAAATGAGCGTGTTTATCAAAATCGAATTTTAGCCAACTTTAGGAAGAGGGAGGCTATTCAACTTGGCAATCACTGTCTGCTTAGGCTCAGGTGGTTTAATCTTCTCCTCTATGATCACTATGTCATCCTGAATAACTTGGATTTGACCTCCAGAAAATAAATATGAACACTCACATCTTCTAACTCCTGTTTCACGGCTTTTGGATATGGAGAAGGTTCCGGGGAGACAGGGCTATAAGCTGACATAGACTGAGGAATAGATATGGGACTAAGAGATGTGGATGGACCATTCGAAGGAGAGTGGTAATCGTTCTCAGGATTCATTGGGACTGCAGACATAGCCCCGCTATATGTCGGAGCGACATAACCTTAAAAATAAGAAAATCAGATGAAATATTATGTATCAAACCTGCGTAACCTGTCGAAGTAGGTTCGACAGGAGCATACTGAGAGGAGATGTTATAGCTATCATCAGCAGCAACATAAGCATTATACCCGTAAAAACTAGGAGAATGAGATCTCACACTACTATAAACGAGCTGTTAATTAAGCGGTATAAAGATAACATACTTAGAAGATGTGGCTTGCTTTGAAGATGCCCCGGTGTTCTGCTTTGAGTGACCTAAACCAACTAAAAACAAAAATTGAAACATAAAAAATGAAACAGACCTTCATGCCAAAAAACACAGTTAGGCCTGTCACAATTCGGAATTGGACATAAGAGCTCCTTAAAGAGTCCTGTTGTTTGAAACATGAACTATTTCATTGAATTCTAGGTTCCAAACTGTTTGATGTTTTATTTAAATCTAGATATAGCCCAGAAATACCGATCCGTCGGGAGAAATCAACGAAGAAACTATTAAAAATTTTATAAAAAACTATAAAAAAAATCTTTCAAATTTGAACTAGCAACATACAGGGAGTGTAAAACGAGTCTTTAGCTCAATCTAAAAACTTCAATGGTAAATTTCCTTATTAGTCTTAATTTTTTCTATTAATATTTGTACAGTTAATTATGTAATCACAGTGGGGGCCTTTCTTCCTGTGAATTGTTCCATTTTGCATAAATCCAACGCAATCAAAACCAATGGTCTCAATAAATCCTGTAAATAAAAACACAATTTACCAATATACGTGAATGCACTACTTGGGACGGCGAGAACAACTTCGATTCGTCAGTGTTAGATACGTAAGAATCTACGTAGAGCCGGATTGTGGCTCCAGCGGAACCTGTTCCAGAAAGTCGGAATACTAACCGACTTCCGTCTTCGAAAACAACACGAACACCTTGTTTAGTCGCTAAAGATCCATCAATTGGATCAACATATTGGAAATTATCGGCCAAGGAAACCTATTTTAGTTAAGTTTTTGTCAGAAGATCATGAAGTACCTTATAGGTCACATTATTTGCTGATAGTGGTCTTCCAACGAAAGCGGGTAATTGGGCTTCCAAGAAAGTCATTAATATGTTGGCTCCGGCAGAATCTACATTTTCGTAGTCATATCTACAACACTATTTAACAGAAATTGAGAATGAGTTTACCTCGTAAAGACATTTCTTCCATATTTTTTCCAGTGAGCTCTTACAATGTCCTCAACTGATTGTCTCTTCTCTGCCAGGATTTGGAGCCAAGCAAGCATGGCCCAAACACCGTCTTTCTCCCTTGGAGAAAATATCAAAAACCCCGAAGAAAAAGCTCACCTTATATGATCACTTCCTGTGCCAAATGATTCTTCACCGCACAAACACATTCGACCGGCATCCATGAGATTTCCAAAATATTTCCATCCTGTCGGTGTTTCGAAAATCTAAATAAAATGGAAACGTAGTCTGTGAAACATAGAAGTTTCACCTCCAGTCCTTTAGCCTTGGCAACCAAATCAACAGCACCGGCGGTGGGCATAGAACGAGCATATCCTGAGAGGAAATAAAAAAGTGTTTTGAACTAGCTCAAAGGTCTTACCTGATACTTTCTTGTTTCTGAAATAGGGGATTGATTCCAAGTTATCAGCGATTACCGCCAAAGAATCACTAGGGGTCACGAAGAAACCATTTTTTCCCAGAATCATGTTGCGATCCTATATCAAAAGATCATAGCTAAGTTGAACAGTAAAAATATACTCCATCTCCGTCGAAAGCAGCGCCAAAATCGTGCTCACCAAGCTTGAGCTGATCCACGAGTCCTTTAGCATAAGTGAGATTTGGATCAGGATGTCCACCACCAAAATCAACTTTTGGAACAGTTCTGTAAAGAGAAGGAACGATACAATTGTAAACAGCGTGCAAAGCAAAGACTGAAGGACGTTGCGAAATAAGAAAACTCATGCCACTGTCTTTTGTCGTTTTTTTATCAGATGTAATGAAAAAACAGAAAAGATGGGTTTGATAAACACAATGAAGAGAACAGAACGCGTCATGACAATTGTGAAATAGAACTTTGCTTGTCAACAAAGAAAAACGAAAGTCACATTACGTTTTATGTTCGAACAAGTACTTACCTCAATAAATTTTTACTAGAACATCCCAATTCATCACAAAGAATGGTCGAGATGTATGGACCTGTAGCTCCGTGCATAGAATCGATAAGAACATTGAATTGACCTCCTGAGAGGAAGGACTTGATCTAGAAAGAAGGACATTACGAAATAAATTCATTGCGGAAACCTTATTGAAATCAAAAATGGTTTTCATTAAGTTAACATAGTCTTCCACGGAATCGATGACGTCAACAACAAACCTGCCCACTCCTTCGATGTTGTACTCATAACTTAAAAGTTTGTGCTCCCACGTTTAAAACATTACTGTTTACCTTCCGATTTGTGTGAAATCACACTGTAAGTCAGTACATATGGCATAACTGGAAATCTTCGTTGTAATGTTGTAGATGGCATTGGTGACCTAAAGATAAAAAATAAAATAAACAGTTACACTTTGGAAAACAAACCGCATCTGGAGCAGGTCCACCGTTTTCGCAGTTGAACTTGATTCCAAAATCTCCTTTTGGACCTCCTGGGTTATGACTAGCAGTCAGAATTATTCCTGAAAGTAATTATTTTACAGCTGACTCATCAATAGTTAGAAACCTCCATCAATTTTCTGTCCTTTCCACCCTTTACGGATGAGATGGGACAGAGCAGGTGTGGATAGAAATCCATTTTGCCCTACAACTAAACGTGCTAACTGAAGAACATGAATTAATATTCCTTGTTAAAGTTTGAATATTCACTCCATTAGCAGCGGCAATTTTGATGATGACATTAACAGCCTCCATTGACAAATATCTTCCATCACCACCTACAACGAGTGTAGCGCCTTTTTTGCTGGTCGAGAGTCCTCCATCAATAACAGCTTGTACGAAGTTTTCAGTATAGTGTTCTTGTTGGAACTCAGGAACCTTATAAGATGGTTTTTCTTGATTTCTCTCAAATTACTTACTCGCTTACGAAGACCACTAGTACCAGGCTTTTGTCCCTCGAAAGGTTTCGTAGAGATATGAGACACTTTGAGCATAACTAAAAAGGTTATTGTATAACGCAATTAAAAACAACATGAAATTAAACAAAACGTGGCAAGAACAAAACGAAATATCGATAAACTCATAAATGAAAGAGCGACAAACTAGGCATGGAATTGATTGCTTGTAGTGAAGTAAGACCTGTTGGTTAGAAAATTCAAGACTATTAATACATATACATACTGTTATCATTCAAAAAACAAATCGTCTCTAGATCATTGATGATGATTATAGTTTGGCGCGCAACGTATTGAAAAAACTTAATTATCACACATGCTACAAACGAACTACATGCCAAGGTGAAGATGAAAATATCTGTCGGAAAAAGATAGATAAATGAGCGACATTTGTCTCTTGAGCTTCCACTATTTCTCTGTGGAGAAATACATACGACGACGTTTTCATCCTCCTCCTCAACGAAAAGATCATTTTAAACAAAGGAAAATAAAGGAAGAACAGACAAGCGCAAAGAAACACAAAGTATAACAAAGAGATTTGAAAAATGATGAGCAGGGCGTGGTTTGTATGGCAAAGCAGACTCAACTTCATGTAAAGCCAGGACTAGAAAGTTCAAGACGGCAAGCACTTTATATGGAACCCTTGTTTGCTCTTGTTTAGAAAAGAGAGCAATTTCTATAGAGAAGTTATACCTTAAATCGTCAATTCGGAAATTTGATAAGATGTCGAGGTCATGTTATCACTTTAACACAATCTCTGATTAGATATTTCAAAAAAACTTAAGAGACAAACCATAAGTTTGCACAATGAAACAAACAAAGTTCAACATCTGCAAAAGAGATATTGATACATTTCTTTTCACCTTAACCAGCTCAAATACAACCGCATCTCTTCTGTCTCAAATTAAAAATGAAGTGAAACTTCACGTCATTTTTCACGTGATTCAACTTGTTTAGTTCAAAACTTCAAGTGTGAATTTCCCAACAGCATATTTGATAATCTGCGGTTTGTCTCATGTCAATAAGTACATTCTAATTAGTGTATGAGCTAGAAGTATTTCTCCCTGAGAAATCTTGTTAATGTTTCAGGAAAATCAAAAAAATACGATTTCTTTCCGGATACCGTTGATATATTCATATTTTTTTCGAAGATTTCCACGTGAAAACATTGTATTTTGAAGTTTGATCAGATTTTATTTATTGCAGAGAATAGTTGTTATATATTGAGAAATGTCTTGAGAAGGCGTCTAAGATGAAACTAATCTTTCGGACTAAACCAAAAAAGAATTGAACATGAGACTCAAAGAAGTTAACGAAAGTCAAACTAAGACTAAGCGAATGAACGTGTTGGTCGATACTTTTTTTTCTTCAATTCTCTTCGTATTTGTTACATTTACTGAACTATATATATGTTTGCTACGTCAGTTCATGTCTTTTCTTGTAAAAATGAGAATAGAACGATTTGCTTGTGTTAAGACACTCAAAGCGAGACAGCTTCAATAAGCATGCAACCGATACAGGTGATTTATGCAGAGAAAATGATTGCAGCGCGACTTTTCACGTTCCCAAATATTCAAATCACATTGACGTGAATGATTTTTTTAGATTGGAGCCTCCAATTCTGTTTTTCAATAACTTTTAATGTCTTCGTGCGTGTGTGTGTGTGTGCGTTTTACTACTGAAGCAAGTCTTATAACCAATTTTCATTCGCTCCCGCATGTGAGCAATGATTTATTTTCAGAATATGATTTAGATTGTTTCAGACACCGCAATTTTTGATTTTAAAAATAATTCAGTTATCCGAGTTTTGAACAAATCATTTTTAAGATATTATAAAAGCACAAGAGCGCATGAAGTAAAAAAATTGTTTGTGAACATAAAAATTTCATTTAGAATCGAATGAAAATGCAAATGATTAAGCATTCGACATATCTTTTGCAAATCATTTTCTTTACATTAGTAGGTTAACACTCAGCTTTCTGCAACTTTTGAAAGAGAGACAATATATTGGCTGTAAAGGTTTTATTTTGACGTTGTAAGCAATTCTTAGCCTGAAACTCTAATTGAAGTTACAAAAAAACGTAGTTGCTTTTCATTCTTGTCAATTCACAATCAACACTTCTAAAGTAGGAAATGTTGGAAATTCGCTGTGTATTATGTCTTTCCATCGTCGTAAGTCCACCTGGTAATCACGTCATTTATAAGGAGTGAAAAGTCATTTCAGACTTGGAAATAAAAATGGAAAACAAGCAGGAAACTAACAGCAGTTTCTAATTCTGCTTGATTACTCTAATTATTCCATTTATTTTTAACAAAATAGTTGTTCTAATCATTTGAAAGCCATTCGTTGTTGTATGTGTCGCCCGTTACCCAGTTTATGGCAGATGAGCTCTTAGACTTATGAACATTATCAAAACTTTCGTTTGTGAAACCTTCGTTTTCGCACAAATTGTGTTTTGGTTATCTCTCAACCAACAACATTGTCTTTTCTCACAATATGAAAACTGACTTCATGTAAGTATGTTTTTCATACCGGAAGTTCTAAAGCATTCCTAATGAAATGCTGCAGATATGTACTTCGAACTCATCTAATTGTTTGTAACAAAAGTTTTGTTCGCGACATCAAATCAATGACTACTACTAGTTAAGATGATCAGCAGAGCAGTTTCGGTTTGAGATTCAGAAATGGTAGACGTCATGAGTCGTGTGAGCCGAGTTGAGCTAACTTTCCTGAATTTTTAATCCTTTTCTCATTCAAAATTGAGTTAGAAACTCTTCTGTCTTTCTTTATTATTAGACGTTTTTGTTTCTTGCGATATCCGAAAGATAGATTGAAGGCTGAAAATCGAAAAAAATGTTTTCAGCTGTCCATTATGGCAGTCTGAGCCAAAATTTAACTATTGTGGCTCGAATTTCCTCTTCGTGTTTTCCTACTACAACTCACTGTTTTTATTGGTTTTTCTTTATAATAGTTTAATTTTGTTTTAAGAGAGACTATCGCGATAACTTTTTTCTTTTGAAGTTTGTACTAATGTCGATTGATTTCAAAAACTCGCCTACGCAAGTCTAACTCTCCCAGCGAAAGTCGGATTGCAAGATGTTCTTTCTCATATGATTGGAAATTATTATTGTTTTGCTCAAAGTTGATAAGAAACATTTGAGATTTAAGAAAATTCCGACTATTTGGATGAATTATTATGGACTGAATGTGAATGTGAGAGTTTTGTATTCCCAAGCTACATTTGGATGTTCGACGTTATTGTTCATTTTTCAATTCAATTTAACAAGACTTTCGAAATAAATGTCTCTTATTAGAATATAAAAAACTATTGTTAAAGCAATCAAGGCACAAAGGTTAATCATCTCTCTTCTCCTTCCAAATGCGGTAAAAAAAAATTGTGTGAGAACAAAGAGAGAGTATAGGCTTGTTTGCTCAATTCGCTTTCTGAACATTCTGTTGCTGATTGTCAGTCATCGGATTTTATTTTTCTCTTCTCTTCTAACCTCTCAGATGGCCCTTCATCCTTTCCATTTCATCCCCTCTCTGCATGTCATCATTCGGTTCTTATTAGTAAATTTGGATACTTGATGTGTCATTGTCAACGCCTTAGTGTTTCATTCATGACTTTAAAACAATATGAATGAATTCTCTCCCTTCATATCAAATATTCTCAGCCTCTTTATTCGGACATATCTGATTCCTTGACTACTCCGTCATATTCGAATTGTATCTGAAGACTAACTATTACGAAACCTTTGAACTGAGATTTGTATTTCCCCAAATCCATACTTCCCTTCTTAATTTAAATCATCGAAATGACTCTATCTTAATCTTGTTGAAGTACAATTTGCTTGAATGAAAGTATTCGACCAGAAATCAAATACTCACAAATAGTTATAATTCCCATGCTGACCTTTTCCATCACGTCATTACATTTAAATTTTTTTGAAACTCATTAATGTTAACAAAACAATATTTCTTTGAAATGGTCGCTAAATCCATGTTTTTTAAAAAAGCGATTTTGAATTGTAGTCGTTTGCAGAATAAAGACTATATCAGCTTTTTGAACACCTGCCTTCTTTAGTGAATGCAGTATTGAAATTATCTCCTTTTGTGTACTCCTTCATTCTCACATAATAGAAATTCACATTCGAAAACATGTACCGTATATTACGCAGTCATGTATCACACGAAAAGCGCGCCAAAAAATTCATTTTAATGATATCTTTCCAATGAGCGGTCGCATTCTTACGAGTACTGCGCGAGTAGTGAACAGTTGATAATTAATTCAATTAATAATTTCATCACTCTTCATTAATTTTTTTAAACACAACAATCGAATGCTTCAAACCTCTGAATTTTAATGAGACAGCTTGGGTGAGAGCTTTTCCGCCCTCAGTTGGGTATACCTCAATCGATATATCTGATTAATGGTTAAAATACTGATAGTATTTGATGAAAAAGTGAAGATACAGCGATCTAGATTGACGATGACAAAAGGTCTGATAAATGCTTCAACAACAAGTCATGGATAAGAGCCGCATTTATCTAGAGGCAAGTGTCTGCTAGACGGTGGGCAGCTGGTACCTGCCATTAGTACCGCATCAACTGGCGGAACGTAGGGTCTCGAACTGCCTCTTTAATTTTTAGCATTTTTTTCTTGTTCATTCTGTTCATCAGCCAAGTAATCATACAACATTCCTTCATAACCTGAATGATTATAGTATTAGATATTTCCAACCTTTTCATCTATTGCCTAGGCGACCATCTGATTCGCATTAGAGGTATTATTAAGTCAATTACCTGGTGATATATTAACTATTTTTCTGCGAAAATTAAAAAGCCTGCTGACCTATTCCCTTTTTTGAAACGTTCCAAAGAGTCGACCTTTAAGCTTTGTAAAATTAGCCAAATAAGGATTGACAGAGTCGTCTTTTTGCGAGAACATCATCGTCGCATTTTTTCAGCCATCAAATATTCTCGATTTTGTCGCCAAACAATACATTTTCCCAGCCTTCTTTTCTGGAAATGAATTGAATTTTCCACTAATTCAAAACAATACTTTCTCTTTTCTCTATCGTTTCTCCTTTTCCTACAATCTGTGCTCTGTGCATTTCTTCTAACTTCAGCAGCAGGTTTATAGAGTAAGATATAGGCTTTAGTAATGATTAAATAAGTTTTGTAGGTGGAAGGAAAAACTCATAAACTTCGATTTGCTTGAAAGGTTCGCAGAAAAGGCATGTACCTGCTAGAAACATCTTGTTCTTACAACATTAAATTATAATTGTTTCTATAGAAAGTCTTTTTTTGTTGTTCTTGTCGTTGCTAATCCCAGTTATTTTCCTCGAAAATCGAACTGATCGTGTTGCTATGCTTTCTACCTAAGAACACACAGTTTTCCTACTTTTGGATGTTGTTTTCAATGATATTTGATCACTTGGTTGTTCTTTCATTTTTCTAAATAATGTACATCCCGTTGTTGATTCTCAACAGAATCTCCCATCAACTATAATTTTCTTCTCATTCTTAGTTTCTTTTCTTTCACACTCTTCTTATAACACGTTTGGCAGTTCAAAACTATTTTTTACATTTGCACAATCTTTCCGGAGAACATGTTCCAATCAAGAACTACTAGCTCATCCACAACGTTTTCTCCACATTGTTTTTCATCTGAGAAGTTGACATGAATACCAACTTCGACGTAAAAAGTATTTGAGCCGATGAGCATATCTGACGGTTCATTTTCCCTGTTCGTTTGTGCTTGGAAACTGTTATAATGTAAAGTTTTTGAATATATTATAGAGATACTACAACTCTTGTATTGATATTTCTCTTGATGAAACAGCTGGTCAGTCTAATAATAACAAAAGATCGCAGTAAATGTAACTTGGCACATTCCTCTTCTTTTGATTAGATTTCATGTGTGTTCTCTCCTTAGATTCGGTTTTTACTTTCACTCGTTAGGTTTGTACTCTCTGTAGTTCTCTGACAAACCTTCTCTTCTTTTTTTAAACAAAATGATATCATAGATGTAGATGTATGTCTTTGTGGAAGTCACAGCTCTAATCCGTTGATATCTTTGTAATTTTGACATTTCGCTCTTAATCCACGTCCTTCCCTTCCCTACTCTCAATTTGTCTTCGCCATATTTTGACGATTCCGTCAGTTCCTTCTTCAATTCGGCTCTGTTTTACTTTTCTAAAAAATAATGTTTAAGAGCTACAGCATGAGTGAGGCTCCGGACCAACAAGTTTGTTTTTCGAACTGTTTCTCTTATCGTTCCGTATTTAGGTGAGGAAAATCTTGGTTCTTCCCACGGATTCCACTCCTCGACTACACGAAACCGTTAATGATCAGATCAAAGGCTTTCTTGGGTTTTTAGAAATTAGAATCAAAGATTATCAAGACGTATGTCGTTAAATACCTGACTCTCATCTCTTCTCTCCTCACTTTCAGGCAATCCTACAAAACTCTGCTGCTGTTTTTGCCGTGAACTATGTTCAGAATTATTTTATTTGCTCACAATTTTCCGTGGAAATCGCCCGCTTATGGGAAATGATGAATGTCAAAACTCAAGCTGAATTCGACAAAGCGATCGAAGCTATGAAAACAGAAAGTGAAGAAAATGGTAATAATATCCAAAATGTGTCGAGCTCCTTTGAAATTCTCATCTGTCTTCTAATAAGCGGTCATTGGATATTCTATAGTTCAATGATTGGAATATAAAAGTCGTTCATACATTAACTTTGCCGTCGGATCTACGCTATTCTGTGAAAATCGGATTTTTCGAACTATTAATGAAGTTTTTGAGCCATCTTATATTCACTGAAGAAATGAGAATGCCCTTCAGTATTATACATGATCTTTCAGGTGCCCTCATCAAGCAATTGGAAGAAACTTTAGCTGTGTATGATGACCTTATGTATAGTGTGGACAAGGAACTAGATGAAAAACTGGGTCCTTGTCCAGTAACAGGTTTGTTTTTCTTCGCTCATTTCGTATACATCTTTAACTTCAGATGATGACGTATCCGATCGAGGAGTTCCTAATCAAACTATCGGCCATTATTGCAAAGGAAGTGCTTTTGAGCTAGTCCTCATAGTCATAGTTAGGTGAGAAAAGCTTGGCATGTATGCTCTGACTCACATCACGTTCAGATCTTTTTCAACGCCTGAGATTAATCAGCACATTTTGGCTTTGTATAACAAGATGTCAGAGTTGAGGAAAATGGGTTGTGATGTTTCTCTATTAACGAAAGGCCCTCCTATAGGTAGTCTCTGGCTTTCAATGCAAATCCTAAATGTTTGGCTGCAGGAGGTTCCTATATAAAGTTGATTGGAGTTCCTTTTCGAAGGTTATACGATGATAACGATGCTTTGAATGAAATTCGGGCTCACAGGAAATCTGCTGTTAGGGTGGCAGGCTGGAAGGGATTAGCTAAGGTTCGTTCTCATCACGATAGTTTAAACATTGAAATTTTTGAGATGATGGAGGTTTCTTTGAATGAGGCAGGTAGGCCGAGAACAGCAGAAAACAAGGATAACAATGAAGATGAAACGTCTTATGTAATTCAAATGGTATTTTCTTGTTATTTTTTTTGGCATATAATGTCTGTTAAGGGCGGAACCATTCTTGCCAATCGCGAAGGAGAGGTGTTGTATAAATATGTAGAAGATGAGAAAAGCACCTGGCCTACAGTCGAAACTTTAATTTCAGAAGTAAGAACATCATGTAGTTTCAAAACTCTATATCCCGAACTTTAGGTTAAAAAGCATAGCACAAATGGCAGTAAATCTAAGTCAGTAGCCCCTTCTAACAAAGTCGAGTCTGAGATTTCGGCTTCAGTAGAAAAAACTCCAGAAAAGGAAGACAAGAAATGTTGCACAATACTATGAGCGGAATTATCATAATTAGTTAACTGGAAAGAATTCCAATAATGCTCGTCCCAAAGAAATAGAAAACGTATAAGATTTTAGCAAATGTACCCTCATCGGTTGATCTCTAAGCTATAATACTAATAATCGGGTACAATTAAAACTCTTTTGCTTGTTCTAACTAACAACTCTAAACTTTGTAAAATAATTTTTAATTCCAAATAAATTATCATAATATTTTGGAAGATTACTAATAAGTTGGAACTGAATTATCCAATGTGAGACACTGTCCCAACACAACCGTTCTCATTGTAATTTCTTGCAAAAATGATACATATATGTTAATTTCGCCATTATCGATTAGCAGACGGTTGTAAATATCTACGATACCGTTTGATACTAGAGTACTTGAAGTTTGTACTTTATTGGAAAAAACATAAGCAGTTCCCAAAACTTAAAAGTTTATGTGAACAAACAAAACAAATTATTTCTATTTTGTAGTATGATTCTAGCAGTGCTATGGGAAGGTCTGGAAGGCATTTTGCAGACGATTTGTTTGTTATAGAATTGTTTTCAATACTAATCCAGATATATTGGAAACGGAATAAATATGCACTGTGTTTAACATTTATGTGTCCATTTGCGGTGTACTTTTTTTTGATTTTCATTGTTTTTCTAGTTTATGAGGACACCCACTAAACATGAGAATAAGGCAAAGCTTGATGTCCCTCAGAATTATGCAGTATGTATAGAATCGTTTGGTAAGAACCTCGATATTCTCCCGAATACACTAGGACTGGAAGTTGGCGACGGTTTTTGCATGAGTGTAAATGGAGAGGAAAAATATTTGAAGGTAATTTCTTGAGAAATTCAGATTTAATGATTCGTACAACAGGTATTATCTATCCAATCAAATGAACAGAAAGCCAAGTACTTAGCCAAACAGCTTATTCATCCAACTAACGAACTGTTCGTAAGTCTAGTTCACTGTAATTTTACTGTTTATTTAGGATTCCGAACTATTCGGATCATTGAACAACAAGAAAAATAACTGTGGAACTTCTGCTCCCAAAAGTCCTGTAGAATACGTTACGCAATTGAAAAACATGAAGAGAAAGAATGCGGAAACACAAACACGATCATGTAACGTACGAAACTTAGAAGTGCAGACTGACAGGATGTCTCAGAAGGTGAAGGAAGTTGGGACTCAAATTAACGGATACGAAATACCTCTAGAGAATCAGGTAGTTATTCCAATATGTGCTGTATTTTAGTTGATTGCAGATTGAAAGCTCCGAAGACCACAGTGATCTCTTAGGTAAGTGAAGGAATATATGTGAGCCAGAAAGTCTGTCTTTTCAGAGGGTTGTACTAGTGAAATAACAAACGAACAGGTGAGCTATGTTGGGGTCTTCGTCTTTTGATGCTTTGTAGATTGCTGCGTTGGCAGAATGTTTGAGAGATATACCTAACGGTCAAGTATATTTTTATTTATATATGAACAAGCGTTTGTTACCAAAATCAAGGGGTAAAGATGCTATTCAAATTGTATAGAAGAACTGTTTTAACATATAGAATTGTTATTTTGCAGAGAAAATGGATTGACGAAAGGCAAAAGATGCATTTTCCAGCATGTTAGTTCAAATTCCAAATTCGTTCTCAATACTACATTCGCATTTTCTAGAATTTCATATATATATATATACAGATATATATATATATATATATATATATATGCGTTTAATCAGTTGTGTTTTTATAAATTTGAGTCATTTCCAAACAGTCTCATACAGAGTATCAATGCTGCAGCTTTTCCAATTTAATACTATGATGTTTTGAAATTTGAATAGCTGAGGAATGTAGGGATATAGTTAATCAATGGTGGAACAGCCTTCTGGTTGACATAAGAACATTACTGGTCTGATAAACGTCGAGGAGGGGATATGTGATCATATTCCTGTACTTACTATTCATTTTGAAGTCTTAGGATGTATCACTATAGATATCAAATTAAGACACTCATCGTACAAAGACTAGGGGTTAGACCTTGATAGCAAGAGGATGATGATTGCGTATAATCCTTCCAATTGTTATTTTTGTATTTATCCAATTGCGGAAGAGATTAGTGTTTTGGATATTGTTTTATATCATACTGATGGCTCATCTTCGAGAGTTACCAAATAAAATTGAAGTTGAAATAGATCAGCCTTATTTAAACATTGCGGAATAGCTTTAGAAGTTTAGTTTTGAAGTAACGAGAGCCGAAAACAGCTGCAACCATAATTATCAGTTATGAAGGTCTTATTCGTTGTTTTATCAGTATTTCATATGTTATCCATGGTATTCGCCTTCACTCTCTATTATCCTGGCAAAGAAGCCGTAACACTACCATTAGAACGGTTCGTTCTTGCAGCCAGTGCACCTCAGGTAGTTCGTTTGCGTTACATGAAGTTAATGACTGTTTTGCAGGTTTCTCTCAACGGACAGCAGCATCAACCGGAAACCCAACAGCCTTCCAGCTCATCGTATTATCAATATTATAAAGTGTAGAATGCATGGAATGAATTTTGATATATTTCAGTTTCTATTTGTTTTTAATAATCAACTTCCCACAAATGATTCATCAGCCTTATCTGTGATGACGTGCTTGTGTACGGAACAGCTTTTCAGATGTACTTTAGATAATTTCTTCCTTATTTCGCGAAGAAAAGCGAATACTTTTCAACAGTAGTCCAGTATGTTCTATGACAGTGACCAAATAAACAAACAAACAATTCAAATCCTTCCTTCTCGCCACGACTGCTATATAAACAAGGAAGAAGGTCATTTCACTTTGACGATCTAGTGGTCAATGAAGCTACGCTTTTGTTTCTTCGATTAATATTATTTCTCTTTTTCAGCTATGAAGCTTCTCATTCTCGTCCTTATATGTGGCATTGCCACAGCACAGTTTATGGATTATGATGAGTTCGTACCAGACAAGAACGTGAAAGCAAAAAAAAATAAGGTGCGGTGTTTTTTTTGTCTTTTTTTTATATTCTTGTTTAGGCTATGAAAGGAAGTAATATGGGACGTTTCGGGAAGTAGGTGTCCCGGTTCTATCGTTTGTTAGTTGGAAATTATTTAGGGGAAGAATGCCCATGCCCACATTCCTTGAAAACGCTACAGACGAGACAAAAAAGGAAGTTAGAGACATCTTGATGAATAAAGATCTGAGCCGCGAGGAGATTGATTCTAAAATTGAGCAGGTACTCAAGAAGGATCGCCCAGAAGTTCAAGTAAGACTTTTCTTGTATATTTCATGTATTTTTTACTGAAGGAAGCTTTCGAGCTTTTCAAATCCGAGGTTGAGGCTCGTAGAAAGCAAAGACTCCGTGAGCATGAGAAGAAGCGTGAACGACTTTCCGAGGATGCTCAACTTGCTGACAGTAAATTGATCGAGATTCTCGAGGTAACTGTCTTTTGTATATTATTTATAAACCTCAAGTTATTAAAGGATCCCACTCTTACAATGTCAGACCGTCACGAGAAAATGCGTCAGGTCTTTGAAGGGCTGTCAGATTCTATAAAGAAGGAACTGAAAAACATGCGCAAGGAAAAGAAGGAAAACAAAAAGTATGTTCATGAATTCATTACAAAGTCATTCATATTCTTTAACGCCACAGCACTTCCGTACTAGTAACTAATTGGTTTAATTATTCTTTTCTGTTACATAGTTTTTAGAGTGACGGAGAAATTTCGTGAAGTCGGTGAGCAAATAAGAGACATTCATATGAGAGTCCGCGAAGCAATCAGGTCGAGCAACCTTATCTAGTTCCTCGTTACCGATTTGTCGCTATGGATTTATATCACAAAAATGATCATAACGACAAGTCTTCTCCTTTCTACCCTGCTATATAGAAACCGTTTTACCTTTACTCGCACAACAAAACTAACTCGATCTTTTTTCAAATATTTGCATGTTGTTTTCTCATTATATTAACTTATTTCAGAAATGCCTTCAAGCTTGAGAATAGACCTATGCGTAGATTGAGGTACCGGCCAGAAGAGAAGATGGTTGAAACTCCAGCTGAGATAGAAACCAAGCCGATTCGTACCAGCGAAGATGGCCAATTCCTCGAAATCTAATTAAATTTATATATTATATATTATGGGTCGTTGGTTCCCAACTTTTCTTCAAAATCTCCTTCTCAGGAGCGCGTCATCACTCCCGAATTGTCTTTCATTTGATGTGTAACGATAAGCTCTCGGACAAAGCTTTAATATTTCCATACCTGCAGTCTGTCTTTTTGCTTATCGTTAACTTTTGAATTCTCAGTTAAAATCCTCAAAAGGGTTTGCTCACATTCAACTAATTTATCGATTCTTCATTAGTAATGTTATATACAGAAAAGGAAACAATTTGGCTTCACCTTAATCAAGGATAATGAATGAAGGCGTTTAAACCTCTTTCTTATTTTTAACCGTACTGTATTACTTAAAGTTTTGTATTAATGTTTAAATGAATCTTCTTCTTTTTGCAACATATTCTTCGGACATTGCAGCGAATAAAGCTGGACAGGTTCCTATAATCATGAATGCATGTTAACGTGCGTTACAACTATCTGTTAACAACCTTCGAATCTGATATTTGGGAGAGCTCTCATGCCAGTTTCATTGCAAATAAGAGTGAACATTCTGTAATAGGAAAATGAAATTCTCTTTCTCCATAACTCCATAAACAACCACACTCAGCGCGTTCTTTTTCAAAATGACTTAACGCGTGGCGTGGTGGAACTGTTATGCTAATTACCTTCTTGAAATTGTTTTGCATGATGGACAATCTCCATCATAACAATGAACGTTGCATCTATTGATAATGCATGAAATAACCTTAAGCATCAAAACTAATTGTTTTATATCTTTAATGGCTTTACCTTCTCAGAATCCTCAGATATGCATGTCTCAACGCAATTCTCTAACTTTGGGCATAGACCAGCTGAACAATGAAGTTAATAGAATAGCAGGATTGTAAAATCTTTACAAGTTTTTTCTCCTTGAGCCAATGCGTTCATTTGCTCCAAAGCATAATGACAAGCCTTACAAGATTGACACTCATTATTACATTTGGCGGCAATGCAAACTAGGTCAAAACTGAAAACGAAAAAAAAATCAGAATATGAAAACAACTAGTTTTATATGGTTGTATATCACTCTGAACATGTCGAGATCCAATCTTTTGTTTTCACCGAAAGCTTTCCTTAGAAAAACAGTCACATAACATACCGTTCAACAAGTTTTCCAAATAATTGGTCGCGTGGACTGCTTGTCACAATTTTATCAACAACTTCTGCAAAGAAAAATTTATCCGGTTGCTAATAAGCTTAAGCTCTCCAAGAGTTTATCTTGTGATGCTATCGAACCAGACATACCTTTATCAAGACATTTTTCTACAGCGCATGTGGTCAACACTCCGCATGGCTTAGATGCTTCAGTAGCATGGATAAACAACGACAAAAAGACCAATGAAAGTTTGTAAGCCATTTTAAGGTAGTTTTTAAGCTTATCAACAGAGAGCGGTAGATGTGGCGAAGATGCTGACTGCAATGAGATTTGGAAATGAAAAGCTTCTGTTCCTTCTCCTGTAGAAATCAAGGCGGGGCGTTCCAGTTACTAAATAAAACAATGCAATGAATTCATTGCTTTAGGCGATTGTATGACATTTACAAGTACAATAAGCTAGACAATGGTCGTTCTGCCAGCCATGTGCTTTATCTTCAAAACCATTTGACGAAAAGAGCTTCGTTCAACAATGCTAATGACAGAACCTTCTTATAATATATACAGCTTTATTATATGTATAATCTATAAAAAAACTTTAAAAACATCTAAAAAAATCTAAGAGAATATTTGAGATTCGGGCAAGTTAGAACATTAGCCAACATTGATATGTTGCCGAATAACCATTAGAGAAATATTCGAACATGGAAAGATGGCTTTACAATAGAAGCGAAAAGAAAAGAAAACTTAAAACTCAAGTTGATCTAGCGTTATAAGCATATGAGCAAATGGTAATAATTTAATTATTTGTTAAATAAAAAGGAATAGATAGACAAAATTATGTATATAAACTGTCCTTTTCTTGAGATAACCATAAATATCTTCTCATGACTGTTCAACAGCTTCGATAGTCTTCGATAAAAACATCTATGAAAGATCTACTTAAGATATAAGGTATTATGAATACAGTTTCTGATGAAACATAAGAAGTTTTCTTTTTTTTTTGCTTTCAACAGCTTCTAATTGAAACAATGCTACTACACAGAGCAATCCCTGAGATTATCCAATGGTGGAGCATTCAAATTTGTTTTTACATCACCAGCTTAATAGCAGGATGGGTACGATTGATAATATTGATATCAAACTGGATGACGAAGTTATTTCTTCAACTGAAACAAAATTATTTATTAATATTATCATAAGATAGATTATGTACCATATTTCCTATATTCAATATCTTTCGCTCTTCTCCATAAATCACATTCAATAGTTTTACTTCGATTTATTGGCTTCATCAGTGAACCACCTTTCAGTAACATCCATCTGAAGAGACAAGAAAAATGAGATTGGTCTGGATGATATGAATGATTCCACCTTGTGTTGTCAATACCATCGTACTCTGGCCATATATCTGTTGATTTCTCTTCTCTTAGCGTTGGGATTCTGAAGCAACTTGATGATGTATTGCAGTCGGTTATACACATACCCGGTGTTGGCAAAAGATGTCCAATATTGAATTACTTTCTCAGCCAAAGTTCTTTCTCTTTTTGTATACCCTGAAAGTGTAACTAGAAGAGATTCCAGTGATCTGGATGTACCGGCTGTCTGATTGTACAGAGGAACGCCAAACACGAACTCAATTTCATATCCATGCATAACTCCAGTCCATTTGGGCCATGGGTTCGCACTTAATAATTCAGAAAATAGAATTTATCCTTCAATTCTATCAATTTACCTAGATGGCTCATCGAAATAGTATACAAAGACTTTTCCTGTGTGTCCGTTTTGTTTTGGAACTTCATCTGCGAACCATATTGAGTCACAAGTGAAGAAATAATCTCCAACCATTTGATTAACCTTAAAATGGAACAGGTAAAACATTCCGATTGTTTACTAATTCAACCTGTTCAGCATAGAATTGAGTTTTCTCGTGTGGATTGGTACAGTTGGGATCAGAATAGACAAACTTGGCTGCATTTCGGACTAAAGTTGGTTGCTGAAACGATCAAAGCATTATGCGCGGGATCATTGAAAGGGACGTACCGTTGCAAAAGCTTTTTCAACACACACATTCATATCGTCTTTGGATAATAAAGGTTGTGTTTGTTTATCAAAGAAATCTGGCAAATTGTAAATATTCCAAAAGTTTCCTTCATCGTGATTTATTCCGAACATCAAATCGACATTTGTAGCATAATGACCGCTGCGAAGAGACGTGAAGCCATCGCGATCACGGAAAAAGTGACGATCTCTTAAAAAATGTCTAATTAGGACAACTCATACTGCTATGGAAAACCTTGATACAATCACAAATGGGAATTCCAAAAACGTCAAGTCTAATGACCAGATGTTGCTGCTCAACTCCTCTGCTGGGAGTTCGCGCATACAAGCAATAGTTTCAGAAACCTTCAAATACAATCTGGTCCTGGTTTTGCCGTCTCAAGTTTACCTCAGTCTTATTGCAATTTGTCAAAACGGCCAGCTGATTACCCTTATCCATAGCTCTTGCTGGTGAATCCATTGACCATTTGTTATCCAGACTGCCAGATTGGAGAATTCCATTCTTGAAAAGACTAAAAACTCATGTTACTTATATGATAATTCAATATTCTGCCAACCCCTGTGATGAAGGAGCGATAAGATGAGCAACAATACTTGCAGCACCAGCACTTTCTCCGAAAAGTGTGATACGTGAAGGGTTTCCACCGAAGCTAAATATATTATCTCTTATCCAGTAGAGAGCCAATTGCTGGAAAAGAATGAATGAAAAGGTAAAAAAATGAACTTCTAGATGAGCAGAATCAACCGTTCTAGTAATTATGACTTGAAAGTGAAATGAGTTTCACGTGTAATCATTGTTCACACGTTTCACGTGGAAAACAAACATATGCAAATTGATTCAATTGGAATAGAATGGAGCGTGAGAGAAAAAAAGAATCTAATGCTATTGGTTCGTTTATCGTATCATCAAATTTCAGAATTGGATGCTCAAACACGGAAACATCTTTTTTGAGAAAAACGCGTGATGGTTCTCAAAGTATGTAACTTTATGTGTGTAAAAGCATTTTAGAGATCAAATTACCATATATTTTAAATAAGAAAAAATGGCGAAAAAGAGGAAGAATTGAATGCAAACCCCTCTTCTTCTCATTTCATTGAGATGCTCGGTCAATTGATTGTGACATTATTTCTGTTTTTCTGCGACATTTAGTCGACACAAATATCATCAACGTATGAAAACTAACGATGCTGATGTTCATCACTTGAGAATTGCAATAAGAATCTGTTTGGAACAAATGAAAACGATTCCCAGACGAACAACGTTCTTCTGCTTGTCTCTAGAGACAGACAGCCAATACTAGTTGGAAGTGCAAAAATCAATGGTTATAAGGACTGGAAAGACCTGACGTACGAACAAAAAAAGTAAGAGGAAGAGACGTAAGGTTAAAGAACACGTGAAGAAAATAATTTAATTAATGTCTTCTTCAACTTTGATTGAAATTGTGGAGGAATGGAGTTATTTACCTGATCTAACATTCCCATGTTTCCAGGAGCATCTTCATGATCCATGAAGAGATATCCAAATGGTCCAACACGATAGTTTATATTAACAACTACGACATTTCCAGTTAAAGCAAGAGCCTGGAAACGATTTTATTGAAAATATGCTCTTCATCCAAACATTCGGCTCATAAACATTTAAATTCGAACCTTTCCATCATATAAGATGAGTGAAGGACTTCCGGAGTAGAAACCGCCACCGAAAAGCCAAACCATAACGGTTAAGTTACTAAATATTCGAAAATTTATGGAAACGAGCCCTATCAACTGACTATGCTTCAGCAGGAGCCCAGATATTCAAATAGAGACAATCCTCGCTTACGGGAGTGTTGTGATTCCACATTTCTGATCCCCAGAAGGAAGAGTTATACATATCTCGGCCCTTACAATCACGGTAATTTGCATAGTATGATAAAACTTTGATTTACTTGATAACATGCTGGTGAATAGTCATCCGCAATGACTGTTTCATTCCAAGGTTTTTTTGGACGAGGTGGACGGAATCGCCCTTCTCCAACTGGTGGCTCAGCAAAGGGAACACTGAAGTTCCGAGTTCGATTTTCAGTTTTCCCTAACCGAACATTACCTTAAGAAAGACCGAACACGTTTATGAAGAAAAATTGATTCTTGTCCTCGAATTTTTCCCAATTTCGTTTGAACTTCCACCGGTACATGCTCTTGGTGAGAAGCTGTCTGGAAACAAGAGAAATATCACTCCATGATCAAATGAAACAAGCTCCAAGCATAGAGTTAAGCATTGGAGTAATGATGTATCGAATGGTGCTGTACATACCTGAGAAAGACTAGGAAAAACTAGAAGTGCTGCAAGCCACCACATCTAGACGGATTGAGCAAAAACGCGATTTCTGGAGTCATATGAACATGAGTACTTATTAACTTGAGCAGCAAGTCGAACGACCATCAAAGAGAGAAAAAAAGGAGAAAAATATAGATAGAGAGGGGAGAGAGAGAGATAGCAAATCAGTAGAGTAATGGATAAGAAGAGAAATGTGTAGGAAAAGGGGTAATTTACCTTATTTGGAATGATATCAGCGTAGGTGGTAATCATTTATTGTGGGAAAGTCAATAGAAGTTGGAGCAAAGTAGGTTGGAAAAGATTTTTTCTTTTCCTGTTGAGAAAATTAAAAGAACTATATATATAAGTATTGAATAGACATGTTTCTATCAGTTTTTGAAGTATTTGAAATGAAGAAGAAGAAGAGAAGTTGAAATAATTCAGGAAAACTGCGAATATTTGAGCAAAAAAAGAATTTTTGATGAAAATGATGCTGAACATGCCAATACCTGAAGAGCTTAACGTTGTTTATAAGAATTCAGCACTTCAACCAGTTTATATATCTTTAGATGTGTCAGAGGATGGCAAGAAAAATTGAAAATGTCATTGTTATTTTCAACTTGTGACGCCTTCGATCTGTCCTTTACCATACTATAGAGTACGAAAATAATTTCAAATAATATGATATGTGATTGTGGGTCATCTGGTGAATGAGCTATTAGGTCCTAGCCAGAACATTGCCATTGAGTTGATTTGAAAATATATTTTCAATTTATATAAAGTGCATGCAGTGAGCTATAGATCAAACTTATAAATATATTATTACATCTTATACTTAACTAATCAAGTCAATTAGAAAATAGAAGGTATGAAACAGGTCAAATGACCTAATATGAATGAAAGACCTGCGACCTTTTTTTGGTCAATCTTCTTCATTCGCTCATTTTCATTTTATTTTTTCAATGTTTTTTTACAACAAAAAAAACAGAAAAAGAACTTAAAAATGAAAAACACAATAGTTTTTGGCGGAAAATGTTAAGAATTTAGAGTGTATGAAGGAAATAGAGATAGAAGGAAGAAGAAGATAAATGAAGCAACTCTCTTACTCCCTCCATAAATGGAAATGTTTCGGCTGTTTCTCTTGCCACGCCTACTTTCCTCGGACTTCTCGACGAGCAACAAATAATGACAGATTTTTTTGGGACATTTTTTGGTTTAAAAAACAGCAAAGAATAAACAAGTAAATTATAATAAATATTCTTTAACAGATGAGATTTGTCACTTCAGTCTCTCGCATTTGACTTGAAAAAATAGTGGAAAAGATGTGGTGTGATGGAGATGGAAGTGAAATATAATGTTCGCTCCAACGCTAATTGAAACTATGGGTTCGCTGACTGAGAGTTAACACACAGATGAATATGAAAGATTGTCAGACAGCGCAACATCTATTTGAATATACGATATGTGTCAATTGCATAAAAAGTATAATTAGCTAATGTTTCAAATAAGAATAATTAGTTGATATCAAACATATGATAGTTTGTTGTAAAGGGCATTCCACTCTATAATACAATTGCCAGCCATTGCTACCAAACTAAGGCTTATGAGGTCATGTTTCTTACTCGATAAGGACCTAATGTGTGGTCTGATGACATAGAAATTGGACAAACGGCAACAAGCGAATCATTTCTAAACGATTCCCTCATTGTTAGACAAATATCTAATATATACATATATGACTATATAATAGAGTAACTGTAGAGAGAGTAGTTCGTTTAAATCCACAAATGTGCATAAAACTGTTTGTAAACAAGGAAATTAATGTTTGGGAAAATCTGAATGCGACCTGTTAGCGTGAGAATTTATATTAAAATGAAATTTTTCACATTTATACATGTTGATAACGACGCGCGCAGCTTACGTAGACAGATGATTTAGAGGATTTAAAAAATGCGTTCGTCTATTCAAACTGACCAGCATGATTGAGAACTATCTTTTATGGGCTCTTGAGTATCTTCGGATAATCGCATCGAATAGGACTCGTCTTTGCGCTTGCACGACCGATGAAGCATGAAGTTTAATAAAAAAAGACTTAATTCAAAGATGTTGTTATTTGCTACGGTATGCAGAGTTAACATATATACAAATTCTGGAGAGAAAAAAATGGAAGAAAAACGTAACTGGATGAGCTTTTCCCCTGAGACAACCCTAAGGGTCTTCGGCGTTTTCTAAATCTCCAAAAGTCTTGGTCAGTATGGGACTACACATAAGATGAGAAAGAAACAAGAGGATCAGACTACATCATGATGTCTAAAAAGCCAGAAGTTGGTCGGTGAAAATCTTTCAATCCTCATTAGGTAAGAACTAGGCAAGCTTATATAGGCAAAGAGATTTGTATGAATAGATCTTTACCTAAATAGAGACAAATGTATGAATTGTTAACTTGCCGTCTATCTTTCTCGCACTCTCTCTCTCTTCCTCTTTCATCTTTTTCTCATTCTCTTTCTTTGTTCATTCTCCCTCTCTCTCTACCTCTCTCTTATAAGTAAGATTACAGGTTGTTGTTGGAGAATAAAAAACAAGTCAGCTATTTGGCAAACTTGTCAAATTGAGGGTCTTTCTGAGGTAGAAATTGAACATAAAGATATTGGAGAGTTGCATTCATTGGCAAAAAGAGAAAGTCAAAGTTCAAAGAAGAAATATTGCATAAACGAGGGTACACGTTGATTAGGAAATGAGAAGAAATCAATTGATTGATGATTGAAAATGTAGTAAAAGAACATCAGATAAATCATTCAATCTAGTGCCAACTTCAGAAAACAAATGTATGTGGTGCTCTCATAGTGTTTGTTACTCGACTAATTGTGGATGACACATCAACTCTGTTGTATCCAAGCAACTAATTAGGGCAAACATGTTATAGCCAGTTTATGAAGAAAAACTTAATTTTTTATTTATTTCTTACTTTGACGAATGAAAACGAATTTTTCATATGAAAGACCACAAAGCCACTGAAAGCAAATTCTTTAACGCATTTTGATTCAATTCATACGAAAGTCCGTTCTGACAGACGAATTGAATAAGGAAATATTGGAAAAAAGAAGATGAGAAGTTTTTTGAGGTTGAAATCCAAAAAAAAATTAAAAGGAAAGCCATAGACCACCTGCTACAACGTTTCCATGAACTCTCAGATATTCATCTTGCATAAGGAGAGCCGCCTGATAATTAGTCAATTGAATGCCTTTTAGATGAATTACTTAAGTACTAATTGTGACAAAGTGTTCAATTGTAATTTGCTTGTTCATTCGCATATCCGACTGTTCACGCATCGCACGTGCATCAAGCCAGATATGAATTAGCAAACTTACGAAACGGTTCAATTCAATTGATGTCTTTGCACCGGAGCTCATCAACACTTGAATATGCACTAAAGAAGTTCCAAGCATAAGTTTATGGATTGAATATAATAAGAATTCGTTGTTTGTTGTTTTTTTTTACGTCAGAAAAGAAAGTATATTGTTTTAGGAAAAGTCAGCTCAATAGATTTCGAATTAGTTTTATCTATAACGCCTGTTTATTCACAAGAACACTAGAAGGATTATCGACGAAGTATTTTCTTCTTCTTTTTCTTCTTCTTCTTCTTCTTCTTTCTTCTTCTGAACAACTTTCCTGTTCAGCTTCCGTCTCATTGCCTCGTTCTTCACTAGTAACTAGACAATATTCGAGACTTTTTTTCTTACAAAATTAAATTATTGTATTGCTGCTTTATAAGACATCTCAAAAAAACGTTTTTACTAATTGTTTGAATGAAATGTCTGAGACAAAACGTTATCGACCAATAATTTCTTCGAAAATTATTTCAGAAACCACGACATGCACGCGAATAGGGAAGCCTCGAATAATAGAAACGAAAGAGGATGGTGGAGAGAGAGAAATAAGAAAAAGAGAAACAAGAGGGAGAAGGAGCAAAAAAAGAAACTGAATATGACAATGTTTTACGATTTTTAAGTCAAGTCCAATTCTTCAACACATTTTTTTCTGTTCGAGTCTCAATTCCTCGGATAGCGTTAGAGGAGATACTTATGATCGTGTGGTAAAACTTGTGGACACTCTTTAGAACATGCAGTTATTTGTAAAAAGCACGCAAACTTTGGCCCCCAAAGAGCGGAGGAGGAGGTGAAGAGAAGACGTCAACTACAGCACAAGCATAATGCCAATAAGAGGCCCGTTGAAAGGATTTTCAAGTTTATGATAGAATGAAGTTGTATAGACTCACAGGACACGATTAAAAAAATTTTCTGCATCTACATATGAGTACTCTAGAAATTTCTCATTTGGTATATGAGCAGAGAAAATAGTGTAAAGAGCTGGTAAGGGAAACGTTTACCTCATTGGCAGAGAAGCGCCACTCATTACATGTTAGAAAGGTGGTCGGTCAGCTTGTGATGTAGGCTAATGGGCCAGAAAAGCCTGATGAGTAAACCCAAATAAAGATGAATAGCTTACGAGTACAAGTATCAATAGAGAAAGAAGAGAAATCAAGAGACAACCGTTCTACTTATCTACAACATTAGAAATGATAATGAGCTCTCAGATATGTTCACGTGTTTGACGTGAGAATAACACTTATATGTAAATGAGCTAGAGTATAAGATGTACTCAATATAATCTAGGTAAATTTGCGGAAAACTTCAAACATGATGAGCAACTTTTTTGTTTTATTAGCTATGTACACCAATCATTCAAATATGCAAAGAGGATAATGAAGAAATCATGAAACATACAAGGAGCAAAGACAAGCTGCTTGACAATCAGGATAAAGGAACTCAATTTCGAGCAACAAGATGTTTTTTATGGCAGAAAATGCTTATTTTCAGAAAAGTCATGAAGAAGACACACTTCAGCGTCTTCTTCTTTATCTCTCTCTAACTCTATTTCATCTCTCCAGTAAAATCTTTTCATGTTATATTTATGAGCAGAAATGATTTTTTTCACACTAGAAATTGAGGTTTGCGTCAAAATATATGGAATGACACTGATTCTCTTTCTTCATAACAAACCGAAATGTAATTTTTCATTTTGTTCTGAAACTTTTCTTTTTTCAAAAAATCTGTTAGATGACTCAGAGCCCTTAGTTTGAGCTGAGTAACCAACAACGGTTTCCTCACACAAGTCAATTGCCTTAATAATAGAGTCAAATCTAAAAGGGCAAACATGTAGCAGTTCGACAAAGAATTTTCAAATATGGTTTCCTGTTCTTATTGGGGTTGAATTGAGGCAGAGCTCAACATATCCATAGAGACAGAATCACGCAACAAAAGGATCCAGTGAGAAGAAACTGAAGACAAAGACGAAAATCTATCTGTATGCCGTCAATAAGCGGCTTTCACAACATTTGATAGTGAATTCATTGTTTAAAAACTCTAAGGAAAAAACGTTGAAATCGTTCGTTTGCTGAGATTTCATAGATTAAGTAGCTTATGACATAGAAAAACATTACTCAATGTCATATCCACAAGCGGAAGTTGTTCCAAATTTTGTTCATTGGATTATGATGTTAGTAGTCTCCGAATTAGAGCGAAAAATAATTAAAATAATTAAGAATGGAGCACAATACGACTCTTCCTGATTTTCAAATTACTCTACAAAATCTTTTGTTGGGAAAACGTATCTTGTTTCATTAGAGCGCACTTTCATAAACTATCAAGGCTATGACATCTATTCAAAAGCCGTTATAATAATTTTGGCTCAGTTCCAGAAAGTTGACTCTAAGACATTGGAGACAAGAACAATGCACAGTAACGAAAAACGATTATGAAAACGTTTCATAACAAATACACTGAAAGTATGCGTTGATATGCTAAAAGCTGGATTCGTTCGATGCTTTTTTCCAGCATTTACAACGAAATCACAAACTTTATTAGAGAAGCCTTCAATCCTCTGAAGTATGATGAGAAGAAGCGGAAAGAGGATGTCTTTCTTGAGAAATCATCAATGACTTCCAGAGAAGAGTCTTTGACAGCAGATTGAAACGTCTCCATTCTTCTCATGAGGGAGAGGTGCTACATACTTCCTAGAGGGGGAGAGGACGCATGAAATACTTAGTTAACTCAACTTTCATTTCATCCATATGCCTTACGGGCTTACGAGCATCGTATATCCTTGACCTTCATTGCTCAGATGTGAAGATTTCCAGAGAGAAATCTCAAAAATCTATTAATCACATTTCTATTAGCTTGAAGTTCAAGAACACATGGAAAATAGAGTGATTGATCTTCCATTCCATCATATTTATATATAAAATTATATCTGATTCATAGGGACTCATGAAATCATTAAGAAATAGATCAATTTCAAATTTTATTGTAATGCATATTGTATCCTCATTGCTGTTTCTGTAAGCTACAAAGAATGTTCAAGTGCGTACCCTTTCTGCTGGATTCCAGCTGGCAGCTGCAACACCCAAATGGAAAGTCCGGGCTTCTCTGCGTACAGGTGTCTCCTGTTCAACACAACTCTGATTTTCTGTTGCAGTCGAACTACATTGAAAACCATTTTTTTCAGATTACGGTCGTAAGATTGTTATCAATACGGTTATTCTATGAGTTTATGAAGATATCAGATAAAATTTTTGTCATCATTAAGCTAACGGAAACAGAGTAACATTGTTCGAAACACCAACTCAAAGTTACAAATCACATTTTTCAGTAGTTCATCAATATGACAACCATTATAAATAAGTACTATTAATAAAAGAATCCATCTTATGCTTTCCATATAATCTCATCTTTTGAAATTGAAATTTCAGTCCATTCCGAGTTGTTCTCCGTTCCATTCAAACCAGCATATGCATATCTATCATTCACACGCAACTGAACCTGTGATTCATCGCACAACCCTGCATTACGAACAAACTGAACTGCCTGAATAAATAAAATTAAAAAACAACACTAACAATTCAGTCATACCGTTTGAACGTGATCTAACATCAATGGGCCACCCTCTAGTTCCGTCACATATTCTAACTCATTGCCAATTCGTTTGATTACTTGAGACGTTTTCTGTTTGAAATATAACTTTTGATGATTTGCTTCATTCTCTAACCTTCAATGATTTTAACTGACCATGGAGGAAAGGCTTGGAAGCTATTAGAGTTGGGGGAAGATTAGCATGGGGGCCGGCAATACTTCTACACACTTTCTCTGTTTGAATGAAATTATAGAGTGTTTGCACTGAAGAGCCCTGGAAGTACATTTAGTTTATTGGGTACTGCGAGAGAAAAACTATTACTGTCACGAGAACAGCTGAGGTTTCATCTGTTTCATCTTTACTTCTACTGCTACTTGAATTAGATGTCATGGATTTACTGAAAGAAAATTCAATCGCTTCGTTCTTCTGCTTGCTTTATTGCACTTTTTGTGATTGAAACAACAATTGCAATAAATCAAGAGTTTGTTTCCAATTTCCACTTATGCTAACAAGCCATTACAAGCCAATTCTCACTTCTCACATTTCATTACAGAAGATGAACGGTTGCACTCGCGCAAAAATTCGTAATTCTATTTAATAAAAAAACGCACTGCCGTCGGAACTTCAGAGTGTTTTTTGGTGAGACTCCAACATCATTAAGCCAATCGTGATCTTCGCCCGATTTCTTTTTTGTTGGACTTTCATCACTATCAGATGACAAGGCTTTGCCTTCAGAATTTTCTTTCTCGTCACCAGTAGCGGAAAACCGTGATTTGGAAGCGGAATCTGAATTCAAAACTCGCAAACTCGGCTTTATACAAGATTTTACCACAAGACTCCTCAGATAATAAACTCAACTCATCGCCTTCAAGGGCGTCTTCGAATTTAAGTGTTGTCTTGGACAATCTCCTTTTTTTCCATTGACACAGCTCATACTCAATCCCTGTAAATTAAAACGGAAATTAGGGGAAGTACATGTAAGACACCTTCGTTTTTCAAATATCTTCGAAAGCCCAGCGTAGTAGGGGTGATGATAGCAATGTGCCGGCTCCCATCCGGACATTGGAAACAGGACATAGAATCGTCACCAACATTTTCTATAAATTCATATTTTATGTAAGAGACGGACTTGTAGTACTACCTAGATCAACTTCGTTAGATTTTGTGAACAAAGCTGTGAAGGAAGAGCACAAAACATAGAATGACTTTCTTTCTCCTTTTTTCCAAGACAAGAAGAGCTGCTCAAAGCACTCAGTCCTGAATATTTGATGAGTAAAAGTAATGAGTTGTTGAAAACGGGAAAACCATTCACTACTCAAATGATCCAACATTACTTGCGCCATCGGAGGGACTGTTTGTTTCGGCTGAAACTTAAGAAGCGAATCTATCCGGGGATAGAACGACATCCAAGGAAGGGAAGGAAACTGCCAGTACAAAGAAGAAGCTTCGTATAGGGCAAGGGGTGAAGCATCTTTCATCTTAAAAACTAATAAAACAGCGAAATTATGTCAAGTAACTACAGTTTCAGTTCCATTTGTATTCAAGAAAACTTTCATACCCTCTGTTCTGTCATTTCCTGTCAACCTTACGGGATAAACACCTGATATAATATATTAATTGCATATTCGAGAAACGTATTAACCAGATAAATTCGTGCTCTTAATCCAAGGAAACGGTGCCTTCGAAGTTATTCTGAGCTTAGTTCCTAAACGTAGGTCAACTGGGATGCTTTGCGATCTTCTCTCTTCTTTGATCGGTACTTTACTTATTTCGGTGGACGAACTTGGTGAAAAGATCTCATCCATATTAGAGAAATCCAATAGAGGTGATTGCTACAACCGTTCAGTTTAATTGTGTTGAATAAGAAATACCATGCTTTTTGATCTCCCAAAGGAGGTTTTCTTGACCTTGGCAACTCTATTGTGGACTAGCGGACTTAATACAATAAATGTAAGTTCGATCTTCACCTATGTCATGCTTACATCATGGGTGAGAAGGGGTCATTAGCAGTTGTATCATCCAAGTCGAAAGTGGTCTCCTCGATTTCTTCCGTTTTTTTGAAGCGTTTAATTTCCGGCGATTTCTTCAAGTAGTTTATACAAAGGTTTACAAAGCCAACGCACTTTGAATGGGTTAAGATTTTTTGTATCTCCAGGAGTCATAGGAGGACAACTCTCTGTGTTCAAGTCATCAATAGATGGCGTTCCTAATGTAACATTCAAATAACGACTGAAAAATTACAAACCCTTCAAGATGTTTTAAGGGTTATCACCTGCTTCTTCTCTTCAGATGCTTTGTCATACGTTCGCGAGGATTCTTCCATGCTGGAGAACTAGGAGTCGACATATTTGTATGAATATATATATATATATATAAGTATAGATAAGCCGGCTTTATTCAATTAATAATAGTTAGTTATCCACTAGAAGCCAGAAGTTTATTACCATTTAATTATACTAACTGCTTTTCAAAATTTTTTTCTTCGCGCTTTCTCTATTTTTGTTCACACGCGGTTCTACGTATAGGAAATGAACAGTTTTCGTTTTCAGAAGAAGCACAGAACAGATTGCTGATTAGTTCCGATTGGCCACATCACAAAAAGTTAGGAGTGTGTTGTATGATTTGATAACAGTTAATGCCATTCTTTATATTTCAGATTTTATCATGATGATGTATGATCTTCACTTCGAAGTTCTCATAGTTAGTTATGAAAACTCCGATACTGTCTAATAAGGAATAGAGTGGGAAAAAGCCACTTCCTCGATACACCTGAAGCAAGCACGGACAAGGTACTTTTGTTGTTTTGTTTGTTAGCTTCTCCGGAATATTTTATCATTCAAAGATGATTTATACTGTTTCAGAAGTACTTACGGACAGTCGTGTCTTTGACATAAGCTGAGTACTACACAAGTTCTGTATTGGTGTGAGAGAACATCCAATTCGGTCAAGGTATGTTTTCTTATTTTTATTTGTTTTCGAACCATTGCACGTTTTTAATTTTGTCTGCGGAAGTTTCGCTGCTTGACCACTGTTCATTTCTCATGGCCATGAGGTTCGAAACTTATTTCTGCGGTGTTTAGAGCGGTTACCTTGATTTTACTGATATTCTCTGCTCCTCTTTCTGAAGTGATGTAAATCTAATGAATGAGTTCTCCTGATTCTTGTTCCCTCTAACGCTAAACGAATATAACTGAAATTTTCGCAAGAAGCAGACGAAGCTTGAAATGAATTTCTGGTTGATGATTTGTTGTTTTTCAGTCTCGGGGGGAATTCGCGACCAAGTTTGATGGCAACTTGTATGTAATGTATCACTCGTAGCTATTGGGATAAAAGAGTTAGCCGCTCCTATGAAAATGCTCTATGCCTTCACCTCTATCGGCGAAGAATCAGATGAAACGAACATGAATAATATGAGATACAGCCATAAGTTTTATTTGTCTGAAATATATTTCGCTTTGCGCTCTGACTTCTCGCATTCATCGTGTTACTGATTCCAGCTCCTCAGAAAAAACAAAAATCAGTAGGTTGCTGTCCCGAGCCATGTATCAAATTACTTCTTTATCGTGTTCGTCATACTATTTGTGGCAATCATAACCCCCCGCTGTTCATCGTTTCGTCTAGTCCATCGTAAATCTATCTGGGACTCTGAATACATCTCACCAAATGGCTACAAATGAATCTACTTATATACATCTTATGATATGAGAGAATAAATGCCTGAGAGAGAATTATACCAAAGGGTTAAGAGGACATGATGAAGAGTGGGAGGGATCAGCAATGAAGATGAGCAGCAGCCGCCTTTAGACCCACTCCTGGTACTACGACCTCCTCCTGGGAACAGTGTAGCCATAGATAGTTGTATTCACACATCTGGTGAAGGATCGAATCAGAGTTTATCATCCACTCCGCTACTCTAGCCCGAAAGCTTGTCATCCTTTGTTTTTGACGTTGTTATCGTTGCTTTCTTCCTCAACGCGAAATGGAAACGATAACCGCTTATTCTTTTTAACTTTTCAATTGCATTTTGGAATACTTGTTCCAATCCATCAATGTTCTCAGAAACAGTGCTTGCTTTTACTGAGGCAATTTCTTTTTGTGATGAGTCAAACAGTCAGCAAATAGATTGAATGAATGATTGAAGGTTGCCTAAAGTAGAAGACGAGTCTACACTGAGGTGAATGACAGTGTTCAGTAAAAGTATGCCGCAAGTTTGAAGATGAATATGTCTGACCAGAGTACTATGTCCTTATCCTCAAAAAAAGATCCGGTTGTATGCTGCTGGCTTCATGTTGTGTTTTTCGTTCGCTACAGCTTTCATTTCATCGCATTTTAATTGAAAATTTTGTAGCATTACTGCTTCCTACGTATAATAATAGGAATTTTGAGAGAATAGAGCTGTCAGTCTTAGGATTGTTTAACCTTGAAAAGGACTTCCTGAGTCATAACATTAATTCTGATAGTTACACGATGCTGGACATGACTATGAGAGCATCGCTTTCATTCTGTATAACAGATAGTCAGTCTCTGCGTTGTGTATGACCTTTTGTTTGAGAAACAACAAAAATTTTTATTTTAATCATCTTCTTCAATTTCTTGTGTCTTTCCTTTATATTGGAGTGAGTCAAGACTTGAAGCACATAGTTTTTCTTAACGCTTTACTCGATTTTTTGTTTTTTTTTGTCATCCTGTTCCGCTTACAATTCTTCTCAATGTCAAGAAATCAATAATATTCGTTCACGTAAAAGTCTTCACGTGAACTCTCTTTGTTTTTTATTTTTCTGCAGCTTACAGCTAAATGCGGTTGAGTTTTTCTCCATTTTTCTCCTCTCTCCCATTCATCTCAACCATAGATAGGTAATCTTTCGTAATAATGAATCATTTTGATGATGTTATTTGTATTTCTTGGATCAAAGGATCTGCGATTCATAGGCAGCAGCCATGATGGTTTGAATGCTGTGTGAACCTGACATTTCACCGTTTGATGTGCATTTCCTATTTGAGTTATTCCGTTTGAACCACTTATCACCTAAGATCAGTCATTTAAATTGTTTTGAAAAGTTTTCTGGGTCCAGCAGTCAAATCATTTGTGAATTTAATGTTTATAGTCGCCTTTCCCATAACATTCACCAATCTCAATGCTTTCATACGATTCAACCATATAGAGTCATTGATATGTATTCCATATATCAATCGCCTAAACATTCCGTTCTTCAATAAGGTTTGCTTTGATATCTCTTTTAACTTTTCTCCTTGTTGTAATACCGCATCATCATGATTGGTTCTTGTGGAGCCTTTGTGTGCTATATGCTTCACTCTTTTTATATCATTTTCCCACAATTTTCTTAATTCAGTCTCTTTTCCTTCTCGTTTTTGGTTTTTTCGCATAACATCAATTTGACTTTTTGACTCTCCTATTCAACTTCCAATGTCTTTTCTGTCTGTAGACTGTGAATGTTCTCACGGGAAGCAGTCAAGGTTTAGGACAATAGCGTGATAGTCTGGACCATACTGCCCAAGACATTGAATCTGACATTTTGTATTCTGACATTGTCGAGTTTAGTTCACTTTTATTCTATTTGTCATACTTTTTTGTGTGATTATATATCCCAATTTTCATCTGGCTTTCTGCGTTCTCTTGTTCTTCCAGTTCTGTATAGTCTGACCTGACTGAAAGAAAAAAACCATAAGTCCTTATTTCAGTTGACCATCTATGGTTTTTGCTTCAATTTTTTGTTTCCGTTTCTCATCTTGCTTTATAGAGATCTATCTCTATGGCTCGTCTTTCTCCACCCACAAACCTCCCCATGCACTTGACCGAAAGTTATTCACCTCGAGCAGAACTTCTGAGGCGTATGTGAAACCTGTTCTCACTTTTTATTATCTACTACGAGAGGTAGAGCTTTTCTTTAGTTCTTGTTCAAAAATGATGGATTATCTCCTAATGTGTCTTTTACTAACTCGATTAATCTTCTGAACGTCGCCAAGACTTATCAGATGCCGCTCATCTTTGACACCATAATTCATTCTCTATATACATTCTGCTCAATATTTCATACTCACTTATGACTAAAAATATTACTTCATTCATCTCTCAGAAATGATTGTTTGCAAATATCATTCTTATTTTTCAGAATAGTTCTCAAATCCATGTCCTCACCAGTTGTAGCAGATCAAGCTCATCAAGCGCAAGAACTCAACAGAATCGCACAAGCCAAGTAAGTTCAATTTTCAATATTTGCTTTTCGAAAATGTTCCGACCCAATAATATATCCTGCTATGAAAATTCGAGTAACGACATTGAAAGGATAATGACCTCGCTGGCTAATGTTTTTTTTTGAAAGAGATACATTCCGTGTTCACTCTGCCTACTTAACCATCTATGTCAGGGGGATAATGTGAATTTTTCCTCATCAGGAACAATGATTTGTACAGTGAAGCTTCGATGTTCCTTTTTCTGTAGGTTAATGATGACGTAACTGGTTCATTCATTAGTTAAATCCTGCTGCATCATCTGTTCATTAGGTCTCAAATGCTTTCTCTTCCAAGCCGACTCTCATGATCTTCGGCTTGACAAACATCTAATGTGGTGGCAGCTCGACCCTCTCCATCATACTTTGTCTTTGAAAAAAGCCGCTTTGCTTTTGGAGTTTTACTGTTTCTTCCTTCGTCTGGCTCTCTAGTGTTGTTACTTCATCGTATCCTTTGAGGATTACGGTAATCGTATTAAATCTTTTGTTTTAGTTGAAGTATCATTTTCTATTAGTATAGAATGCGAATCAATCTCTATATTAGGATTGGTAACATAAGCACTTATGTGATGGAGAGTCTTTGTTGTTAGAAACTATTGTAGATCTCCCAATATGACCAGGTGTTTTGACCCATCCTCTCTATTCAAAGTCATCGATATCACGGACAAGTAGTTTTCTTTTGAAACAAATCCTTTTACGATGGGCTTAGCTTACCGTTCTCATGGAGCAGTAGTACTAGATCAACGAAAGGAGGATTAAACACAATACAGTTCTTTCAAACATTTGCTCAAATCATATATGGCCTTAAATCTTTTGAACAATATGCTAATAAGGATAGTTTTGAGTGCTTTTCGTGTTTACAAATAGTTTTTAGGTGACTAGGTTATAAACATGTCATTTTTGGACGTTTTATGGTATACAAGACACAACATTTGCTATTTTGTACGTTAAAAGACGAACAAATCCATATTGGGGTTTAGTTCTATGAAACTAGCATCTGCCATAGCACCTCGTAAAACCCGAAAGCCTGGCACTTCTCGAATTTATGAGGCTTGATTAAACAGACGAACGATTACAATCAAACAAGGACATGTATTCCTTTCATTCTGTGCTTTTTACTTCCAACTGTTCCTATTTTTAGTTGTTTGAGGGGTTTTTAATTTTGCTATCTTCCAGATGGAAACTAGATGATTATGTGAGAAGGAAAAAAGAGTTATTAAGGGAGCTAGCAGAGTTTAGATCAAATGAAATGTAAGTTCTGTTTGTTTTTCTGTCTTCAAATTCTTTTTCAGCTTAATCAAAGAAGTCAGTAAAACAATTGATGATCTGAATCGAGAGAAAGAAGAGCATTCTGAAATTATACAAGCCATAAATCATGATAAGCAAGAGTTAGAAAAAGAAGTAGAAGACACCCGCTTCGAAATGAGAGATTTGGAAGGTAAAATACTCAAGAACTACGAGCAACTAATGAAAATAATGGAACAAGTAAGAAATCGTTACTTTTCTCAACACCGTTTGTATCATTTTAGTCGAATGATAAAATCCGGGAGAGCGGACTTGGTGAGGACAATCTAATAACCGCTGAAGATATTCCACATGCTGACATATCAAAGTAAGTTATTTTTTAATTTTCTATATTGATATATCCATTATAGGTTGTCACAGGCAGCTCTATTACAATCTGTTCCTACTGCTCCAGTTGCAGCTACTTCTTCACCTTTGCACCCGTTCAAAAATTTAACACCATCTATGATGAATCCGTTCCTTGAACAGATGTTCTTATCAGGCTCACCTGCTGTAAATTTTTTTCTTATCAACAATGTCTCATTTCCTTTCTTTAGACATTTAGAGGACCTCCAGTTCCTTCCCACATCAAATCCACCGACCATCAAAGTCCTCCAATGAAAGTAAGTTGATGGAAGAGGAATTGAGGAGTTAACGCTTCTTTTTTAGCAATGTCAGTCTTGTTTCCAACAAATCCACAGGAATGCACCTATTTGTCCGATGTGCAAAAGCAAATCTCGCAGTAAAAATCCAAAAAAGCCTAAACGTAAAGATATTTGAGTTTTCGTTATCACAACACGTATTTCTTATCAATTATCATAATTATCATTGTATATTATTAATATTAATGAATTGTACAGCGCTTTACATAGTTTCTTTTCTGAAAAACCGAATTCGAATCTTCAAAAAATAATAGTCAGTATTTCCGCTTTTTTACCATCATGGTGATGGTGAGTAAATTCTAATGATAGAGAATCGGTAAAACATTCCGTCGAGCCGGATTCGAACCAGCGACCTAAGGATATCAGAACGTCTACAGTCCTCCGCTCTACCAACTGAGCTATCGACGGTACATCGCGATTAAAAAGTTTTAAAACTATGAATATGAATCATCTAAGAAAACTTTTACTTTCTGAAAAAAGTTTATGAATTTAATGCTGTGTAAACATCGAGAAGCAGGAATGATTATTGTTTTCGGAATACGCTTAATATGGTGATGCACACAACCGTTTTTGATATGCAGTTTGAACCAGACTCTTCATGAATATCACACAGAACTTCTGATGGTCTGTGTTGATTTGGAATTGTGATGTAAAGTTCTGTAGAAAGATCTCGAAGATAAGAAGGTATAAGTGCTAGCCACTATAACCATTTACCATTTCAGACATTCCAGCAGCCAAATGTTGTTAGATCTATAAGCATGATGATGTCTTTATCATCATTTTGTTGTTCTGATCGGCTGTCTTCATGGTACCGCGATCAGCTACTTTGATTCTTCATTTTGTTTTTCTTTTTTTCTCTATCATTAAATGTGGGTTCTCTCTTCATGCATTTGAATGTTTTGAGAAGGGACGAACAATTTCAGAACGACTCATGGATGGAAACATACTATTACGTAAAACACTTCAACACCTCCTGCATTTCTTCATTGCTAAAACTTAAAAGTGTAATCGATGTGTACTTCTGAACTGTATTTCTTCTTATAGGTATCAATAACTATATAATTCTTCTTCATCATTACGTAAGGAGATGTATATGCTAATTTTGTATTTTGTCGTCCGCCCTGTTAATTTGCATAATCTTGAAACATATTTGAAAAAACCTTTTTACAACTATCTCAAAATTGAGTTGGGTCAACAGGCTACGGTTCTGCATTTGCTCTTCTTTCTGTTTCCACCGTTTTTAAACCTACTTTCTAAAGTTCGAGATGAATCACTTGTCTTCCTCGGAAGGCCAATTGTCCGTAACGTGATAGACCGTAGATGAGGCTGAGAGCCCTGAGGCCAAAGAGAACTAACATAGCCAGCTTCCCCACCTGATTCCCATCACATTCTCAGCTAATCGTCTTTATTCTACTGTCGACACTCTGTCCTTTTCCACATTACACTGAGAAGTGGTTTTTATTTAAATCCCATTTCACAAATTGGGCCCTCAGGGTTGAAATTGCTCAGTCTACCATACCGAGATCATCATAAAAATGCAATTGTTTCGATCATACATCCTTGTAAGATGAACTTGGAATTCATATTTCTTCCAACCTCGCATGGAAAGTTCTATTTTTCGATACGCTTCATTACTTCAACCAACTGAAATCAGCCGTAGCTGACTTTTCTGATTTTCCGGCACTCTTCTCCTATGTTCCGGAAACTGTATATCTCCATCCTTTCGCGTCACTCTCTTCTATCTTTCATTTTCTTACTTTTCGTCCATTAAAGATCTAATTGTTTACTCAGCTTGACGCAAGAAATCTGAACTTCAGTAGAAATTCTGACTTCCAGCTTCCCATCATCAGTTTAATTAAAGCTTTTCAACCCCCCCCCCCTTTCTGATTCAAAATGTTCATTACAGATAGTTCGCGGCATGGATTGTGATACAATAGATTTAGAAAGCTTAACATCGAATCTCAACACTATAATAGCGGCCAGGTTAGTTTTCTCTCTACTTTTTTAATTTCTCTCCATATCAGTGAGAACGTTGCTTCCCTACAGTTGCTATCCAAGCATTTAAGATCTCATATGTCCAAACTTGACGGTATGTACTATGCTTATCAGTTAATCTAACAAATCTTCAGAATATATCGAGTTCCTTAGTAAATGTAAGCAATTAGAAACCGACCTGGAGATCGAACGTAAAAGCCATGCTGAAGAACTACGACAAATCAACCAGGTTTCTTTTGAAACTGATAAGTCTATTACTTGATATTTCGTTTCAGGATATCAATCTAGGTGAAGATCATTTGAAATCTTTGAGATCTGAGCAGGAAAGTCGTAAGCAGAAACTGTTGAGGAGCTTAGACGATTTGAATAAGCTGCGTGAACTTGCCAACTCATCGGTAGCAAAGTGTCATTATGTCAATCGCTAATTTGTAGAATTTTAGTTCACCCACTGTTCTATTGAAGATCACGATGGAGAAATACCGACATTAGGCCCATTCGAAAGCGAACTTCTAGATGGGTTAGCTACCATTCTTTCATGTTTTTTTATGGATATCACAAACAGAATTTTACCACAAAATGATCTAGTGAGTGCTGCCGATCTCATAAGCATGAGTCTCCTACCGTTTTATCAAAACAGTCAGTTGTTTCTTAAGAACTTGTTAAGGAAATTCTTTTCCAGATTTTCATATGTTATCAAATGGCAGGCCCAGTTTACATGAACCCAGTAAGATGAAGGTGGATAGTATTGCTTAAAGAAAACATATCACTTCGCCATTTTACAGACTTGTGAATCTTGTCAAGCTCAAATCCATCGAAATGCTCCAACCTGTCCATATTGCAAGACAAAGAGTCGAAGTAAAAATCCAAAACGAAGAAAAGTTTGATGATATCATACGAGGAATATGTCGTTTTCAATTATATACTTATCATTTGGATTAGATTAGATAAACAATACATGAACATGACAATAGACTGCTGTTTACAAACTAGATTAAAATCTTTTTGTTCTACTAACTCATAAATCGCTCATTTTCGTAGATACAATTGAAATTCAAAACCACAACATGAAAGTTCTTCATTGAAGACTTTATAAATCTTAACTAAGATATTACCTACTGGTAATTTCGACAGCAATAAATGGCTAATGGAAAAAAACTCATCTTACTATTACTCAACCGTTCATTAGCAACTTCGACTACGAAACGAATTCGATTCATTGCTTATAACCTCATTAGCATAATTGCGACTGATATTCAGATTAATGGTCTGGATTTTGAGTGATAAAATGGAATAGATCTCGAAATTCTCAACAACGATCGTAGATCAACTTACTACATATGTAATCATTCAAAATTTCGAATAGAACGAAAAAATTCTTAATTAGACCATAGTTGGTCAAAACAAACACAAAGACCAATCACTCTTTGTCAAAGTATATTTGCAATATAAGGTTAACCTTATTGTTCATCATTCACTATATCAGCACCTCTTCACATGAAATTACAAAGTTAAAGAGTTATAATATCTGTTGGGTATGTGCCAAAGGCACAAAAAATAGCAGATTGCCATTTTGGCGGTAAGGATTGGGAAGAAAAAGTGGGCGCCACATAAAGTAGGTCAGCTCCGCCTCTGCTCCTGGCAAATCAGGTTACTATATAAGTCCGCGTCTTGGTCAGTACAGCACATCATCAACTGCTCCAACTCTAAGGACAAGTTTCCTTGGCGTATTTGGAGTATTCAATTAGGGATTTTTCACTTGGTGGGGGATGCTACGATGAAGTCTTTGTGACCTTCACCGGGTATACATCCACCAAGGGATTCTTCCCGAAATCTCTATATTATTGTATGAGAAGCTCAAAGGCACTTCCGTAGATAGCAATAGGTGCTGATCTGGCTTTGGTGCTCATATCACAGTCTACTTGCTATCCATGGAGGTGTCTTGTAAAGAGTGTTTCTTACCTTTCTGATTTCTTATTCCTTCCAGAGGAGAACATACCCGCTCTTCTGGATGTGCCTGCTTGGTCATAGTGTTATGACTTATATGACTAGAGACACATTCAGCAGAGAGGATAGTGTAAATCCCTCTGTTTTTTGTGTTTATTTAAATAATCTGGAGACCAAACGTTGATTTTCTCCTCGGTTAAGCTAAAATAGCCTTCACCGGGTGAACATTTACGCTTGGTCAACAGATGGGATTCACCATCTTATCTATAGCATAGATTTCCATATCTTTGAGATCGTTGAGGCATGTACGGTTATATGGGATCGGATTAGTTTGATGGATACCTTGATGTGATATTTGCCTTGTAATTTGCCTCCCGCCGAGGTTCGACCTAACTTATTCTTTTCAAGTGACCTTATCTTGATTGTTCTCGTTGGAAAGTGTGATCGTAGATGCTACATAAATTCACTGAAACTAGGAAGGGTACATCTTTTTGAACGTTTTCATATGCAATGTGCTCTATATTGAACCATGGATTTTCCCGAATTTTGAAAATGCTGAGCCAAGTTAATTCTCCAATTTGGAGAAATTTTCCATGCATGGATGGTGACCCGGTGAAGGGCAAGTCTCTTCCACGCGATCAGCATCCATGCATGGAAATCCATCTAATCTCTTATTTGGTCTAACATGTTGTCATCTAAGTGTCGTCTTATTTCAGAGGGAGGAGGTAGAGATAAGAGAAAAAAGAGAAAGAGTTAAAGAAGTGGGAGGTGCGAACAGGAGGTGGAGATAGAGGAGGAGGCGCGTAGTCTACTAGTGTAGACTATTTGCTAAAGGAGGACATGACACAACTCGTCCTTCTTCTTGTGGTGCTGTATCCCTTCGTCTTCCCCTTGTTCAATTTTAATCGATCGATCGTCAATACTATAACCATCACCAGCCCTACCAGCCGGACCTAAATCGAGTTTGCTTGGTAGTCTAAGGACAAAATGCGACCTCGTCTCTTCTAGCATCATCGAATATTCCCTTGTTCACAGAGCTGGTATTTTGTTTTCGATCGAAGTTGTCTTACAGTTTGATTTCTGTTATTATACGTTCACTTCGTACCTCAAACTTTGTGTTTGTCTTCAAATAATACCTCTAAAGGTAATGTTCGTATTCCTCCTTAAAAAACTCCCGCTTTATCTAATCTAAAACGCCAGCACCTGCTAGAACGATTGTCTTATTTCAATGGCAAAGACAAATGAGTGCTGGAACGGGACATTTCGTGCTGGTCATCCACTAATCTCTCCGGAGCAATACCGGTTTCCAAATTCAGTATAGTCACACTAATCTTTTTGTATTATATTCATATAAATATATATATTCGTACTGTCATCTTCAGCTAGAACATCTGCTCCTGAAGACATCTGTCTGTTTTGCAGGAAGAACCGGCGGTAAATTTTAAAATTTGAAATCGTCCTTGACATGGTTCTTGGCGCTCACCGCAGACGCGGCAACAGTTCTCTTCAACATTGATCAGAATCTAACGCATTTTATGGAGTACGAGCGCTATTTGAAGCTGCCCAGTAAGAAGTAGAAGAAGTTGGAGGATTTAAGTATTGGTTCATTTGTCAATTCGTTAGAAGACTTCTGTCAACCTGGATGTCTCTCGTAGTCATACATTTTCTTAGATATGACTAGAGACACATTCAGCTTGAATGTCGTCTCATCACGAACCATTTCTTGTTTAAATAAATGAATAAAATGTTTGTCTGTTCAGTCTTTTTTTAACCATATAAAGATAAACGAAAAAATCAAGACCACGTTGGTAATATATCTATATTTCCCAATTACGAGTTCGGTTACTGTTTTTTTCTGCTCTGGGAACATAGGGAGATCGGAACAAGGGCCAACGCCAATGGGGGTTCACAAATATAGTACTGCGTCTTAATGTTCTGAACACTCAAATCCTCAACTTGTTAGTTAATCGTAAAGTGTTTATTAACAAATAGTATAAAATCCAACTTAGCCGTGTCAAGAAGCGGAAGCATGTGCGATTTGTATGAAACTTGACGTTTTTCACCTCAAAGCCTTTTGTATTGGACGTCATCTTCGTAGGTTATAACGTAGTTTCAAAGAAGCGCGAAATTTTGAAAATGTCTCGGTCGAGCTATTATTATCATTATTATTCTTATTTTCTTGTTTTTTTTAGTGTTTTTTCGTATATAATGTTTTTTGTTTTTTTTCTTCCAAGCGTTTTGTGCAACTTTCCGTGAAGCTAGTTTTATAGTAAATGAGTTGAAAAAAAATTATATAAGATGGAGTGCGAGTCTGATGAGGATAAACCTATAACAGAAGTAAGGACTGCTAGGAAACGCTTTCCTGATGATGTTACTAATCTTCCCGAAATACCACAAAAGGTAAGATTAGTTTAACTCAGGCTACGAACAGTTTCGCAATTTAGAGGGACAAGAAAGGCCAGTTTAACTCGAGATTCAGTTCGGTATCAGTTTCTACAGCAAGTTTGACTGAGACTGATAGTTAGTACTTTTTTCTCTTGTAAAATTAACTAATCCTTCTAGTTGCAACTGAGGTAGCAGGTAGAATAGCTGGAATTGAAATAGAAAACTTCATGTGTCATAGTAATTTACAAATTAATTTCGATGTGAAAAATAAGAATTGTTTCTACATCGGAGGTTCCAACGGAAGTGAGTTGTCATTGAATCTCGAACAATTTGATCAAAATTCATTGCAGGTGGGAAAAGCGCCGTGTTCGCTGCTTTTAATTTGGGGTTAGGAGGAAAAGGTAGCCACAATGACCGTGGAAACTCTGTGAAAGGATATATAAAATCTGGAAAACAGTAGAGTTTTCATCAGTTTTCTGTCATCATAACTTGTTGTAGGAGAGCCAAGATTCGAATTACTTTGACTAATAGGGGACAAGGAGCTATCAAATCTTTCGCACAGAGAAACTTAGGCCAGCACGTGATAATAGAGAGAAGTATTAACCATACACAATCAACTTACACTTTAAAAACAAGTGATGGTGTCGGGAATGAAATGCGAGGTAACGATAGGACTTATTATTGAACTTATTTTCTTCAGAACGGGTATTCTCTAATAAAAAAAGTGATCTCGACGTGATTTTAAGTAAATATAATATTCAACTAACTAACCCCATTTTTTGGATGAGTCAAGATCGATCTCGTCAGTTTCTTCAGGGATGGGATCCTCTGAAGATGTTTAATGTATTCTTTTTGTTACTCCTCAGTCATCCCTTGAACCAATCTTCTTCAGATGTTCATGGATTCTACTGGGTTGAGTGTAGCGTTAAGAACCTATGAAGAGATTGAGAACTCATTGAAGGAGTTGAAAACTAATCAAAAGATATGTAATGAGCTAGTTCGAGAGAAGAAAGAGTTGAGTTAAAACACTAATCATTTATTTATTTTCCTCGATTCCAGAGAGTTTCAAAAAATAATAAATTTACGATCTCAAACTCAAAAGGTTAGACAGCTTCGTACTAATCTTCTAAGTTTGCATTGGATGGCTTGCTGGACTCCACTCAGAGATTATCAGAGAGTTGGAAACCCGCAACTAGCTGTTCAAAAAAGTTTCCTTTCAGGATTTTGAAGAAGTCGAGTCTGCTTTGGATAATTTTGAAAAAAACAAATCGAATCTGCGAACAGTTTTGAAAGAAGTAGCTGAGGAAAAAGAGGTTAGTGCTTTGATCGGTTGATGAGAGAATGTGTTCAGTGCATTCTATACGTATAAGTTGTTACTCGAGTTGAAAACTGATTGTGCGGTTGATTTTTCCTCACCTTCGCAGAACAAGTTGATATTGAAATTCTGTATTACAGGCCAAAGCAGAACTTAATGAGAAGATCAGGAAGGAAATGAAAGTCTTCTCGGAGAGCACAAAGGTTTTTGTGGAAAGAAAAAAAAACTGCGATCAGCAGATGAGGTATCTTTCAGTTAGTTGTTATATTCTTTTGATTTATTCCTTCAAGGGACCTCAATCATAAAGTTATACAAATTGAAAATGACCACGAACGTCTGAGAGTAAAATACGAGTTAGTTACAAGTTCAACTTGTTTTCCTGAACCTCATAGTTGTTTAGAAATCAGATGCGGACGATCACTCGAATGGAGACTGAAGTGTCCGATGTTCTGACGAAGAAAGGTGTAGACGAGAATGCGGAAAAGATTCAAGAAGCTAACAGATCTCTGGAACTATTAACAGAACAAGTTCGAAATCGTCGAAAGCTCATACCTATATGTTGAATTTAGGAACAAGTAAAGGTATCAGAGAAAGTGAAATTTAGACAAGATTGGAATGAAGTTGAGAAAAGAAAGCAATCTAACGATTCCGAATTAGCGCAGGTTTCCCGAGTCGAGTAAAGTAATACAGTCAGTAATTTGTTTTAGATCAAGCAAAAAGGTGCTAGCCTTGTTTCAAAGCTCAAGATGCAAGAGTCTCTACTACGAGACAGCGAGGGAAGATCGAGCAATCAAATGTTCAGGTGTGCTTCGTTTATCTATTCGAGCTGTCTAATGTAATCTGTAGATTCGGTGAGCACACTTCCAAGATACTGGAAGTTATTCGTTCGAACCGTCATCTCTTCGATATGGAACCGAAAGGGCCTATTGGTTTGATTCTTAAGCTGCGAGTAATAAACATTGTATTTGTAGGCATGTATGTTAGTGTGTTGGATAAGAAGTGGGCTTTTGCTGTTGAAGAAGTTTTGCGAGCTAATTTGAAATCGTTTTTAATTGATAGCAAGAAGGACTTGACGACTTTTAGGAAATTATTAAATAAATACCGGATTCCTGTCCCAAACACTTTAGTTACAAGGTATTATTTATTTCTTGATATCGATGAGTTTTCGTTTTAAAGATTCGTAGGAGAAGACTATGACGTGAGGAGAAGTGAGCCTAGCTCAGATTATCCAACAGTTTACCGAATGATAGAGGTTAAGGATGTTGACGTCAGGTTTGTCGGATGTGGCGTATTCGATGTAACATTGTGCTTTCAAGAAACGCTCTGATTGACAGCACCGGTATTGAAAGTATCATTTTGATTGAATCCGATCAGGAAGCAAGGCGGTTGATGGATGGGCATGTAAGCTAAAAAGTTTTGATTATCACGTGAAATATCTTTTGTAGGCTCCTCAGAATGCCAGTAGAGCTATAACTTCAAGTGGTGGAACTGCATACTCACACCCTTACCGATTTTATGCATGCCAAAAAACTCCGAAGCCAACAATATTGGATGAAGATCAAGAACTATGTGACTTTGAGTAAGTCTTAATGCTGAGTGGAATCACAACCAATGTCACTCAGGAAAGTTCGTAGTGAGATTGCTGATCTAAAAAAGCAGCTGGAGCAATGCAGTGCGGTCAGGTCTAAACTTGAAAATCAAGATAGAAAACTTCATAAGGAGAACGAATACAAAAGAAGGCTGTTTACTTCCTGTGAGGAGGAGATGCTCCAAATTCAAACTCAGATTCGAGAATGTAGAACGAAGGTGCTGTTAGCTAATTTTGACTTATAGAGTTTTGTAATATTTTTTAGATTGATATGTTCGTAGATGATACTGACAACGATGAAGTGATTGGCAATCTTGTATGTTCTTTCGGTATAAATCCGATCTCATGCTTCGTTCCAGAGAAATTCCATTGCGGCGTACCATGATTCATGCAAGAAGATCAAGGAAGAACAAAACACTTTGCAAAATGTAAAAAACATTTCTTGTACCGTTGTATTAATATAATATCTTTTAGAAACGAGCAGCATTGCAAGAAGAGTTTGCTGGATTAGAAAGAGAACAATTGGTGATTGAAGAAGATCAGGCTGAGCTTGAAAAAAAATCTGAGAAACTTAGAGTATGAATTATATGATGATTGAAGCTTATTCCAAAAATTAATAGCAATCTTTCCAATCTATTAAAGCGGAAAGCGACGCGTTAGAAGGTAAATATCAAGAGGCAAAGGATCAATTAGACTCTGCTGAAGTGGTGAGATCTCTCGTTCAATTAGTTAATGTTCGTCTCATTACCTTCCAGAATCATATGGACTTGGCTACAAAAAGGAAAAATTTGTTAACAATAGAGAAAGCTAAGGCTGAGAGATTTGTAGGACCAATCTCAATATTAGTTATAGTCAATGTACTTTACTCAGGCTGAAACAGCGAAGGATATGCCAGTTCCTGAGGGTTTTTCCAATCCTCCTGATTTTGATAAACTTCCAGCTTCAAGTATTTTGAATGAAGAAGTGGAAAACATAGAGACTGAAATAAAGCGGGAAGAGAAAATGTAATGTGCAACTGTTTTCTTATTTACCAAATTCATACAGACAAAGTGAAATGTCCAATCAGATAGAAAGGAAAGATGAACTGATAGATGATGCTATGTTCGCACACTTCTTCGAAGATTTCAAGACATTCAAAAGGAGTATAAAGATGAATCGTGAAATAGCTTCTGTGAGTTGACAACCTAGGAAGTTTCACGACTGAATTTTCAGAAACTTGCTGAATCTCTGCGTGTACGAAAAGAAAATTTCCCATTGTTACAACATGTCATAATTCAGCGACTTCAGAGTACTTTCAAGGATCTCATGCTTTATTGGTATGTTACTTCTCGTTGGACTGTTTCATCCCTCGTTTTAGTAAGTTCAATGGAGAAATTGAAGTCGATACACGTAAACGTCGTCTCAATGTTCGAGTGAGCAGAAAAGAAAGTGGTGAAAGTCAAACTCAACCAGCTCTGCAAGATATGAAAGGTCTGTCTGGCGGAGAAAGATCGTACACTACAGCCTGTCTTATAATGGCTCTCTGGGCTATCATGGACCATCCTTTCCGTTGCATGGACGAGTTTGATGTTTTCATGGATATGATTAATAGAAAGGTTTGCGAGGCGTTCATGATTCGTTACCAATATTTTTCAGATAATCATGAACTTACTAGTCGAACTTGCAACAGTGAAATATCCACATAATCAATTCATCTTCTTCACACCTCAGGGAATTCGCGAGCTTGACGATAAAGACCGCGTTGACATTTTTACAATGCAAAAACCTAGAACTGGATGATTCCGTAATTACTTCTCAAGCATGTCTTTCAATTTTTTAATTTTAATAAAAATGTTCTCATCCAATGCCTCGACTTATAACAGACTGGTTCATCGATGATTATATCTGTTTATTGATAAGATTGAAAGTTTGAATATGTCATCAGAGATAACACATATCATATGAACAATGCTCAAATATTTTATCCTATTGCATATCTGCGGTAATGTTTACGGAGGGACTAGGAACTTTTTCGCTTCTAACGGTTTCCTTATTTTCGGACACAGTAATATTGACGTTTTTCAGGTGTTGCTACGGCTGGGAACTACACAACGATAGAAGTTCAACACTTTCAGCCTTTACGAATAGTACTCCACTCATTGACTGGTAAATATATAGATAACTCCAAGATTTTCGATAAATTTTATGTGATGCCGATCTTTATGTCGGGTATAACCCAAGTGTGTCTTTTGAACTTCACGATCATAATGGCAGTTCGACTTCTTGCGGACTAGATTTCATAGATATTCCAGCTAATCCACGCCCAGTCTTCATAGCTGTATGTTCAAAATAATTACAAAAGAACTCCGTAGCATATTTCAGATTTATGGTCATCCCTCGTACAATACATCTGATTTTCATCTGTTGATTAATTTCGGGAAAAATTCGTCCTATAGCATAGGAGAGTTTGCTCTTTCTACAGATCAGATATACGATTGGGAACTGATACGTGAATTGAGTACAGCAGAAGAAACTGAAGATGAATATGAGGAAGATTCCTATCATTTTCTTGTGGGAATTGTGATAAGAATAATGGAAATTCTTTTAGCTGTGTTATGATAATGACTGTGTATTGTTCTCTCGGGTGTTTTATATTTCTAGTCTTCAAGTCATGAGATTCTAAATTTTGTATTAAAATGTAAATATAGCTTCTTTTCTATATTCTGGTTTTCCCATAATCCATATTTTGAATTAAACTCGTGTTTTATAACATGGTAAGGTTTAAGATGGCTTTGACAGATCCATTGGCTACATCATACCATCTTCAAACTTTCGATAAAGGTATTGATTCTATGAGTATAATGAATCAATTTGAGTTCAGGATTGCGATCCCGAGCTTTGGGAGATCAGTTGTCAACTGTGGTTAATACCTCTGTCTTACTTGACGACAATCCATTTCCTTTGTTCGTTAATCAGATAGTCGTTAAGCTCGCTGATGCGTTTCGTGATGGGTACGTCAGTGTTTTACTAACTTATCATATCCTAATGTTGTCATTCAGTTCGAATGAACTCAGATTGTGTGTTGCGCGAGTTCTATCTGAGTGTCATTCTCATCTTTCACTTGTTTTCTCGAGAGCAGAAATATTGAAAAAAATTCTGACTGTAAGTCACTCAAACGATCCTGAGGCAAGAGCACTAACTTTACAAATTCTGGCCAGTCTTGCTCCTGTTTTTCCTGATAATAAACAGGTTAGTGGATTTCTTATTCTGTATCATGAATTATTAAACTAGGTTCATCATTTGATTATGGAATCTCTATCAACTGAGAACGATTTGGAGTTCAAATCGGCTTGTCATGCAATGGCCGAAATAACAAAACTCTCAGCGTTCGTATCTGATATGTTCTTGGTTTCTAATGTAGATAATTGAAGGGATTTCGCTGACACTGTTATACCACTGTTATCCACATTACTGCAGTCTTCTGAAGCATCAATTGAACGGAAATCTTTACTCATTCCTGTTTTTGGAGGAATGAAAGCTATGGTTTCAACGACAGAGGTTATCCGATAGCCAAAATTCATTGCAATGAAACTCCTCGAATAAACTTCTTTTAGAAAATTTTCTTACTGGCTCATTCCATTCTTGAAACATACACGCATATGCCTTTGATATGCTCGCTATTGGAAACGATGACAAAGCTAGCTGAAGCAACGAGATATGCTATCCCAGATCAGGTAGTAAACAGCTAACATCTTGAAAATACATTATTCTTTAGTTGAACATTCTATTATCGGCGTTGAACCGAGCTGAAGACAATGTTGCCCTCGCCCTATCGGCTTTGAATGGGCTTCAAATACTCGCAAAATATTCTCACGTGTGGAATGAAGAGCATCTGAAAGTACGTTTGAAGCTACTGTATATTCGATTATTTACATTCTTATGTATCTTCAGATCATTTTAGACATCGAGCCTAAGTTGGAGCAGCGTCGGCTGATTTTCAATAAATTTCTGAATTTACTTATTACTCTCTCGCAGCATGCACGTCCTAATCAGTTGAGTTTTTTTGAACGTGGGTCAATCTATCCTATCTTTATGCGTAATTGGTTCTTTTAGAGGTTTTAACCCTATTGATCACGAGCTGTACAAGCCCGGATTATGAACAAAGAGTTTCATATCTTCAAATAGCTTGTAACGTTTTTCGCTCACAGCCCAACGATGTGTTTGCTCAACGATTAGTCAACTTCTTCATAACTTCAATAGATTTATCATTCCCTAATAACTTACTTAGAAAGGTTTGGAGATCAGTAAGGCGAATTACAGTTGGTTATTTTCAGTTCTATCGAGCTCTTGGAGATTTTTTCTGCTGTGGACATTTGAGTGACTCTAACATTTCTGACTTGTTGACCCCTCTTGTTCACTTGGATCGAAAGAAGCATGAGCACAAGATGCAAGAACTAATTAATCTTTTCTGTCGGTTGACCGATCATTTACCAATAGTTGTAACTACAATTCACGAATGGGCTAGAGGAACTGTTCAAATTTTGGTATTGACGATTTTCCCAGAAATATTTCTTTAATTCATCATTCTCAGGATGATTTGAGTCGAACTTCCATAGCGTTTCTTCTTCTTGCTCCCGGTGTGCATGTTCCTGACTCCAAATTGAATGTTATCCAGGGTAATGATTGGGAGAGGTTGATAGTTCTCATCAGATTGTTCTATATTTTTCATTACAGATACCGTGTGGCGAAAATTGCTTTCCGAAATGGCCATTGGAGGGAAGCTGCACTCATTAACTTGAAACATATTGATATTTCTGTGAGTTGTGATTCAGCAAAATAGTTTGAAACTTAATTCTAGAAATTATCTTATCAAAGCTCTCGGTGGATTTGTTTCTTACAAGAATTGTCTGCAGCTCAGGTCAGTGAGGTTACAGTCCAAGCCTACGAACAGCAGAAAAATCATCTTACCAATGCTTTATCAATTGTTGATGTAAGAAATACAGTTTGTATTTTCATTCCTATATGTTATTTTAAGGTCTTACTCACAGGAGTTCAGGATGGATCTGAGTTCCGTTTTCCCAGAGGTTTCACTAACTGTATGATTTTATCAAATCAAGCAGTTTTCTATATTTTGAGCGGGTTCTCCACATTCCAAAAATTACCTGAGCAATACAAAATGCCAGGGGCTTCAGCTCGCTTGAAAGCATTGGTTCGAAAAGTGCAGCATCGTGAAGATTAAAAAATGTCTATTCCAGATTTTACACGCTATAAACTCTCTGGAGTTTGTAACCACTTCTTGGAACATTCTTATTCGATCTTCCTATGGTGCGGATTACCAAACACACGATTACATTTCCATTCTCCAATGCATGTATACTATTATAAACTATGGACTGTTGTGCATCATCAATAGATCCTCTGCCAGGTTTTTCTTTATTTCTCCTTCTCCCTACTCAAAAACCTTATTATCAGAACTCCTGTTTTACCTAACTTACGAGTGGAAACAACATCATTAAAGAAAAGTTTAAGTCTTCTGAATTGGGCAAATGAACAGATGACATTGATCGATGGCAAAGATATTTCTGAAAAGGTGTGTTCAAAAAATCATTTTTTAATGTTTAATCCTTGATCTCAGAATGTTCACCACTTTTTACATGTCCTGAGCAAGCTCTGCTCGCAGCGTATTCAAATTCCTAGATATTTCTTCCATCAAGGCGAGTCCACAAACGGTGACGCTCGTGCTCATTAGCTCGACGAGTTTTGATCTCTTTCTTCAAAGAAATCTTCTTTCCTTACTAGTTCAGATCTTTTTATAACGTGTATTTGTTGTAATTCATACTCTTCTCTGTTTTGTTTTTGTTTTTTGAAATAAGATCTTATTTCATTTCAATATACTATTTATTCTTGTTATAACTTATGTTTGTGGTCACGTGTCTTGTTTTATTAGTATCTCTAATCATTGAAGCATAAAATGGATAAAACTTTGTTTCTCTGTGTGTTTCTGTACATCTCCGTTCAACATCGGCATTGATAACAGTTTCTGCGATATGAGCAGAGCAAATCAGATTCTTTTGTTTTCAGATTAAGTCCTCTTAGAAGCATTTATCAAGCTTGCGCAAGAACAGAATGAAGATTAAGGTATGATTCATGGGAGTTTATTCACTTTGAAGCTATTCAGTTGGCAGTAATCACAGGACAAAATGGCGAAGTTTCAGTTATGCCTGGACAGCTTTATCCTATTCAGGTTTTCTTGTTCTGTATCTGAGTACTAATCAAAAAGTCAGGTAGACGGTGTTATTTCTTCTAACCAAACTCGCCCCGTTCACTCCATAACGGTAAAGGCTCATATTCAATACTACATAGGCCAATCGGTACGCACAGCTGTCTCATTTTCCATGTTATAAAAATTTCATTATAGAACAACGCTTTCTACTCACAAGTTGTCAAACCCAAAGAGGGTTTGTACTTTCAAGCGCAGTTTCTTCTTTCTTTCAAACAGGCATTTCCAATAACTCTGCAACCATTCATACTATTATTTCAGTCATGTCAAATTGATTTCACTGTCGAGTTTACTGATAGCAAAACCTTACAAACATGGTACTCTGACACTAAAGCCTCTCTCAGAGTTCAAATCAATGAATGATTGGTACAGTTTTAAATAAGTTTTATTGATCTCAATGAATAAATATACGCAATTACTATAGTGTTCATGCAACCGGATTGGAAAACAAATTCTAAACTACAAGTGTGTTTTAGAGGAAATTAGGCTTGAGGGTTACGGAACTTCTCGCCAGCATAAATAGCTCCTTCTCCGAGCTCTTCTTCGATGCGGAGAAGTTGGTTGTACTTAGCCAAACGCTCTGATCGGCAAGGGGCGCCAGTCTTGATTTGTCCAGTTGACAATCCAACAACGAGATCAGCGATGAAAGTGTCTTCTGTTTCTCCAGAACGGTGGGAAACCATAACTCCCCAACCATTGGATCGAGAAAGACGAGCTGCCTCGATGGACTCGGTGACAGATCCGATTTGGTTGACCTTAAGAAGTAGGCAGTTGCAACTCTTCTTCTCAACAGCCATCTCAATACGCTTAGGATTGGTCACAGTGAGGTCATCACCAACAAGTTGGATTCCAGTGCTTCCCTTAAAGTTTGAGATATTTTTCATATATGTGCAAAACAACTAACCATGAATTTACCCCAGTTCTCCCAATCATCTTGATCGAAAGCATCCTCAATTGAGACGACAGGGTACTCCTTGATGAAGGATTGGTAAAGCTCAGCGAGTTGATCTCCGGTGAGCCACTTGCTGCTATCAGAATTAGGGTTCTTGAAGTCCAAATCGTACTTTCCATCTTTGTGGAACTCAGAGGCGGCAACATCCATTCCGATAGTAATCTTAATAAATTTAAATATTATTTATTTTTTCTTTTAGTTTTCACCTTTCCGGTGTAGCCAGCGTTAGCGATAGCAGTGTTCAAAAGATCGAGTCCTTCCTTGTTATCTTGAATGTTTGGAGCGAATCCTCCTTCATCTCCGACAGCTGTAGCATCGAGACCATATCTAGAAAGAGTAAGTGAATTTCTAAGTTATCGATTCCTACCTCTTCTTGATTTCAGCTTTGAGGTGATGATAGACTTCACTTCCCATTCGCATAGCCTCGGAGAAGCTCTTGGCTCCTGTTGGAAGAATCATGAACTCTTGCATGGCAAGCTTGTTTCCAGCATGAGAACCTCCGTTGATGACATTGAAGGCAGGCACAGGGAGAACAACCTGTTTTTTTTAATATATGATTAGATGAATTTATAATTATATCAGCAAACCTGTGAAATTCCAGCGAGCTCAGCGATGTATTTGTAAAGAGGAAGCCCCTTGTGTACAGCACCAGCTTTGCAAACGGCAAGAGAAACACCGAGGATAGCATTAGCTCCAAGGTTAGATTTGTTCTCAGTTCCGTCAAGAGCGAGCATGAAATCATCGATGACTTTCTGTTGGGTTACATCGAAGTTCTACAAATCGTTTAATAGGTTAGATGTTTACATGAAATTTAGTGCTACCTTAGCAATAAGAGCTGGAGCAATTTTCTCGTTGATGTTGGACACAGCCTTCAATACTCCCTTTCCATGATGAACGCTCTTGTCCAGATCACGAAGCTCAAGAGCCTCGTGTACTCCGGTCGATGCTCCTGAAGGAACAGCAGCGCGGAAAACTCCTGATAGAGAGAAAGTCCATTATCTTTTGTTTATTCACTGTTACCTTTCTCGGTGTAAAGATCAACTTCAACAGTTGGGTTACCACGAGAATCGTAGATTTGACGAGCGTGAACTTTGGTGATTGGCATGGCTGAAATTAACAGACATGAAATATGACCAAAATGCAAAAAAACGATTTATATTTTAAAAAAACGAGAATGGTTCAATGATTCTGCAAAGACAAACTGGAATAGCAAACGCCATCAGGTATTGATGGCATGTTTTCGCAAAAAGGCTCTCTGATAAGAGTCGGTAAGGTGATTGTCTGTTCAGGGTTATGAAGATTCCGCCCCGAACAAAACTCAAACATAAATGGTGAGAAGCAAATGATCACTGGATCCGACTGACGAAGTCTTCGAGAAGAGGGTGGAAGGCCACAGGTTAGTTGGAAACACAAATTACACTCTGTCGAAGATGAAGAAGAGAAAAGTTGAAAGGAGCAAGCCAGGCGCTGAGACTGGCCAACTGCATCGAGGGATAGCAAAAAGAAGTCGATAGGCATGTTTCGAGCAGGAAGCACGCAGAGTGTACGTGAGCTTCATGAGAAATTTTTGAGAAAGCTGTTCCTCTGCTGGACATTCGTCAATCGTTCACATTTCGCAGTGTTTTCATCGATTGCCGACAAAATATTCGCGTAGTCACGTATTTGACTTGACTGAAGTTCATGAGTCTACACTAAACTTGAGGGTGATAGAAAACGATTCGAAATCTTCCTCAAAAGAATGCGAGCATGAACTAGATCAAGAAAGCGGGATAGGCTCTTTCCGTAGCAACTGCTGCTTGAGAAATGGCTGAGAAATAGATGAGACGAACCGAAGAACCAATGGACAGGAATAAACACTGATTGCCAACAATCAAGACAACTGAGATTGACATTTCATAAGAAGAAATGGAAAATTCACAAGAAACATCAAAAACAATAGTCATATTGACTGTAACATACTTTAGTTCAAGGACGACAGTGAAACAATGAACAACAATCCATTTACGGATAATGCGCTATCTTAAGTGCTTCTGGCAGCTCAGACGCCGAGCGTTTCTTTCAGTTCAGAATCAGTAGATCAGACGCAAACTACAGGTGTTTCATGACAAAACAATACAAAGAGGTAGAGATCGCTCAGTGATTAATACTAAGGCTGTGAAAGTTCAAAGGAATGAAAGGCAGATAGGTATGACCATTCAATCATGCTACAAACATAACACCATCTTCAGAAGACCAAAGGAACTTCCAAGTAAAAGTAAAAATCTTGCAGCCGACAGCAGTTCATGCTGCAAATCAATCGATTGTTCTGACAATAAGAGGAGTCTGTCGAACTAGTATGTGGAGTTTACAATCTTTTTTTGAAATTTATTGAAAAAGCAAGAGACGGCGCATTCATTTTCCAAAAGTTCAAATATTGCGAAGAACAGTTTGCGTTTTAAATCGTTGCTAGAATATTCTAGTACAACATTCAAATACTTAGAAGGCGATAGATTAATGAGGCAAATTTATCTAATCATACTATAATCTTATGAAAGTGACTGAAATGAGTGAGTGGTGTGAAGCAAAATTTAAAGAGTTACTCAACTCGATCGAAAGCAGAGGCGCGTCGCAAAAAGCTTATCGATTGAAGGCGGAGTTTGTGACTAAAACAGCTTCAAACTAAAAAACATTTACAAAGGCAATTGAGCTTGGAATCTTTTATTTCAACAAAGAAAACAAATAACAATAATTACTACTAGCTATATCTATCACACACGTTTGAAAGATTTGGTTGATAAGTTGTATCGCCTATCCGGGTACCTGAAATTAGCAATTTGAAAAATGTTAAAAAACAGAATTGGAGATCAACCTATCCATTTTCTTCGTTATTTCTGCATCCCAGGGCATATCTTCGTCAGGTCTCTTATAATCGAAAGTCTGGAGTTCAAAGAATAATAATTAAATGCAGGATTATTCAAACCTGATCTTCATAATCAAACCAATCCTCCTTAGGCTTGAATTGACGCAACAGTCTTTTGTTTCTCAAACTGATCACTTGCCCACCTGTGCCAGGAAAAGCGGTGATACCTTAAGAGTTTATGATTAGAAGCGAACAAAGTTACTTTGGTAACCTCCATGCCAAGAATCAGTGTCATTCGGATTATAACGAACGGGTTGTTCAATTACATGGACATTTAAAGGTTTACCTTCTTTTCGAGCAAGCCTAAAATATTGATGTGAAAAGTTAGATAATGTATAACTTACTTAGCATATGAGTTAATATTCTCTACAGGAGTGTTGTAGAATTCAATCAAATCTTCAACATTTTTTATTCTCAAAAGAGCTGAATTCGTTGGAAAATGATTGAAGTGCTCGCCAGCTCTTACAATTAACTGTGAAGAAATTAATTCGGTTTCATGGTAACTAATAATTTACCTTAGCTTTTGCTTCAACATCGTCTGATAAACGAAACTCCAGCACATTACCCGTCTTTTCGACAGACAAAACCTTTTTCGATATATTTAGAATTGTTTCTTTTACATTACTGGGAGGCTTGTAGTTGTACATGTATTTCATTTGTCTATTCAACAATAAAAATCGCTTGAAATGATTTACTCACCCCCTGGCACGTATAGAGTCTATGTCGATATGACCATCCACAAGAAGATCGGCATCGAACCCAGTTTCCTCTGATTTTATTCCTTTTCTAGGAGCATCAGTACGAACATTCTCTAGGGCAGATCTTAGTTCTTTCTTAAAAGAAAAACATAAGTGAGTATACTGGCGAATCGCAAACCTGTTGAGAAGGACTTAGTGATTGTGTGGGTTCTTGTTGCTTCGGAGACAGAAATGACAGAAGCCCACGACTTCTTACATACAGCTGAGATGTTCGAAACATCTGAAAAATAGAAAATTGATATTTTTTGCTTCTTTCAGTTGGGCACAAAACGAAGAAACTCTTCGTGCAATCGGCGTGTGAAAAACGATACTTACACACAATTGACGTCAACTGTGTTTTTCACTAGTCTACTAGTTTTTTTCGAAGTATATGATCATATAAAGAACAACAAGTGATGATGGGATCATAGTCGTTGAAGCTTAACCCGGCAAGCTAAGTACTGCCGTGGTCCACACATATTAGCTATAGAGCGTAATTTAGTTTTATTGGAAAAGGAGATGGGTTTGACTTTTTAGGAAGAAAAGCTTCTTTCCGCCAACTATATCGATTTAAAAGCTCCCTCAGTGAGAATTTGGCTATTAAGCTGCAAACGTTTTCATCAGTTGTCTGCTGAACATTACAAAGTCGATTAATTGTAAAAGTAATGCAAGTTGTTCCTGAGTTTCTCTCGATATTTACCGCTTTTCCGACTTCACTGCTGGGTAGTCTAGTATACTTCGTGTTCTAATGAATATGATACGACATCGAAATCTCATTCAACTCTTATAAAGTATTTTTTTTCTATTTTGTATTTGTGTTATCCTCCCATTGAGCATATGTTATCGCATTTCGAATTACTCCTGATCATTTCCTTGACCATCTGGGGTCGTCTGAATAGTACTATGAGTACATGGCATGCATATTTGATATTTATATCCGAGTATTTCATGAATAATTGATTGAAATGCTGTACTAGCCGTTCTTTTCTCTCCTTTCTCCATTTCGACTCCAAATCCTTGCCTATAATCATTTCTTTCTAGCGGTATGACCACCAAGAGCTCTTCGGAGGCAGCATTTGAAGATGTAAGTTTAACTTATGTTTCGGATAACTATATAATATACGTTCAGTTGACGAAGTTTGAGAACACCGTACTTTACGGAATCGAGTTGTACGACAACTTGGAATCAGTCTTCAGCTATTGTTTTGGAGAAAAGAAAGTAATTCTCGGTAAGAGAAGTGAGGGGGTGCGCTCCAAAAATGTGATCTTCCTTCAGATGTTGTTTCTACCATAGCAAATGACTTCAAGCTATTAAAGCCATGTTCAGACAAAGTTTTGAGTTTGCTCGAGTTTGCTGAAACCGACATGAAACCACTACTCAGAGATAAAGTGGCTAAAAAAAGGTGTTTTTATTATATAAGTGAAAACCATTTGTTTGTACAGTATATCCCGTTCAAACGAAATTTTATTAGCTGAGAGGATCAAGCTCTACTTTGAAGTTTATAGATGTCGACAAATAGAGGTATTTTCTCGGAGTATATCCAAATGAATGCTATCTTAACAGGGTATCATACCGCCATCGATGCTACTACAGTTTGACTCAACAATGGACGTAATGGAGGGCATCATCAACACATTTGGTGAGTGTAATCTTCTATTTTTGTTCTGAATAATTCAGTTAAGAATATCTTACGAAAGACCAACTTTCTGAAGGAATTCTGCAACATTTCCAACAAGTAGGTTAATATATGTGTGTTCCTTTCGGACAAATTCGTCTTTCTTGCGTTGTCTTTTTTGTGTGTACAGGTCGAGATTTAGGACTTCAAAGGAACTAAACCTATTACTCCGATATATATGAGGGAGGAAGTATATTCAAAGCCTGATGTTCCCATCGTTGATAATGTGGGTCTGTTTGTTCAGAAGATCAATGAGGTAAGATTCAGAAGCATATTCAAGTGAAGAGATTGTGTTTCAGCTGGAGAAGAAGTTGAAGAAGAAAAACTATGATAAGAAAATTATGGATAATATTCTTAACTCGGAATCATTTCATTCGTTCACGCCTTCTACGAAGTTCCCTACCAAGATATTCACGAAGTTTGATATTTGCTATCAAACAAGATTATCTCAGAAATTCAGATTGTTACCATACTGGAAAGATATGTTCAACGAGAAGAATAAGTGTGGCTTGAAATTCATGTTGGTTTTGGAAAAGATTTTTGGATTGTCATCTTTAGAGGATAAGGTTGGGTGACATTCTTTATTCTATTTCTGTTTTCGGTTTTCAGAAACTCTTTTTCACTGAAGTATCTGAGAAACTATGTTCTACTTCTTTGTATGACCACAGAGACTACATTGAGGTTTGAGGAAATTGCAAAGGTTAATCAGGGAATTTCTCCAGAATTTTTCAACTCGCCTCGCTCAAGCTATAAATCATCTTGGCGATCATCAAGATTTAGTTTTACATGCCGAAAAGTTTGCAGAAATTCAGAGCCAGGTCAGATTTTAATTATTTTTTTCTTAAATAGGATTTTCAGCTGCTTTTCTTCATCATCATGTCTCCATATCACTCTGTTGAAAAGATACTCCGTCACGGTATTGAGAACAAGTGTGTAGTCCCTGCCATCCAAAAGGTATGATGAAAATGAAAATTTGCGACTACTGCCTTCTTTAGGTTTTCCAAGCAGCGTTTCCTATGTTGCAACTCTCTTTCAAAAAACAATCAGAAAATGCTGAGCCTTTTTTGATAACTGTGATCAAAGATATTTTCGAGGAGGAAAACAACAGGTACTGTTCTCAGAAGATTCGTCAATAGTGATTGTTTTATTTCAGGTTCAAATCGCCGGAGTTTCAGGATGTCTTTGTCTATCTGGTGACGTCTCTATGTCGACGCAAGTTGTCCGTTCATAAGGAAAAGGACTCTGAAGGTAGCTCTTAACGTTTACGTTTAAAGTTATCCAAAAATGTTCAGGTAAAGTAAAGGAATCTTATGGAGATGTTATTGAGGAAGCTATACTCAGTAGCTCATCTCTTTTCCAGCATTTCATATTTCAAAAAATATTGTCACAAGACGCTGAACGCTGGGTTCAGATGACTCTATTGAAGCTCATCCTGAGGTTATCCTATTACTGTAAATCTCAATTATCCGCGTTTTCAGAGTTCTACAGAACATTGGAGCGAAAACCACAGCTTTGAAGTGGAGCGAAACATTAGGCTATCATTGGAAACGTGAGTCAAACATCAGGAAAAGTTTTCAAGAATGCTAAGCTTCAGAAGCTGCATGCGTTCCTGCTCCAGAATTTCTACTTCTGATTCACTGTTTATACAACCAATATGAAGGAACAGATCAACAGATGGCCGACTTGTGTCGATCCATTCTTAAGGCATTCGGGAAAAAATTGCAGAGTAAGGCTCCTTAATTTTTAAATGTTCTCTCAATGTCTTCAGATGATAACATTGTGTTCCATCCTCTGACTTCCAAGTTCATCCTGGATAGATTCAATCAATATCCATGGTTTGTAAAAGCAACGTTATGCAACTGGTTTGATACAACTTTGGGAAGTCCCAAAATGCAGGTATCTATGATTCTAACATGTTTGCAACCTTCTTCCTATCTAGATTCCAGCAGGACTCTTTAAAGCATTGCCTCTGAATGTTCAGGAAAACTGCGAGCAAATTATTGTGGATTTTGAATATGCTCCGGTTAACTGTTTCTTAAGATCAGTTTTCGAACTAGCACTGTTCGATGTAGACATGGCTCTGGATTTGCTAAAAGAAGGTTTTAGATATTTAGAAGAGGTTCAGATTGTTAATGTTCAAATTTCAGGGTTGAGTCTTCCTCCTTCTCCAGTTCTTCTGTTGGAGCAGATTGCTATCAGCTTAGTTGAGACCTTCGGAAGATCTTTCGCTCCTAATAGGGTAGCTTCCTTGACCCCTGTTTTGAACCGCTTCAACGAGGTTTTTTTTCAATTCATATTAATCACAGCTAAAGTTCAGTTACTCGGGCCGTTCGAATCGAGTCATTCCTTGAAATATCTCAGCAATTTCACCTATTGGGGACTTCAGTTCATCCAACCTATACTTATTGTAGCAAGAGCTACTCAAATAGCCTTTTACAGAGTAAGAAGAGTTTCAGTATTAATATTAGCAAGTCATACTTCAGGCATCTCTTCCTAAGGATCAGACATCTATTCCCTTATCAGACGCCTCTTTGGATAAAGTGGCTGATCCATTAACTGTAGCTGAAGAGCTTCTACATGGTTTCTGCGATATGACCAGAATACATCTAGAAACAGAAGTAAGATAAAAAAATTAGACATCATTTGATGATTGTTTCCAGATTGTGTTACTCAGAAGAAATAAAAACAATATGACATCTTTGCCAGGGTGATAGGTAGCTAGAAAACATAGTTAATTAGCAACATTCAGAGTGAGCGAAGAAACAATGCTGGGATTGAGCAGACAAAGACCTGCAATTCTCTCATTACAGCTGAGTGTATTATTCAATGAAGCGATTATGTTCACTCAACTTTCCCAGCCGGTAAGTTCTGTAGAAAAAAAAACATTTTTTGAAAAGTTTTTGTTACAGAAAGTAACTCCCCCACTCAAAATTTTGATCTCAATGCTGTCTGATTTCATTACGGAAACAACCGAGAAACAGAAAACAAAGTACTTAGATGATTTGGAGATACCCAACGTCAAGGTATTCATATCAACAGAGAAGCTTAACAGATTTTCATTTCAGTCCTGGACAGTCTACGCTTATGCATCCGTTTAAAGTGAGGTGTCTTAGAGGCTGGAAGTGCTTAGCCTTTCCAACTCAATTGCTTCGAGCTATGATACACAACCCTTAAAACAAATGAAGAAACTTGCTGCCTAATCTTTTCTAATTTTTTTTTAAAAAATAAATTATTGCAAAAGTAAGGCGTTTGAATCCGGCGGGAAGTAACGAAAATTATTTCTGCGAATATTGCAAACCATTCGGCGACAGCGAACACAAAAAACTTGTGAAATCGATGATCTGTGTATCCACATGTCTTGAACTATTTAACAATCTAAATTAAGTTTGGATTACCAGTAAATGTTACGAAATAAATAGTCCATTGTGTAACTTAGACCACCCGTGTTGTTATCATGAGTAGTATCTCGGTGTTTGCTTTATGTAATTGATTTTAAGCTTCAGCACAATAATCTTCAAAAGTAATATAGTCTTCTACGCAAGAAATATCTGTGACTGATTGGGAGAGCGAGGCCATGCAGTTATCATTGTCTGTAAAATATTGATCAGGTCACCCGTTGAAGGTATTTTTTTCATACCCCCAATAGCGTTTCTAGCGTATATTGTTTTGAAAACTTCTTTAAACGCTTTGTTACAACAGAAGTCGTCATGAAATCGTTTCTCGTGTAATGGAAAATAGTGATTTGTACTGTTTTCACATCCAAAACGTTAAGGTTGTCAATATCTTCAGGATGTTCACAAACTTTAGTATGATCTGCTTGTTTTTTGGTTTATGAAACCTGCGACAATCGAAAATATGAGTTACCAGGTACTTGGGTGACACAAAATGTTCCTTAAATTATCCTTTACGAGACCTCTCTTGAAAACTTACTTCTATATATGGGCATTGTACTAGTGATGCACAAAATTCCAGATTGTTTCGGTGTCTTGGACAAGCCATTTACCCGAAAATGGATCTGAAAAAGAGGGATGATGAGGTCGTTCGATTAGTACGTAAGTATGTTAATGAACATGAAAACGATTTTGAAGAGGAGCCCAAGGAACCTTTCCCTCAGGTAATTGAACACAACAATTAGTACTTTATGTTGTTCACAGGATTGTTGTGGTCAATCATGTAAGCCCTGTGTTTTTGACATTCATCATGACGATGTGGTTCGATGGGCTAAAGAATATGCAAAACAAATTAAATATGGTAATAGTTGAGAGGATTAGTCTATTTAAACTTTCTATTTTAGACGACAGCACTTTATACCAGTACTTATTCGATGATTGCCCTGCATCGGACGAATCAAAAGAATGGTTTCTCAGCGAATTCAGGTTTACACTGTAGTTAATTCTGTTGATAACAAATAATTTAGGTCCTTAGAAATAATCGAAAAGAAAAGTCTCAACAACAACACAGTACTTGTAAAACTCAGAACTCCAAAACCGCTTCTCATACCAATTGCTAGCCATATTCGAATAAGGTGCGCTAATTTACAAGTTTACATATTATGACTACTAACCACCTGTGACTGTCGAACAATTAGAAAAATGAGTTATTCATGCATGCCACGTAGAAATTGAACTTCAGTGAGAAATTAGAATATTGATTCTTTTCAAGAAATAATCGACAACGAGTAACAAATTATACAATTCGAGAAGACATACAATCTCAGAATGCGATAGGGAACGGTTTCATACAGTTTTGTCCTCATCTTTCTGATTTTTCACTTTGCTCTGCGACGTTTTCTCCGTCAGTGTTTTCTCCTGAAGGGTTGCACCGACGTGCACAGAATCGGATTCCATTACTTCTGTTCGAGCCGCCGTCTATACGAGGTATTGTTATCTTATTATTTTAATTTGTTATACCTGCGCTAATCGGTTCTCCACTGCTGCTAACTTCGTTTTGTATTGCCCTCGTTCGATGGGGTAACCCCGGGCATATTCGAAAGCTGAATTTTCGAGAATAGTTTAATCATTACTTTGAGCATAGCTTACCATCTATAGCCTGTTGTGCAGACCATTTTTCACGTTCCACTAGGTACCGACAAATTAAATAGCCTGTTCGGTTAAGACCATGTGTGCAATGAACTCCTATTAAAGAATCTGAACAAGAAAGGAAGCGTCAAGTTCGGTCTAATCATTCTAACCATCATTGTGAGATCTGACATAATCGTCAACTATTCGGTTGAAATGTTGAACAACATCCTCACGTTCATGAACTTCGTGCCCCGGGCAACGAATTTTTCTGAAACTGCTCTATGCTGGGAACAGGCTGTTATCAGCTTACATGTAGTCTATTCCATTTCTTGACCAATCAGATGAGTTATAGTACTTATCGGTATTTGTGAGATCGATGACCAACCCAATAGATTTCCCTGATTCCCTAGCCTGAACAAAAAAACAATAAAAGCGAAAAGGAACACAGCGTACATGTTGTAGTAGTATTTCAATATCGAACGATTTCTCCCGTAGGTTAGAATTTTTGCATATGTGGGAATGTAGGGGTGTCTTGAAAGGTAAAAACCTTGTTCCGGTGACGTTATCTCCTATGGCGTCATACTTTAACCACCTGTAAACACACAACTATGCTTAGATTAAGTTTTTTTGAAAATACCTGTCTGGGATTTTTTTACCGCCGCCTCCTCTAGGCAACTGTTCCGTATGACGATGACGATGTCTATCGTTGTAATGATAATAACTCATTTTATAACTGTTTTTGAACTATTCTTCGAATATAGCAATTAATTCATAAATAAGGTAAAGAGATAAATAAGGAAGCGTTCATAATGTGGAACGACGCTATAAGCGTATACTGTAGCATTGGAGCATGCTTCGATCCAGTCTTGACCGCATCATCTTTATTAGGAAAGACACAGCCTGTAAAGCAAGATAAATTAGTTCATACTTGAATCTATCGCATTCAAGGAAATGTATGACCGTTCCATACAAAGTGAAGAGTATAAAAGATATAAAATCACATTCTCTGATTCATTCGCTGCTCGTTTGCATATATGCAAATCCGGCTCCGTGATATACTAGATGCTTCAAACTAAGTAATGACCACAGGATTAATGGCTTCCGAAAGTATGAACTCTAGAATTTCATTGAAAGCTAGTTCAATCTATCAAGGCATTACTTTGTTAACACAAGGTCATCTAGATGATTGTCGATTCAATCCATCTGAATGTCGTTGTACCTTTTGACCCTTTTCAGGTCGTTTAGTGCAAATTGTCTTTTAAGTTATTGTTGAAACATTCATCGCCTATTGCTCCAGATTCAAACATTCTTCTGCATCTTCTTTTTAGCATTCTTGAGACATTCATCTGTTTCTTCACGAAACCATTTATCTATAATATTGCTTAAAACTTGAAGGGATTGGAAGGTTATCTTCCTTCTTCTCGGTGAAAGTATGCATTGTTCCCTATTCTTTTGCTATGTATGATATCCTTATCAGATGATAATTTCCTGGACTAACAGAACGGAATTCGGTTACATTTTTCACTGTTTGAAGCCAATTTAAATTGTACCGCATCAGCTGAGGAGATGTTTTCCGGTAGAGTGTCAGGATTAGGGCCATCACCAATCGGCTATGAAAAGTTTTCAACAGAACACTTTGATGTCATACTCATCCTGACGATGACCTCCATTTCCCCATATAGCCCTAAACTGCAGTCTGTCTATCTGTATTTTCCATTTCCTATATCTCTCTTCCTCTTTCATCACCCTCCTTCTTTCTGCTCTGTTTCTCCGTGAAACGAACACTGTTTTCTTTCTCTCTCTATCGCTTGGCTCTTCTATCTTCTACCCCCTGTGGGGGTTGGTAGAGGATGAGATTGGTGAAGGTTGTCTGTACAGCCTTTTATGCGGTAGTAGCCTTGGCCGTTCTATCGATATTATCTTTACTGATTCTGCTTGACCAGTATGCCATAGTTATTGTTAGTTGTTACTTTGCTCCAGATTGTTTTTTCTTCATAATGTATTTGATTTTTTTGTTGATGCAAAGATTAATAATTAACTGAAGAAAAGTGTGAGAGGGGAAAGAGGAAGATTGAGGCAAAGTTGTGATTGTTACTCTACAATAGAGTAACCTGCTCAATGTGGAATACTATCATATATAGACAGAGAGAGAGAGAGAGTGACTGCAATTAAATGAGACACAGAGAACCGGAAATCACCTGGAATTTTCTCTGTGTCTTCTTCTTTGACTTTATTGAAGAAATACTTTTTTTTTCGTTTCTCAAAACAGCCTCATCTATATTACATGTTTACCACATACCATCTTACAGTTTCTTTCTTTGTCAGTTACTATTTACGTTCTTTTCAAACATTTCATTTCTTTGTTTCCTTTTATTTCTTCAAATTCCATTTAATCAAATAATTTTCGGCATTTTCTGTCGAAAACATTGAGCTTCTTGACGGTTAAAGAGTTCAATTGCAGTTTCTCCGAATCGAAATGTCACAGATTCTCTTCCGTATTTCTATTTATCATCGATGTACTGAAGCGTATGCTTCTCGGAAGAGAACTGACATCCAAATCATTTCATGAACTTTGTCTGACGTGTACTTCTTGTTCATCGATCCTTTTCTAACATTCATCACCCGAATCAGAAAAGTTCGTGAGGTTTCATCAATGACGTTCAGTCTTGACAATCTCCAGAAGTCTCGTCCTGTTCTCGAACACCGATTTCTCGCACTGAAACAAAAATGTTCGGAAATATTCTCCTGATGAAGCGTGAACCAGCGAAGTTTCTATAAACTTGTTGTTTTTTCTCCAAAATTCATTTCTTGACCGGATTGTTCAAGAACGCATTCCTGAAAAAAGTCTAAAAGTCGACTACTCCGTGTATCTCTCGTTCTCTCTTGTAATCAGTATTAATCGAATAGTGGTCGCGCTTCTTGACCGTTTTCTAGCATCCATCTCGCACCTGACCCTTCATCTTATCTTTTTTCTACAATTTTTTTATTCTTTCGTATACTGTATTATCACGAAATATCACATCGAGAATGCTACCATCTTCGAACGCTAATCATCTTATTCATACTCATTATTGTTTGCAAATATTTTTTTGTGAAAGTTCTACTCCTCCCACTCACCTTTCTACCGGTTTGAGAAACAGTTTAAGGTTGAAAACAACAGTTCTTCCACAATCGAAGACAAAAAACTGTCATTGTGGTTTTTTACTTCGAAACAGTTGGTAACAATCGTAATTACTGTGAACATATTTACTTCTTAGTATCTTTGTTTCATTTCCTTTTTTTCTTTCATTTTCATTTTTACTCGACTTTCAGATGACGACTGACACTGAGCTACGTCATCGCATTTCTGCTTCGGCTGCTGGATCTGATGTTCAGACAAGTCGGAACATGGGTGAAAAGCATAACGATGCTACTACTTCCTCATCCACTGATAACAACAATTGTGGAGAGAAGAAGAAACCAATAGGAAAAAAGTTGGATGATAGCTGGATTCAACCCCGTTTTCGTCGACTTCTCTCGCATACTGTTATGTTAGCTTTCTACGGATTTTGGTTCTTATTTGGACTTCTTGTTCTCCGCAAAACGCAGAACGCTATCGCTGCTGTTCGATATGTTAAGAGTCATGGAGATTCTGTTGCCATTCGATTGATTGAGAATTCTCCAGAATTCGAAGAACTCATCCAAACATTAGATCGAGAGTTTACTCGACCTCCAGCATTTCTTCTCCTCAATCAGTATGCTCTTAACATGACGTACAACTTCCTTTGTAACACAGCAACACTCGAAGGAGTTCACGATCGTCTTATCTTTGTTACTTTGGATACAATTGCACGAGATGAACTGAAGAAAACTTGGCCTCAAATCCGTCAATTCCACTGGCCTACACCAAGTCTTTATGTAAGTTTTGTTTTTTCTTCCAGCTCACAAAGTTCTTCTTCACCATTTTTCGTCATAACTTTGAAAAATAAAATGTATGAGCTAAACCGTAAGGCCAGTTCCTGTGGTACTTTAAGGTTGAACCGGTTTCTTCGTTTTGGTTAAATCTGCCGTAAACGGTTTGGGTTGCCTTATTAAGGGTTTTTTCCAACAGTTTTCGCGCATCTAGCTCAGTAATTAAGCGGATAAAACGTAGATATTCCGTGTTTATCTGTCAATTTTCATTCTTTGCTTATCCATTTCTCTGAAAGGGAAAGAGTGAATGAGTGATTGAGAGAAAGAAAGGATGTTCGTACACCATGTAAAGTGCACAAGTTTTCGAAATTTGTAGATATTAATCTGTAAGGAACCTTGCTATTCATCAGAAACGCTCTGAAAACATTTTTTCCTGGGTTATTTGACGTAAACCACAGTATTCTATAGCTGATCTGTTCTGTTTGAGATCAACCGGAAGATCTTAACTTTCTCCTGATAAATCTCAGTCTATGAATTGTCATAAGGGTTTATCCCTCTTATGAGAATTAGTTTTCTTTGAGAAATTCATTGAATAGAAGATCAAATTGAACTATTTGAATCTTGAGAGGTGAGGAAATGAGAAGTATTCTGAATCACAAGGTCATCGTTCATCATGACATGACGAATATTCATTTTGAGTTTATCCTCTTCGTTTCTTCGTTTTCTCATAAACATTTTCCCATCATGTTGGATTGTATTGACCGCAATTCCCGATAGAACGTGCCTTGTGTGGAAAGATAGATGGATGAATGACGATTATTGAAGAAAAATCAGTCATGTGTTATAATACTTTATTGAAAATTATAAGAACATAAAATTAAACGAATAAATCCTCTTCTACAATTGACGTTATGGAATTGAAAGGACAGGTTCAGCACAGGTTCACATTTGTTCTTCCGGGAAATATGTGGGAAATTTCTACAAAAGCCTCAACATCAGACTTTTTTTTGATTTTTAACTATTTCTGATTGGTACAATTTCAGAAACCGTTCAGTTTCGCCGAAGGCCCATATCAGACTATCTATCTTCTCCGATCGAATTTGGCTGTATCACTAATTCGTCGAGGAAAATCCTTCTGGATGATGCAACAAGATACTTTCTGGAGAAGAAATCTCTTCGAGCTAGGATATGAGGATGATATGTCTTACGATGCTATATTTGATCAAATTGGAATTGATGAGCACAGTATGAGAGCTGAATGGGTTAACGGTGCGTTTTATTTCTTTCAATCGAATTTCTTTGTTTTGTTATTGAGCACATACTTAATCAATATATATTCATTTTAGGAGCCAACTTCTTCATTCGAGCCAACAATGAAACTTTGGAGTTCTTTGAACGTTTGTCAGACAAACTAGCTCATTGGTATACACCTGATATGGGAGTTATGATCCATCAATGCCACACATGGGAAAAGCCTCGCTGTGCTTTCATTCCCCACAAGTATGTTCATCCCTTATCTATCAAAATATTAATTTTAAAACAATTTTTGAATGTTTTTGTCACAAATTTTCTTATTGTTGACATTGAAAGCATTGAGTTTTGCTGAAGAGACAGGTGCTATTCTTGTTCCACGTGCAATGGTTTTGAAGTTCCATATAAGGACATGAGTTGTTTTCTTCTATGGAAAACATCATTCTATATAAAAAGGGTCGAGTGTTGAGTGAAGGGAATATCTATTGATCTGAAAATTAGCATAGTAGGTAATGTAGGCTGAAGATGAGTCATTCTAGACAGTCGTGACGAACAGAGCGGTTGTATTGTTCTTTAACTATTTCAACTTCATCAACATATTGTTGAATATTTTGCTTTATTCTTGTTTATTTTGAATGAAAACATCTATCATGTTTTAAAGAGACTCTTAGAGTAGATGGGAGAGAGCAATTGAAATATTTTAAAATTAACATGCATTTGTCTCATATTCACTAACAATAAAATTGAATATAATAATATGAAGAGGGTTGTTACAATTATTTGATTTCAGGATTGCTCATTCATGGGAATGGATGTACACAGCTCAGAAAGATCCTCCATATATTCTCCAATTAGATTGTGAAACTGATGGTGGCTCAAAATTGATGCAACTCGGAAGATTTGGTTTTCATTTCACGAATGGCAATGGAACTTGCAATTTCCAAAAGGTTTTCCAATTTTAACACAAGATGAATATAAAAAAATTCTTTTAAAGGTTCAACAAGCTCGACTTCGAATGGAAGAAGGCAAAGTAGATGTTTCATATACGAATGTTCGATTCTTCCCGTCTTGGGGTCGCTTACAGTTCAAAGCCTATTGGATGATTGTTGATTACATTCTTTGGACTCCAATTATTGGACCATTCCTCAAGCCATACTTACCTCTAGTTGGCTATATATTAATGATAACTATGTGATATGGTTAATACTTAAAAGGAACAAAAAGTTAGAGCTTCTATTATATGTTCCGAATCCTGCCCCGCCTTAGCCTTCCAGATATTTGCATTTTTCACTTTTTTTCCTCGCACGATCTCCGATTCCAAAAGCCAATAGAACGAACGAAGTTTTGTCGAACAGAGTAAATGAAGAGAACTGCATGTCTCTCAATTAAATACTTAAAAAAATTTTTACATTAAGAGACTCGTTATTAATTAAACTCTGCTCCTTCGCTTTCATTTTGAAGAAATACAATAAAGATTTCTATTTCCCTTATTCAGTTTCAAACAACGTATGCATGAATAACTCGTTTTTCAATTTTTTTCTCTTCACAACTAAAATATTCAAAGATTTCAGAAATATTTCGTAAAATAATTCAAATTTTCAGGCAGTCTATAGATAATCATTTAATCTCTCGTCAATACACTCCGACATTCGTAGCAAAAGATTGCATCACAGTTCCAATTAAGGTAGTACACATGAAATCATTTTTACTTTATCCTACTTGTTTCATTTTACAAGTAATAGTCTTGGAATGAAATAAAAATGATTCTTATATAGATATATGATGACGGCAAGTTATCCAGTAATGTCCGTAATTGGCAAATCGGTGATTTCATTGATTGTCGAGGACCGTATACGGAAGATAATGATTGGCTTGATGTAAGTTGTTTGATTAGCTCTGTCATTTCTCATTCAAGTTTAAATGCGAATATTAGTTGTTCTTTCCACAACTTTGGTTTTCTTCCTCATTTATTTGTGATAACAGTGAGTGATGGAGAAAAGAAAAAGCTAAAGACTGGACATAAAGCTGAAAAACAAAAAATGTCTTTATTTACTTTATTATCAACAAATGACTTGTTGGGCAAAGCTGATAAATGTCGTCTCCCTCACCATTTCAGTTGAGACTTCCCGCACTTTTCTATTCATTTTAAAATTCTATTTTTCAATTAACTTTAGATGAAGAATGTTTTTTTGTTTTACCATTGCTTTTCAGGCTTCACATCTCCTGATCACTGCAGCAGGAACCGGAATCGCCCCATTTGTACGGATTGTTGACCATTTACTATCAGAAGAAAATCAGAAGACGATTGTGCGTAGAATATGCCTTCTATACTGCGTTCGTACGATCGATGACGTTATTTTTGCTTCTGAATTAACTGAATGGGCTCGCTCCTGGAATATGCGCATCTGCTTGGTCTTAAGCAGTTTGAAAAGTGATGATTCTGAACCAGAGGTAGGAATTCTTTTTTTTTGTTGTTGACATTATTTCCATTTTCTCTTTCTGTCCATAATTGAGGTCGTTGACTATGAAATTTTGAAAATTCCACAATTTCATGTTTGAAGAGCTGCTCGAAAAAACAATGGATATCACTTCATTGTTTCATATATTATCAAATTTGTAAAAAGATAATGACGGATAACTTTTCGTCGTTTTTTATTTCATGCTTTAATGTTTTACTGACGTCAACACATTTTGGACAGCTGCCAATGCTTATGTGATATGATAAGATGCTTCAAGAAACTGCAGCCTTCAGTTTGAGAGAAAAAACACATTTTTCTTTCATGGAAAAAAGCTCTAAATAATAAAGTAAAAGATTGAAATGAGCTTTTATTGAAATAAAAAAAATTCAAATTAACTTCAATTTCTCCATACATCAATGAAATCTGCCTCCCAATTAGCATAAGCCACGTAGGCACTTCACGTAGACTGCACATATGTCATTTTAAGCGCAAAGGGAAAGAGCAGAGCGGTTGCATTACATTTTCTTTTTTTTTCTCTTTTCTTCTTCTTCATTTACATATTTCTTTGTGTTGCAGGATATTCCATATTTGCTTCATTGTGAGAAAGGACGATTATGCGAAGAATTGATGGAGAAATATCTGAATCATCTGCATACTTCACGTGAAAACATTAAGGTTAGTTCTTTCTTCTTTTCATGTTGATTCTAGTAAGTTTACCTTTTCCCTCACATGATGACCACCCTCTATTTTACTCTCTCTCTCTCCGCTCTCTCTCTTTCTTTCCATCTTTCTTCTTCTCTTTCTCTCACTCTCTCAACTATTTTCGCGCTCTTTTTATATTCAAGAGGATTCATTCTGCTAGTGAATATCGAGAGAACTTGTGATTAATATTTTAATGTAAACTTAATGATTCATATAAACGAAGAATCATATTACTAATTGACTACTTGATATCAATCATCTAACCATGAGTCGTGTTTCATTTATATCATTCTGATATGATACGTATTGCCAGTCATCATATGTATCTCATCTTCTCTACCCTTTGTATAGACATTGAATTCTATTTTCATCAAATATTATCGAATATTTTCACACGAACGTCTGCGTTCATGAGTACTTTGATAGTTTCTGAACATGAATCATCTCGAAAGACACCCGAAAATGTGGGTTGGAATTTCAAGTCATGTTATTATCTTTCTTTTTTTGTGTCTCATATATACACTGTCTCTATCTGCATCTCTCTACCTCTCTTCCCTCGCGTCATGTCTCTTTCCTCTCATTTTCTTTGAATATCCTTTATATTCTTATAACTCTCTTTCTCCCTTGTATTTAACTAACTATTCGCAGTTTTTTATCGCTTAATATCAACGAAAGAAGCAAATTTATAAGAGGCAAAGAGTCGGATAGAACGAGAGATGCTTTTCCTGTTGTTGGTTTACACGTTCTGTTCTCCGCTTTGCTTGCTTGAATTTCATGTATTCCTCCTCCGCCATGCTAGCACCTCAATTAATGATATTCTCGATGATGTATGGGGTGTAAGCTTGACTAATTCATCTACCTGGGTCAAATGCTTATTGATGAAGCTTACAATGTTTAGTAAATGAAGTCCAAGATTCCCAACAGATGAGTATAACAGCTGGTATATTCAACTAATCATTCATTGGTTCTCTCGGTATCCTTGGTAACGATAATATGTATTTATAATCTAGAATATATGATGTTGTTCAAACTATTGTTTCTTCACTATTTCATTCATTTCTTCCGTTTTTTCTTTTTCTTCTTCACTCTCACTTTGTTCATTCTCACAATGCTTTTTTGAACAGATGAGGTCCAAAGCTATTTTCTCACCTCAAGATGTGAAAGTCATTAGTTATCTTGTGGTCAAAGATTTCGTTCTATTCTCATTTCCGGATACCATCAACTTCGCTTTCCGGACTGATTAATGAAGTCAAACAGCAATCAGGCTTTTATATGAGCATCTTCATTCTTTCTATTCATCTTCCGAATTGAAATGTCGATGATTCATTAGTTTGTATATATCGTACAGGAGGTCAGTGCTAGTAACAACAAAACTTGGTGTGGAACTGCAGCACTTCCCCCTGTTCGGATGGTGTATTTTCTCGCAATCTGTTCAAAACTCTCTTTATATCTCAGATTTTCCGTTTTCATCCTAATCTTTTTCATCTTCTTGTCCCTTTTCTCTTCTTACTCTCTTACTTTCTGTACCTCTCTCTCGCTCAGGCTTCCTGATCTGTTCCTCTTCTTAATTGTTCTAAAATAATTCTTTTTCTTCACAAATCTTTGTTTGAAAGCTCTTCATTCATCTATATTACAAAAGTAGTTCTGATTTCTGCATCACAAGTCACAACTATCCACTTTTGACAGTTAATGTCATCGGTCTTATTTTGAACTCAATCATTTCCTTCTGTGAAATTTCCATTTTATGTCTTTCCCTCTTAGTCTAAATGACCATATGAGACGAGCACGCCAGCTTGATTTCTATCTTTTCTCCTTTTTTGATCGCGAACTGTTGAAAAAATTTTTTTTTTGTTGAAACGTGTGTGTGTGTTAAGTAAGGTAATCGTTCGGCTTTTAGGGCGGTGGAAGAAGGAGGAAATCTTTTAATCAAATATGATTGAGAAATGAAGTTCTTCCATCACTTTTTGATTCCTTCCTCCTTTTCGCTCGAATCGATTATTATCTTTCATTTCGTTTTTATGCATTCGAGACGTGAAATATACCACGTGGATTTCATTTTCTCGAAGTTACACGCCTTGAAGCGGTTGGTTTCATCCTTTTCTCCCTCAATATTTTAGTTCTCTTTTTCTTTCTCATCACTTCCCTCTTTCACTTAAATACATTTTTCTTGAAGAAGTTTTTGTTTCTTTTCTTCATAGTTCTGTTCTTCATCACTCATTATATAGCTTCATGTCACCTGTCTTAACAAGACGATTCGCCAGCATTTTTGTGTCAAACACCCATTGCATGTCCATCGTTCTTTCGTTTTGTGACAAAAGTTGTAATTCTACAACTGTTTGCTTTCTTTAAAGCTATAAAAAGGCTTTTTTTTGTGCATTTGTAGAGCTTATCTTTGTAATCGTTTCTTCATCTTTCGTGTACATGGCGTGTGAAGTTGGCAAAAATGATTTGAACTAAAGACGTCAATTGACTTTAGTTGAACTAAATTCTAAAGTTTCATTCAAACTTTAAATTTGCTTTTGACATTTTCTTCTCAAAATCAATTGTTCCGTTTGTTAAAGCCGTGTAAACGTGTACAGCTTGTAACTGATGAAATTCGATGAAGATTTTCTGTTCTCCCTACACCTCTCGGCTGCATGGCAAATATTTAATTTTTTGATTTTGTACTTCAAAGGTTGCCGCAGATTTTACATTTCAATTCTCATATGAGTATAATGAGGATTGTACGTGACTGTTTTGGCTTGTGTCCTTTTCTCTCTCTTTCTTTCTTCCTTTCTTCCTTTCCTCTTTTCTTCCTTTCTTTCTCCCTCTTCTGCTCTTTCTGAACTTTTGTACGAATTTCTCTTTGAAACGATCCCCCTTCCATTAGTTCTGAACTCTCCTTCTTTTACCCATTTTTCCTCGGCCAAGGAAGTGGTGACAGAAGGTTATAAGCAGCCAAAGGCTTCGCCTACTTCTTCCTCATTTCCAACCCCGTTACGGCTCAAAGACATTGTCCAGCTGTGATGAGTTACATCATTGTGTTCTTCACATTTAACTCATTCGTCTATAGCATTTAGCAATGGTAGGGAACAGCTGACCATCAATTTTCAGGCGGTGAGTCATTCGAAAATCATTTTGAATTCGTCAACTGGAATTCCCATTTGAATCTTCATCTCTTCCTATTTCATTTTTTATAATCTTCTTATCATTAACCTTTTTCCCTACTGGAAATTAGGAATCAGTTTGTTAATGTCTTTCAGAATTATCTTCATTTGCAACCGCTCTGCCGCTTTCTGCACTTGAAAAGATAAAAATTAAGATTTCCTACCTCTAACGTCATCGACGTCATTTTTCACGTATTTCACGTGATATTCAAATGAATCATTCTCTCGTTTCAATATGAGTTTGTTTTTTTGGTCAATATGAGTAGGATTTTGAATCACCTCCCATTCTCTCCCTCCATCTGTATTTCTCTGTTCATCTCCTACATATTCTTTCTCTTTATCCTTGCTGTTTCTTTCTTTGAATGTCGTTTGCCTTTCACAAGTTTCAAAACTCTGTCTGTTGTCCTTCTCACATCTTATTCCCACCATGACGAAAGGGGTGGTCATCTTTATGCCTTTTCATGTCTTTTCTGCTAACTTCTTCTTAGTTTTCTTTCTTCTGGCTGTCCTCGTTCAGGTATTTCACCTTTTTATCCGATTTCCATTACATCTCATACATTTTTCATCAAATATTTCTTTGGAACACATGCCTAGTACTTATATATTTTTTTATTTTATTTTTTATAGGTTGCTGTTTGTGGCCCAACTACATTTGAGAAAGATGCAATCAATTTCGCCATCAAGGCTGGCGTCAAGTCGATTATTCGTTTTCATTCCTGAAATATTTTTTTTATTCAAAATTGGTTTATCGTCTTTTTTAGTAGATTAGAAGCTTTCTTTTCCTTTTCAGTTCATTCGGAAATTTCTTCGTTAATGTAGATGTTTCATAGTATCCTTCTGTTCCTTTCCTAAATAGAATTTCGAATTTTTTTGATTTTTTTCTCCATTCATATAGCGTTCATGATCGCTTATTATACTTATACCAAATAGTATTAATGACTGTTGGTTTTTATATTCTTTGCTTCGCACTCAATTCATTAGGCTTTTTTTCTTTTCAAATTTCCAACTTGAAAGAGAACGTTAGAGAGATAAAATGTGAAGGCTTCTAGAAACAGATTCTAAATGCTGTTTGCCAATTAGATGATGAATGCCGCCGTTCTCGTTCTGCTTCATCTCGTTGTTCAAGTGCTGACTGTCTTCTGTGTATATCATCTCCAGGAGACCCGGTCCGCAAAGTCTGCGCGACCTCATTCTAATTTCTTTTCTTGAGCTTTTCTTTCATTGGATTCTCACACAATTCTTGAAGTCTTAGGGCGGTTATTCGATACTCTGTCTTTCTATCATCAGCTCATTTAAATCCAATAGCATTCTATCAGAGTTGCTTGAAACTTGTGGCTTTTTCTTCTTCTTCTACTCCTCCTACTCCTTGTTCTTCCTCTTAAGACGTTTGAATGTTCTCTTCAATTCGTTTTCTTCTTTGGGCTCTTCATGTCTGTTCTCACATCAGAAGAAGCCGCTTCAGATGACGAAATGCTGGAAGCTGAGAAAAACTCATTGATTTTTCACATTTATATTGTTCGGCTGCCATGGCCATAGATGGTGTTAGAAAACCTCTAGACGCATTTAGCTCTTCCTCAGTTTCTTTTTATCTTTTTTTCTTTTTTTCTTCTTCTGTCGTTCATTTCTCTCTTCATAGCATAGCATCTTTGGGTACTCTTGTCCCCCAGAGTACCCATTCAACATGGTTTCCACTATATATCTCTCCGTCTGTCTTTCACCGAATCTCTTATGTGAATGAAGGAAAAGCTTGGTTAGGGTTTTACATGTGTCTCATTACTTACTTCTTCTGCTTCCTATTGATGAAGATCTCCACTTCTTTTCTAATCATCCCAATACCATCTCTCGAGGTCATCTAACAAGTCGATAAGCAGACGGCTTCATTTCGATTGTTTCCTCTCTTATATGGGCATATTTCCTACTGTTCCATTCATATTTTGTTAGTTTCTCAGCTATATCGCAGACTACTGACCGCTTCAGTTCATTTTCTTTACTATTTTTGGAAATTTTCTCAATTTTTACAGCTGTATAGGCATGCCAATAAGTTTGAAAGCCGTCCTTGTCTCCTTCCGTTTTCCCACTCATGGACGTTGGTCAAAGTGAGCCGTGAAACCTGAGAATTACACTTTGATGGAATTGAAAGCTTTTTGCTAGTCCCGACTTCTCATATTTGAGGTCAAAGGGATGAGCTTTTTCCTGTTTACTTTAGCATTTCGGACTTCAATATCGAATTTTGACAATTGGGATGATTGTCCGAGGTCAAATCCTCTCTTCTTCATATGGCGGTTAAGACGGTTTTTTCAAGGAACTCAATTGTATTCTGTCGTCAATGACATTCATTTTTCTGGCCATTCCCCCATAGATCTTTTAAAGTTTTTCTGAGTAAGTTCATTGGAGAGATTTGTCAATTTCATGCCTCTTGTGCGAATGCTTCAAAATATTTTTTCTTGAACTCTCTGAGTGGCGCCTGTGGCATTCGCAACGTTGGAACGTTATCCAATTTTGGAACCTGTTTCCGCTTCTATGTGAACAGACAATCATCCATATCAGTTACTCTATATTCTTCTTCATTCTTTCTCCATTTCTTCTTCTTCTTCTTCTCCTTCTTATTTTTCATCTGCATTCCTTTTAAGACTAAACTATCCTTGTTCATTCGAAAACTTATTCAGCTTCTTGAATCTATTCTCTTCTTTCTTAAAATCTTTTCTTCGTTTATTTTTTTGTTTTAAGAAGTTTCGGAACGAAGGAGTAAGGTTCCAGTATTCCCTGAGGCTAAGTAACTTTCACTCAGGTTTTAACAAGGAAACATCGTTTTTTTTCTTTTTCACTTCCTCTCCTACACTTTACTTCTCTCTGTCTCTCACTCTCTGTTTTTCTCTCTCTGTGTGTTCCTCTCTCTCACTTTCTCTCTCTTTCTGTCTCTTTTTCTCTCTCTCTCTTCCTCTCTCTCTCTCCCTTCCTTTCTCTCTATATTGTGATATTAGGGTTTGTGTCATGGTTGAGACGGACGAGGTTTAATGAGAAAGCATCGAAGGTATTCGTTTACCTTGCATTTCCTTAAATCGTCGTTAAATAACACGTGTTGTTTTGTCGCAAGCATATTTTCGAAAATGAAAACTTGCACACATACACACAGATCGCGAACTCTTCCTACTTCTTCTCATTTTTTCCGATAAGAATGACCTTTTCTCTTGTTATTTTTCGAATATTATCGATCTATTCAAACAGCCAATTGTAACAACAATATTATTCAATTGGTACAATTGACCGTCGATCGAATATTTTTCAACTTTTTTCAACCCATGATCGATATTGTGCTTATCATTACATGTGATATGGAGCTTGAGCTAATCACAACTCATCTTCCCGTTCCCGCTATCAACCGTTTTGAAAATCTTTGTTTTTTAATGAACCGACCTGGTGAAGAGCTCATTATTCCAAATTTGGTGAGAATTTTTCCGTTTCATTTAATCTCGAAGGTCGGTTCCCCTCTTCAACTGCCTAATATCGACATCAAAACCATATTTGAACTGTGTCCAAATGATGCTGATGATGATGGATATGAAGGTGCTGGCTGTCAATTTTCTTTTATTGTCGAATGTTTTTCTAATTTTCTTATTTGGTCATTAAAGCCGATTGAAAACACAGATAAACTGACAAATGATTGTAGTAGAAAAGAGAGATAGAGAAAAAACGAATGAGTATTCAACCCATTTTCTTCTGTTATATTTTAAGCGGAAACCTTTTTAAGCTTTCACTTGCCAAATACGAACAAATAAGGAAATCAGAAAAACATTTTTCACGTAAATCCAGAATTCACGTACGTGACGTCACATAAACGAAAGTCACGTACGTTCTCATTCATTCTTCCAACATAATGTGAACTGGTTTAATCATATTTCTTTCTCCATCGTTGTTGGTATGTTTATTTATATAGTTTTCTTTTTATTATTTAAGTTCTCTTTTCCCTTTTCGTCTAATTTCAGTTTTAATTCTGCATCTTTCTTTCTAGTCTCTTCCTTATTTGGCTTTAAGTCTTTCTTTTTTTGAGAGTTATTTAGCTTTGTAATTGTTCTTTCGTCTTGTTCAATCGTTGGCTAGCCCGCTGAGTTTAGCTGTTTCGTTTTTTTTTCTCCAACTCAGGACTTTCGCAAAAAGTTTCTCGATATTGTAGTTCCCATCTTCTTCACCCTCTACTTTTCTGAAGCTAAGCACCAGTCGGATTGCTTTTTATCTTAACTTTTTGCTATTATTTAGTAATAGTTGTTACAAAACAATATAATTGCGCTTCTATTTATCAGCTGTCTTTCTTTCCTTCCTTTTATGCATAGATTTTTCGGACTTTCGAGAAGCTTTGAATCCCTCTTTTAGATTTTCGTATCGCACAAAGCGGCTTGCATTCAGTTCCATTACACTCGATTATCTAATATGCTATCCGAATTCAATTGAAAACATGAAAAAAGTGTTCAAAATAAGAACAATTGTTTCATTTTTTGTCTGTAAGCTTCGAAAGAGGCACAAAGCTTGCTCCATCGGAAAAAATTCAAATTTCCGTAAGCTTGGCGCAAATTCAAACGTTTGCCACGTGATTGTAAACTATGTATTTCCGCAGAAGTTTATTTTTCAGCTTTTTTTTCTTATCTTATATATGGTTATGCTCCATTTTTAGGCATGCTTAATTACTGACTTCTTGCCAATTTTATCAGCATGAAGGTTTCTTGCCTTTGAATTTTCCGCAGAGAGTAATTCTCGCTGCTATTATGTTCCCAAAATCACACCCGTCTCTTCCGCTGATGTCATCGGCTTTTATTCTTTTTGGTTTTTTCATGAAGTAACCTTCATTCGGTCTATCAGCGTTACATTGCGCTAACCACAGCTGTCTTCCTAATCTCACGTTTTGATACACTGCGAAATCTCTTATTTTTGAACGATTAGCTGATTGATAGAGTGATGTGTGGCCGTTCTTGAGTTCTATAGCGACACATGTCATCATCTGATTCTGTTTATGTTGTGTCATGTTGAGTTCACTCTGTTATTGTGATGCTCTGAAACGTCTCTCAAATTGTTTATCTTTGATCTCAATAGAAATATTTAATGTGCCGATTAATTGCTGCTAGTATTCGCAACTTTTTTTGATTCTTTTGTTCAACTTTAGGGGTTGTGACTTACCCACTGAAATATTCAGGTCGCATTTTAGTAAATATTAGTCTGCGTGCTATAGCTGTTTTTGGCGAAAGCCATCGTTATGTTCTATGTTTCTGCTTGTCTCTGGCAGTAGCACTGCAAGTAGTTGCGAAAACCGTAGTTATTAGTTTTGTGCATCACCTCTTTCTTTTTTGTTCTTTCTTAAGTCATGTTTTAATACTTTTATGTACTTTTTGTTATGTGGCTCAAATGGGTTTGTTCCAGTTAGATTGCTTTGCGTTTATACATAGGCTTCTGTGTCACATCAAGCTGCTGAGAAATTGAGCTTTTCTCTCATGAGCACTCAGTAGATTGTTCTCCATAAAATGCTCAGAGGAGATTAGAATTGTGATGCCAGTTGGGTCGTGAACGACTATAAGTATTCCTTTTTTAACAAATCAATTTATGTAACTCTTCATTACTGAATTTTTGAACGAAGTATGTATAATAACTACTGACGTCATGCGATTGTGTTTATTCTAGACCATTCATGATGTTGCGTTGTTTAATCCGTTGCTTCTGTCATCTAAAACATGATAACTTCTTGCCTTCTCGTTTTTAATGCTCCATCTCTGTTTTTTTGGAAGGAATCTTTGCAGTGAAATCCCATATGCTTGAGATACATATAGAAAACAAGGTTGTCCCTAAGTCTGTACGCACTGCTCCAGTTGTTAGATATTAGCTAGAAATTTCGATCGCTACTTCTTCTCTCGCGACTATTTTTACTCGAGCCATTCAGGGTTCAATCATCAGATCCTATACTTCCGCCACAGGAAATGAGTACCCGGTTCTTGAGTTTTTAATCAGTTAACTTTCGAAAAACTTTTTTGACACTTTGGTTTATGTTATCGTTTCTTAAGGCTCTGTCTACTTATAGCATTGCTGATAAGACAATCTGTTCACCTGATATATGCCAGGATTTTGTCGTCACTTGACTTGATCACTCATATTGCTGTATACCATCACCTGACCATGAGCTCTGTGTTTTTCACCTTATCGTGAAAAACCTCGCACGGTATACAATTTATGTTCTATTAAATGCTGTAGTCGATGGCGATCACTATAGATCAACTCTGATCTACTCTATGCGCCAAAAAAGTGGAATGCCTGCTTGTGTAGTCTGTTTTTCCAATATACCTTTCTTTGGTTGCCCCCACTTTATAAATGACTCATGTTGCTTTTCTAACTTACGAATCATATTTAGACAATTTATTTATATCTTATCTGTGTTGCTCAAATTCTTTGAAACAATCTTCATGAAATTCATTCAACGATGTTTAATCC
>CALQYR020007509.1:38238-59054 GCA_943334845.2 Auanema sp. JU1783 | reverse complement strand
ATATTATGTAAACCGAACCTTTGGATTAACAACATCGTCTATTTCGATATCTAACTGTAATATGTTGTTGATTGTATCAACAATGTCCTTAACATTGTCCATCGTAGACCTATAATAACAGAATATGCAACACAGTTTCAAACAACCAGACAGCAAATGATATTGAACGCTGATTTGAATTAAAATTTTCGCGCTCTAGATATTGGTCCCGAAACGACAACAAAAGTTGGGAAACACTCCTGGCTTCACACACTGTCTCGCTTCATGTCAAACTGAATAAACCTTCAAAGCATATTCATCATAACTATTCTTTTGTTTTTGAAATAAAATGTCTGTTGGAGCGGCTTTTCCTCTAGAATTGCTATATTCCGAAATTGTGAATTATTGTAAAGAAAGTGAAGAACGAAGAAACGTTGCCAAAACCCAATGGAATAAAGTGCGTTATTAACATTTTAAAAAGCAAGGTTACTTTAAGATTGCCGAATCTTGTACAGATAGTCCATCTTTGGAAAGCTACACATCTCTTGTGCAACAAGCATTTGCCCATGTATTTATAGTTTCTTTGACTGAATAATGAGTGCGCTTTTTAGAATAATTGTGAGACTCAATTAGAATCTATTGGCTTCCGTATCGGGTACGTGATAGCAGAGAAACTAGCCAAAGATTCTGGAAGACTGTTCAGTGAGTTAGAGGTGTCTTAGCTATTTGTTCGGCATTACTATGATAGTCTTTCATAGATTGTAAAGTTCATTTGCAAAGAGTTTTGGTGCGCAGCATTCGGAAAACAAGTGGACAACCTACGAACTAATCATCAGGTAGTTTTTTTTGAGAAGCTTTACCATGAAAAAAGGTTTTAGGGAGTATATGTGGTTCAGGACAACAAGTTTAGCTCATTGTCATGTTTTTCTGAAGGCACTCAATTCGTGAAGGAGTCAGCTCTTTATTTGGCAATTCCAAGCGGAATAATTCGTGGAGCCTTGTCTAATCTGAACGTCCAAGCTGTTGTTACTCCAACAGTAGAAACACTACCTTCCGTCAAGTTTCACATTCACATCCAACAACGTTGAATTTTTCGATGTACACTTTGTATATAGTAAAAGGAAATAAAGTTTATTTTCCGAAGGCTTAGAAGCATATTAAAAGTATGACGTGAACATTCGAAAATTTCGTGAAAACCATCTATCAGGCTTAGCATCTGAGTATTATTTCTAGCAAAACCGGAGGAGAAAAAACTCTTCTTCCGGTTAAGAGGGCCCATGGCCCGAGCATTTATACAACTTCGCAGAGAAAGGACATGTTTTAAAGATAAATTTTGTCACCTGGGCGTTCTCTTCCTTTGACATGTCATCAACCTCCCTAGATATCTTAAAAACACTTCATGTTGTAATTTGTCGTGTTTTGAAGATATTTTTCGGTTTACCTCTATACCTCTTTAACTTCGTTCATATAATTAGTTCGTTTTAGTATTCGTTATGATAAAGTTTTTGATATGATGTTAATTCTGCCAATTATGATATCAAGTTGTCTTCTGGTGCCACAACTGCCACTAGGCTGCCACTTCTGTGCAGATGCTATGGCAAGCCTTCTTATAGTTTCAATTTATTCTATGTTGATTCAATAGTTCATGATCTTCTTTCGTTTTCTTGTCTGACATTCGGTAGAACTTTGCTCTGTTTGATCCATTTCAACGTTTAAGTCTTTTCAATACTTTTGCTCTCGTTTTGAACCTCGTTTTTATAAAAATAACTTTATTGTAGAAGCTTAGTGACAAAGAGATTAATTGGAGTACCTTGCAAGTTGATATAAAACCAAAGGAGAGTATTGTGGATTGAACAGAATGAAGAGAGAGACACATGCAGTGAAGCTTATTCGTCTTCATCTTCGAACAAAAGAGTTACAGAAAGAAATGATGAAGAGGAGGAGAGAAATGGAGAGGGAGAGAGAGAGAGAGAGAGAGAGAGAGAGAGAGAGAGAGAGAGAAACAGAGAAGCGGAAAAGAGTGGAAATGAGAGAGAGCTCGAAAGAGAGGAGGCAAGATAAAATACTTCTTTGCCGTTGTCTTTACGTTTTCTTTTAATCTCCCCACCCTTCTTCACACTTTCTTCTCATTTCATCCAATTTCCCTTCTTTCATAATCCTTTTTTATCTTCATCTTAAACATTCTTTCATTTTGTCATAAGTTCTACAGATCAATCACTCTTGTCGCTTCCCAACTATTCGATTTATGTCAACACAGCCACACAAGAAACTCATTCATATGGGTCAAGTTTCCCTTTTTCTTCTGCCAAAAAACATCTTTTCCTCTGTGCTGGATGCGCCTTCACCTCTGAAAGCATCCTTCTCTCTGACCAGGACTAGTAGAGTGAGATGGGATTGACCAATGTCAAGTTTGTCCGAGTTCACTTTCCCGATGATATCTCCATGTGAAAACTGTGCTTTACAACTATACACTATACACCTCATTTTTCTTTCAATCATAGAGAGTCATTCCACTTACTGGAAACTACATTCAAAAAAACAAACGAGTGATTTCACTTGGACTTCGAAAACTTGAAGAAGCAAATGAAAACTTGGTTTCGATGAGCAGAGCATACGTTTTGTAATTTCGTTCTCCAAATAATAAAGGCCTTTGTCCTCTGGAATTAGCCTTCCTTGTCATTCTAATTGACTCTTCTAATTGGAATTTTTTTTAAATAAATGTAGTGAAATGATTTGAAATTGAATGATTGAAATTTAAAAGTTACACTTTTGGATTTTGAGATGTCTCTAACAGCTTCGTCCTATGTACTTGGGTAGAGCTGATCTACCGGGTACTAAGTTATCTATGCTTACACCTACCTCATATCTGAAACACAAATCTCTCTTGTTCTCCAGTAGATCAGGAATATTGTCCAATTATGGTAATAACAATGATAAAAGAAAATGAAAAAAAATCCGTTTATTGCATTAATTGACGTCGACAGCTGTTGCGAAAACAAAAAGATAAAGAAAAGAAAAATGAGCATCCTCTCTGCTGAAACCTCCAGATTTCAATGACCTCCTCATCCATTTCTTTCTTTATCTCTACTTGCATATACATTTCAATGTGATGATTGTAGATGTTTCAACTATACCGAAGGATAAAATGGCTATACCAAGCGTTCCATCTTAGTTACTGGCTTCCTTTCCTGACTCTCGCTTCATATACCGTGATTGGAGCGTTTATTTTTCAACTTCTTGAGAGAGATAGGGATGAAGAGCTTAGAGAAAACTATAGGAATAGAACTGATTATGCATTGAATCAAGTTTCTTTTATCTTTTCATTACACAAATGAGGTAGTTCTTAAGGTATTAGAGAGAATGTTGGAAGTTCGTTGTCACGATGTGCTGATCAAAGCAGATAAAGCTTCACAGGTAGGAAGGATAAGAACTTTTTGTAAAAATCCGAGTGATTATCTCATAGATTCATCATGCTAAAGAAGCTCTTTATTGGTTTTTGGATCATTTGAATTTGACACAAGTTATTGACGAAAAGACAGATGACACACCATGGACTTGGTTGGGAAGCATGTTTTATGCGGGCCAATTATATACAACTATCGGTACTTCCATTTTTTTGTCTCAAAAATGTGAATTTCCTCTCCGGAAATCCTTCAGAAGCTCATAACTTCCGTTTTCAGTCAATATTGAATCTGAAGTAGTTGTCAAATGAGTAAAATGAGAAAGAGAGAATGACTAATTATTAATATATAGGCTATGGATATCCAACAGCTCAAACAACGGGAGGAAGAGTTGCCAGTATATTCTACATTCTGTTCGGCATTCCAATCTTTCTCATAATTTTGAAGGTATGCACTTCACAGTAATGTGAGCAATCACAAGTTTCAAGGATATGGGACAACTGTTATCACGAGGTCTTCGTAAACTCTATAAGAGGATGGGAGCTTCTCGAAAGAAAATCGTAGAGGTGACACCTATCAGGAAAATGTCTATACCTGGACTAGTTAGTTTCTCATCGGAATTATGAAATCAAGTGTTTTTTTCCACAGAATAAAACAGGGAAGACCAATAAGACTAATGAAGAGCTCACCGATGGGTTCACCAATAAGAAGGTTTGAAGAGGGTATAGATATAGATTGTACCGGAAGTGCTTTAGAACCATTATCATGAGAAAGGGTTTCCGATTCCTATCGCTCTTTCCATCTTACTTCTTTGGATTGTATTCTCAGCTTCATTGTTTTGTATTTGGGAACATCAATGGGGGTTTCTGACTTCCGTTTACTTCTTTTTCGTCTCCATAAGGTAAACATTTCTTTGTTCTAGTGTGAAAAGTACGTTAAGCACTGTTGGCTTGGGCGACATCGTTTTTTCAAATCCGGACATGATGCTCTTCAACTTTATTCTAATTCTAATAGGATTAGCCTTATTGTCAATGTGTTTTAATCTAATTCAGGTAAAGATTTTCATTCGATTCTGGAGATAAATTTAAAACAATTGACTTCAGTAAATCAAATGACACATTAAATGTCTTCTCTTTCATCATTAATGACTTCAGGCATCGTTAGAGAGATTATTAGATCGTTTGCTCGAAGAATATATTGAAGAGATCGAGAAAATGGCTGAGATTGTAGCAAATGAAGAATGTTTGGAAGAAGAAGCCATTCCTTTAGAGTTTAAAATGACTGGTAATTGAAGATATCATTTCTCTAAGTAACTTTTCATTAGGTAACTTGTTGACTTTACCGATGAAGAGAGTTACACATGACAACGGATTGATTGCAGAGGCAAAGGGGTGGATGGCTGGAAGGTTTTTCTTTTCATGCTCATATAAACTTCTAATAATTGTTTAGGATAGCAGAGAATTTACTGGCTTCTCGTCTTGGTCCTATAAGCGATGAATCTGATTCAGAAAATGAGGAAGACGTTAAAGTAAACAAGAAACACATAAACGTTCACAATCCTCCTTCCTTTTACAGACCAACGAAGAAATAAAGATCGAAAACGGAAAACCAGATAAAGGAAAAACTTTAAACGGTATATCGTTCAAAAAGCATTGTTTAAATTCTTTTAAAGCTCGTAGAAACTCATCTAAGATAGCTTATAACATGGGAAGATATCGCTTTCATCGTAATAGACCTTTGTTCAACACAATCAGAACTTTGGACAAAATCAAACCACAACAGGGAGATTTTAGGTAAACGCGTACACTATACATAACTCAATAACGTTTTGAAGAGGAATGATTCTCTCGAAGTTCATTCAATCGGATAGATTGAACAGAATTGTTGATGAGGGGAATGCGCAAGGTCCAATGATGGTTACAACAAGCTGTCAGACTGACCTTCCAAGCTTCCCAACAGATTGTAGTTATTCCGATTTAGAAAGACTCAAAAAAGGAAGACGTTGGAAAACAATTAGAAAAGGTTAAGAAAAACAGATATCCTTAGCTGAGTCTCCATGTTTATAGATTCGAACTCTTCTTTCTCAACCGTCTATACTAATAGCATGATGGTAGACGATGAATCCCTGCTTTCAGCTGCGTATTGTGACTTAAAGGTAATTTCTTAAGCTCAGAATAATAAACACATTTTTTAATAGTTTGATTACTCAACGGAAGTAACTAGTCCAATTCTGAATATGAGGTCAACGTTATCTATTTTCAAGGTGAGAGCTTAGTACACTGTTCTTCAGATAACCTTTCAATCGATTTGAGGTTGACGATGAAGAGCCTGCTCTACCAAGTGAACTATTCAAAACCAGTGTTCCTGCCTACAGATCTCCTCCGCAAGTAACGTTTATTTCTTTTCGTGATTTAATCCCTTGTTGAGGTACGTTTGAATTCAAACTTAGACAGTGTCAGAGAACGACTGTCACCAAGATCTGAAAAAGTTAGGACCCGGCTTCAGCATTTTGCATCAGATTCAAACTTAAAATGTAACAACTTGCTGAAAGTAGAGAACTCTGATGAGAGCACATTAGAACGTATTTGTGGTCTACTACCTAAAGATTTTGAAAATGTTTCAAACAGGTAACAATATGAAGATAAAAAGGTGTAACATTCCTTGTTACAGAAGCTCAGCAATGGCAGATTCTGGATACGATAAGTCTTCTGAAGCACGAGACTTGGTCCAGAAGCCTGATATTGATGTAGATGAGGTGTTGTAGCTAAAGAGCTTTACAAAATCAATGCGGGTTTTTCTTTTCTTATCGCAATGTTTCCTTCAAACGGGTTTATGAATAAATATTATGTTGAAGACTGTTGCATGATGAATGTAGGCAGAAGCTCTCTACTCTCGTAGCGATGTCCATATAGAAACACTCCTTTATTACTTTACCTTCCTTAGATATTTGCATACTATCTTGAAGATTTTGTGTAGCCGACGTTGAAAACAAGCAGCTGACTAAAAAGACTTTCTCTCTTCTCTTCTCTCTCTCTCTCTTCCTTTGACTGTAGTGGAAGTCTATCAAAATAAATATTTCGATGATCGATGAATAACTAGATCCATTTACCTTTATTCTTCTAATTATTTTATTTTAATAGACAATGCCCCTATCTCGACGTTGCGAGATCATCTCAGATTACGGTATAATTATGTAAATTTCGAAAAAATCGAAGAAAAAAAGTAAAAAGGAAAATGTGTAATGTTGAAAAGAAAAGTTTATTTGTTATCCACTTGAATCTGTTGAGAAAATTTGTTAACAGAAATACAGTAGTTGTTACTTGATATGCATATTTGATGATAAGAAGATTATAGAGAAACAAGCTATTTACATAACTATTACGTCAATATGAACTACCATGACCTTACTATGAGAAAATTATGAGGAAATATCGAATTACTTAATATTAAAATAATATTTATTCTAATTACGTAATGCGATTATGCTGCACGTTTGTAGAGTTACAACTTCGAGCAACACAAAAGAGCCGAAAGTGAGCCTATGATATGAATCCATGTTGTTGAATGAAGAGTGTTGTTGAGTGCTTCTCTATCCACTCTTATAGCTTCTTCCCCTCACAATCCAAACTCACTTCTTACTGCTTTATAATAATTCTCCATTTCATTTAGTCTCTAGTCTGGGAAAAGTTTCTTCACGTATTTGTATCTCTTCGAACGGTTTCTACCTCTCCCTGTTAACAGTTTATGTCATGTACTGATATGCTAATGAGCAAACTACACACATGCTGCTTCTTATACAAACTTGTAGAGAACTCTTGTTCCTTAACAGAGTTTACATGTAGGAACTTCGAATGCCTTTGATTTTTCATAATCATAATATTGAAAAAGTTGTGTTATCAGGTGACACGTGCGGCTTTACAAGATTGCGACTACGGCCACTTCATCTGAAGAGATGGATATATCTTTACTTCAGCAGTAGATGCTCCAGAAAAGTGAAATACCCACTTTGAAACATTAAGCCAGATGCTTTGGTCATTCTTGATTAAAATCTATCTTGTATACTTGTCTATTCGTTTTCTTAATGAAGCTTTGAACTATCCATGTTGCGATTCAACCAATCATATGCTGAATAAACAAACCTACAGTAATCTTCATAGTTTACTCAATGTTTTCTTCCGGAATAGTTAGAATCCCTCAGTTGTGTATGTGATGTATATGAAAATACATGTCGAATTCTTTAATCATCCAATAGTACAGTAGTCTGCCTTCCATGTACTGTAGATGAGAGATTCTCGGAGATCACTTATTCTGATTATATCTTAAATACAGTGAAAGGGGTTATCTTAACATTTGTAGAAGAAGAGCCTGCTTGTTTTTTTCCATACAATTTATCAACAAAGTAATATATGGGAGGAGATACTTCTGCTTATCTCAGTGTTGGGTAGAGCAAAGCGCGCAAAGCCTAGGGGGCGGAGTCACTGTCCTGTCAATTGCTCTCATCTCATCTTGAGTATGTTCAACGTGCCAGCCCTTGTAGGCACTTCCACGTCGTCTTCCACGAACAGCTTTAACCATCAGCAAGCTATCATTGACCGTAATACTTCAGTTTCTACTAATTCATTGAACCCACTTCACGGATCTGCTTCTATAGGATCCAGCGAACAACATAGTGATCATCTCAAAAGCTCTACCAATTTATCATTGAGACTATCAAAAAAATCTACCCCGTCTACATCACTGAGCTCTTTACCCTTTACTACACCTCAATTTCCTAATTACGCAAAGACGTCTATCACGACGGGTATTGTCGGAGCGCCAACTGGCGCCATTGGCGCTGAATGTTTAGCAGCTAATACTTCTGCTAGTACTGCTCCATCTCTTAATCCTTTAATATTCAACAGTGATCTCAAGTATGTTTGAATCTTTTTTTCCTTTTTGTTCATTCGTATCTTGTTAGCAAATGATATCCGTAGGCTCATGAGCTGTTACTTTCGTTTACCATTCTATTATTCATTTTGAACAACTAATATTCAAATATTCTCTCGTGTTTATTCTTAATATTGCCCTCAGTTTAAGGAACGATTTGAAATGGGGGGAAGTCGAGAATACCAGTTCAGAATTGAGCTCCTTGCACAATACAGTTGGAAGCTCCTGGAGTGAGCAATTACCGTGTTTAACTGGTCAGTTTACATATTTAATATCTCTAGAAAAGAAGGACGAGCCTGTACATAGAGAGGTTTTTGGTTAATATCTCAAGTATCTGTAAGAGCTATAGGTCTAATAATTTGGTTCAAGTGAAATATTGTGTGAGGAAGAGAAGAATTTGTATTGTCAAAGGTTACTGTAATCTCGGGAGGGGGTGGGATGTGCAAAATGAAAACTGTGGTAGAGAATGTGATGAAGCTTCGACGACGACACGAAGACGATGACGACGATGTCGACGACTGTCTGAGCGCTCCGGCATCCGCTATTGTAATTTCTGATATTTCTCTGTGTGGCTGGCGATCTGTTGACATTACATAGAAGATGTTCACGAACACAAACAAATATAGATAAAGAGAGAGGATGCGGTAGAAGAAACAGAGGTAAAAATGATGAGAGGGGGAGCAGCACATCTAGATAAACGGATATAAGAGATACTGTTTCTCTCTCCCTATTTTTCTGTTCTCTATTTCTCTCCATGCCTCCTTGTGTCTCGTTTATCTGATAGAGAAATAGTTTTTGCTTTTATCCCCATCTTCACCTTCTGATGCTCAAGAATAATTCCTCGCGTGCCGTCTGATGCAAAGAATATCCAATTCGAGATACTTCCTTGTTTGAAAAAGGGATTTTACCTTTAAAATATATTTCCAGGATCTTATCCGAATTCCTACTTCACATGGGAGCATAATTCCACAGCTTATCCATATGATTCGTCCCCGTACTTCCCCAGTGGGATAGCAACCGGTTACATTAAAAGAAAATTATAATTTTAAAATATAATTTTAGGAACAACATCAGCTATGTATGCACTACCTCCAGCCGATCCTTTCCAAAAAACGGATGCTATGCTAACAGAAGCAGCAGAGGCAAAACATGTCAGTCCTGACAAACTAGAGTAACGGTTTCAAAGACAGACTGAAGATATGGAAATTTTCAGACCAAAGGTGGTTGATGATGAGGACGGTGTAGATGAGGATGAAGAGATTGACGATGGAGAAGATGGAACAGGTTTGAATTTCGAAAGATTTCTTTCAAGTTTATGAAAAAAACTATTAAGGTAAGAAAAAAACAAGAAAACGACGTGTTCTGTTCACTAAAGCCCAAACGTACGCTCTTGAGAGTCGGTTCGCCATTCAGCGTTATCTGGCAGCTAATGAAAGAGAACAACTTGCCGCCGAAATTAATCTCACACCTACTCAAGTGAAAATTTGGTTCCAAAATCATCGGTAGAGTAACTTATTTGAGATTAACGTTGAATCGCCGTTTATAGATATAAAACGAAGAAAACAATGCAAGATAAAGGATTAAATTCAAATATTCTTGCCAATATGTCTACGGGTACGAATGCGTTCACACCTCCAACAGGGTCAACAGCGTTTAGCACCAGAGGGTGAGTTCATAGTCTTTATTAATAGGTTCAAAAGAAGATTTTACAGCTTCAGAATGCCGAATTTGTCCTTAAATACAGTACTGGTACGAGATGGAAAGCCATCAGAGTTATCTTCCTCACCATGTCAAGCAGCAGCAGCAGTAGCATTTTCAAATACAACCAACGGGTTCGTTTCCACACCATAGACAGTTCAACGTATTCTTCCATTTAGATATTTCTCAGCTTCTGCTGGTTATTTGCCGTCGGCTAACTACTTGTCCCAAACACCAACAACTACAACCTACATGAATATGAGGAGTGGTTTTTGGTAGAAGCATTCCGAATAAAGGCAAAAAAACTTCATTTTCATTATTTTAAGCTCAAATTGTGATATAAACCCTTGTCTTATATATAATTAGATTGAATTTATGTAAATCCACAGTATTTATTGATTGATGATGCTCTGATAAAATCATTTTCGTACTCATGCACCCGCGTGCGGTTGTTCCTACTCTCTTTCACGCAACTTCAACTATATGCTAATTTAAGAGAAAGAAAACAAATTCCACGTGTTGGAGCATTTATTGTGAACGATGAACATCCAAGAAAGAGTCGTGAACTTCATTTCAAAAGTGAATTTTACTTTTCAAACAGTAATTCTCTCTACCTTCATTTTCAGGTGTTTCCCAAAGAGAGAAAGACATCTTCATTGTTTGTTGCCAAATCATGATCATCTGACCAATGCTTATTTATAGGAAGAGAAAACCTTTGAAGTTATTTTTCATCTCTTACCCTCTCGCTGTTTTCTTCATTCTGGATATTACCCTAGTTTATGCTCTGATCGTAAGTTTGGGGAAATTGAAATATGAACCGATTGACTACCAGAAGAAAACAGTGAGCTATAAGTTGAAGAAGTTGTCTAACTTCCTCCAATATAGGTGAATGAAATGTTTTTGAATTACAAACATATAAGAACCCAGAATGTCTTCGTATACAGTGAATCCGTCACTTGCAACAGAATAATCATGTATTCTTTGAATATCGAAACAGTCATATCTAAGCTATGTTCAGGGAAATGTATGAAGAGAACATAAAGTATGCTCGATTAGATGCTCCTCTCACAATGACCATTTTGATGCAACTCTGTTTATTGTTAGATTCACCTCATACTAATAGCATTGGATCATTGTCTAATTTCAATCTCAAGGGACCAGGGTCTCAGTTACGAGTTTTTTATTCCTTGAATTGCTAGTTTTCAGATGTTACCTCACCAGATGGCTGGACAAGGTAGATTCCTTGAGAGGTAATAGTTCTTGATAGCTACTAGCAAAAACATTATTCTCACAGAAACTTCCGGATCAAAACAATCGAACTACAATGATCAAATAATTAACTTCTTGGCAATGTCTACGTCTTCTCAATTAAATCTCACTGATCTTCACAACACTTTCGAAGTTTTTGAAGAAAAAATTTTAACATTTTTCACATCTACAGTGAGTGACTTAGAAATTAAAAAGTAAAGTCTCGCAGGATAATGAACCCATTTGGCAAATGTCGCATCAACTCCATGAAGCTTTGAAGAAGATAGAACTGAACGCGGAACTATCCGAGAAACTTCTGAAGTCTCTATTTCATTTTGTTCACTTTATCAAAATGCTTTCTACGTAGACAATATATCTCCATTGAAGAAAATGACTTTTATCAAGCCAACCAGTACTTTAAAGCTGATTTCACCTCAATTTTGGAGCTACTACAAGGATTGAAAAAAGAAGTTTTTTGTATCTTCTTTTGATTCTCCAAAGTTCTGTTAAGGTTGAGCTCGCAAACATGACAAAACAAATGACCCCAGGTTTCTTTCTAATTAATCTTTTCTAAACCTGCTTCTCATCGTTCTAGTTCATATTAATCTTTGTCGAAACATCATAGATCAATTTCCAGTATACTATGGAGAACTATCGAAGTCCATGACCGAATTCTCTGATAAATACATAGGTAAGCAGTTATGCTTGTACTGGGAGAATGTACTTGCAAGTAACCTGCGACGGTGTGTGTTGCTCATCCACAAACGATTATGTGGAGAATTTTTTCACCGAGCTACTACGGGAACTATTCGAGAGTTTGAGACTGGAAAGGATAATGGATGTAAATTCAGAAAAAGTAATATTATGAGTTCATTCCAACCTTTACACTATTGTTGTAGATCACTAAAAAAAGTAGCCGTGTTGTAATAAAAGTTGGAGAAACCTTAATTGCTGGATCATCCTCCCATGGCTCTATGTATGCTGTTTACAAGAGCTATCACACTTCTTTTCAGTTTTGGAAATTTATTACCAATACCATACCGGAAAGGATTCCTTAACAACCTCGGGGAATTCAATGATGTATCAAAGCTATATCCGTATTTAGACGTTCCACACATTATTCAAGCACCAAATGTTGAGAGATTAAAGAGCTTAGTTTCAAAACATCTTTCAGGAAGACAAATATGTCTTTCTTGGCAACGGTGGCTCCTTCCATCGTTCGAAAGACATTCTTCGCTTAACTCATTTCTTCATGCAACATTTCATTTTTGGGAATTCTATTTTCAACACGTTCCAATGTATTGAGAAGAAAAACTTACTCGCAGAGACTTTGAAACAAGTAATGGACGAGAAAAGTATTGTAAGAGTAACACGAACTGATTCAAAACGTAAAGAGTAAACAATTTAGGAAACGGATATCTTCGACAATTTGCCAGATGATGGAGTTCTGATTAGATTTTCCAAAAACAGTGGTTATTGAATTATTTGTTCATATGCATTTAATCTGTTCAATTAAGAAACGGAAATATTTCATTTCGACACGAGGAGCATTGCAAAACCTGTGACACCTTTCTTCACGGCTTAACTTCGGAAGAATGAACAATAAATCAGATTTAGGCAATTCAATAGTTGGCCTATAAACATAGCGAAGCAGTAACGATCTAGCCATCTTAATCTGAAAACAATACGAAAATTAAAAGACGAATGCAATCTCATTATACTTTGGAGAAAATTTTAAACAAAAGATGTTTGGAAGATAAGGCAAAGCAACCGATATCAGAAGACAAACAACTACTATAAGCAAGTTGACTAAGACGTAAATTGCTGAAAATTAAAAGAATTAGTTGAGATATTTCGAAGTGTCTCCAGTTGACCTAAAATTGGTAAAGATTTAGTTTTCGGAATCATTGATGAGAGTATTCCCAGGATGAATGATAAAGACATGACATTCGTGAGTCCGACTGTGAGCTTCCCCATCATGTCTGAAGCTTTGATGAATAATCCAAATATTGAGAACACATTAAGAATGAAGGAAGGGATAATGATAAGCGTGTAATAGTATATAAAATTTCTTTTCAAGTAGATGTCAAATCGTGCCTAAAAATGAAACTTCATCGACTTCTCACGATATTTGAATACTATTTGAATATGAACGAAATCATTGGGACGAACATCTTCTACAACAGCGATCATTTCGGTTACTTGCCATTCTCCAGTCCCCTTAAGATATAGATTATCATGAGCTAATTTGAATACTAACCGTAGTGGAGAGGGGAAAGGGGTATGGAGTAGTTATGCTGTTTGTTAAGTTCTGAACATTAGCCGAGAATGCTTGGGATAAAAAGCGCAAACTACAAACTTGTTGATCAAGCGGAAAGTTGCGAACCTAATTTTGAAGAATAATTATATGTTTAACTTATACACATACATCCACATTACAAATGGATGACATGAACATTGTTGTGTATATTTCGATAACTCCCGTACTTCGAAGCTGAAAACTTGCTCATTAGGAACTATTGACTAGGTTCTCACTAACCATTGTGAACTTCTGCTTATCTTCACGAAAATCCTCGAAATATTGACTGGAAGGCATCTTGTATCTCGTTGAAATGCCAACTTTACCTCTGTGTTGGAGTTAAGTCAGGTTTGAACAACATTGATTCAGGTGGATAGACTGTCTCGATCCCACCATATTGACTTGAATTCCAAGTAAGACGAGGATCTCGGTAAGTCTAAAGATGCTAATGCTTTTGTTAGTCATTTGTGAAACCTTACTATTATAAACTCGATGACAAAATCAACACGTTCATTCGGCTCATTCTTAATAACAATTTACTTGGAATAGAATTCAAAACAAACTAAGCCAATCAGCTTAATGAATCCGAGATGTAAGTTGACGTTGAATACCTCAGTGGAGTCACTTATATTAGCTAAAAATATCATCGTTTTCAGTGATCAGTGAAGCCTACCTAAAGAGTTAATTGGGCCAATCGAGGGATTTACTTTCAAGATGACTTCATCATACAATTTTTGCTGATGATCAAAGAAATCTAAAAAAGATGCGTACAGCAGTTTCTGAAGTTCAAAAACTTACTCTCTTTACAAAATATTCGGGAGAAGCACAAGAGTGTTAGAACTTCTTTCATCTGCACAATGCGTGCAAGTCATATTCTATTTCCATGTCCAACCAAAAAGTAACTCTAGACATTAATTTGAGTAAATGACTTTGAAATGATGTCACGTGGCTACCTAGTCGCCACGCTCATTTTCAAATTTGCATTAGCAGCCAACGGTTGTGAAATGAAATACTTTATTTAATAAGACATAGATGCTTGTGTGGGAGAATCAGCTGCTATGATTTGTCTTGATTCTCCTTTAACTCGGTTTGCTCGACTTCTGCTTTTACAGCAATAGGATAACCATTTTCCCGAATGACACGTGCTATCACCAGGGCAGAATCTATAATAACAAATCTTCTGATGAAAATGGAAAACAAATATACTTGTGATCGCAGCTTTTGCCCAACAGTTCTGTTTTTCCCCACCAACGCTCCAACTGAACTACTTCACCACCGTTTTCGCATTTGGGTGTATAATCGTTATTCCAGTCCTCTTGATGAAACAGATAATTTAGCGGAATAGAGTTATATTTACCTTCAGTTTGTTTATCACAACATATTCCAAACCCAAAACCACCAAAACGACAGCTCGAATGATCTGGACATTTCATCAGATCCGAGCAAAAGCCATTTGGAGATTTATTGGCACCACAGGTGTTATAATCCTCTACAAGTATGTATGTGCAAGGCAGCAAACTTGTGAACTCACGTGGTATACAGTACGCAAAACAATCATCTTCTGTTGCGAAAGAGTTGTATCCTTCATCATTCCCTTCGAAATAATATTTGAAGCACATAGCTAGCTCTTTGTCATAATAATACTTAATTACAGATAATTATTCGAAAAAAATAGAATGAAACGAACTCTAAATCCTTTATTTGGACCAGCAGTTCCTCTTCTAAGATCCAACTCACAGTCTTCAGCTGAACGTTCGTGCGTTTGACCAATTTGTATTTGTATTAAACAAATTAGCATGAAAAGCATCTCTGTAAGATGTCAGGAGAACGAATGAACAACAATCAAAAACTAAGAAGGAACTGAAAAAAACAAATTAACCTTGATCCGCTTACCTGTTACCTAATTGACCATCTGTTCTCGTGCATATCGACTCTTTTACAAATTAGATACAAAAAAACAGAAAATTTTAATTTTACCCAGTTCTTATTGAAACTTCTTCGTGTCGTTTTCCTCCTTTTCTTCTCTCATTTTACATTTGAATGGAAAATTTCATTCTAATGAAATAATAAAAGGTACATTAAGCCTCGCTGGAAAGTATTTGGAAGCCATTTGAAATAAAGAATTCTTGGAAAAATTTGTTTTGGAAGGCCCTGGTCAGATCCTCATTCAAGCTTTCCATCCATTTTTCTCAGTTCTCCTCGAAAGATATCGTTTGTTCAGAAACCTCATTTTCATCATGCATGTACGTATGTATGTACATCAGAACTCAATAAAAGGTCAGCATGATTTACTCTATCAAGAGAATACTCTCCCCATACATGGCTGACGTCATAAGCTTTCAAGAAATGGAGCTGTTGCATGTAGAGCATTACAACAAAATTCATTTAAGCTGACAAAGTTTCTCTTCTTCTCTCCAACAACTTGACAACTTTCATTCTAAACCAAAGAAAATTAGAACAATCATTAAGTGAGGAAGGTTTTCACTTGAATCTCCTTTATCTTTTTTTCTGCTTATAGAGAAATTGTGTATGTTAGATTAGAAAGCAACTCTTCAATAACTAAAAAAGGAAAGCGAGAAGGGGGGAGGGTGTAGAAAAAGGAAAAAAAGATAGAGCAAGAAGACGAGAGGAAGGAGCGAGAGAGGATGTGAAGTCAAGCACACAAAGTTAGTAGATGATCAAGCTGCTTTTTTCTCAGTTTATTCCGCTTTGATTTCTTACGAGTCTATTGCTTCTTCATTGAAACGCTTGGCTTGTTTGGCTGAGCAGATTAAAAAAAAATTCATTGATTATTCCTTGTTTGACTGCTTTTCTTAAAAGGTTACATGTAATTAGAAGCGTTTTGGAAGAATCTCGCTACTCAATCTCATACATGATGTCCCGAACCGCAATGAGACAGTTAGCATTTGAATAAGATTGGAATCTGTCTTCACTCATTTCATTTTCTTATTTTCAACATACAGAACGCACAGAGCGGTTGCCTCTTCCGAGCTGTCCAGTTGTAAATGGCTGAGTTAGTTCCAGAAATTCCTAACAAGCTTCATTAAGAAGTCTATAACTCATTTCCTCTTTCTATTTCATTCAGTTCAAAGTAATTCTCTTAAAACTTTCTTTATTACCTTCATAAAAGCTTTTATTGATTTTATTTTTTGCTTCTTCATGTTTTCCTAGCTGAATATGGCAAATCTTTAACGACATTTGTCTTTCCTCTTCTTCAACTTACTAACACATGTTAGAGAGTCTCTCCTTATCTTCCAAACTCCAAAGAATGTATCTCATTGCGCAAAACTGGGGACATGATCCGCCTCTTTCATTTGCATACTTTCCTATTAATGGCAATGAAGAGGGTTCGAGTAAGAAATTGTTATTAAATTTCTTTTTCCTCCACCAATAATCTGCTTCCAAGTTATCCTCTTAATCCTGTAAGATTTCCTCTCAAGACCTCTCTTTTTTTCCAATCTTCATGTGAATCACAAAATTTGGTTGGACGGTCCTCCGAGCTTAATTTTCGTTTTTTGCTCTCTCTGTATCTTTTCTAATTATTCGTGAGCTTGTATGTTTTCCAGAGAGATGGCGCTTAACTTCGATGAACCAGTTAATACAACAAATGCCACAACTTCTTCGCAGGATGAAATGATTCTGGGAACAATGGGGACAGTTAGTTTTTCTTAAGCTCACCACAAATAAAGCTTATAATTGAAGATAGAAGTTGCGATTCTCATTTGTATTCTTTGTGTAGGAGGCCCTCTAAACGTTTTATCATTCCAGAAATCTCTTTTAGCCTTTCGGTTTTTTGTTTCTCTCAAATTCAATTAAATTTTAATTCTCCTTTTTAGGAATCACAAAGCTAAAAGTCCAATTCTACTTTTACGAATAAACTTGAATATTGCTGACTTAATAACCATATTAGTATATGTTCCACGTCAGATCATCTGGATGTTAACGTATCAGGTACGTACTCTCAAGCATATTCGAGTACCTTATAGCTTATAGTGGCTAGGAGGGGAGTTGTTGTGTCGATTGAACTCATTCTTCTCAACATTCTCTTTTTACTTAATTTCTTTCATTATTTCATGCATATCCATAGACAGAGTATATGGAGCCTACAACATAAGGTTTACCATTCACTTACTGGACAACCCAATGTGATTAAATCTATTTAAGCTCCCTCACAGCTCACAGGCAGTCCTATAGAAGATGTCGGAGTCTTTTAACAGTAGCTTGGGTATTAGCATTTTTTCTCAGTATTCCTCAAGTCATCATATTTCGCACTATAAATCCAATAGAAAGTTTTAGGTGAGAAACTTATTTTATAACTTGTGAACACTGTTTTCAGTCAATGTGTGCCTCTGTGGACTGTCATCAACTTTCACGCGCATCCTGTTATCCTAAACAAAAGTCTTCCTGAGCACGTACGTGAGGCAGTAAGTTAAATATATAGAGAGAATGTTCTCGTCACTTCTAAAACTGTAGGCGAGCAGGGAATTAAAACTAATTCAACAAATTGAACATTTGTATAATGTGGCTCATTTGTTTTTTGTCTTCTGGATACCATGTACCATAATCGTTGTTTGCTACTTGACTGTGCTATTCATCCTGCAGGGACATATCAGTGAAAGTAACTTTAAACCCTAGTTATATCAACGTTGTCTGTTCTTCAGATAACTCCTGTACATCTTGGATTAAGAGCGGAAAAATGCATTCGAACATAGGTGCGCAAAATGAAGTCGACATAAAGTAATATGTTTCGTTTAGATTATCCTGTGTCGGCCAGCTCAACAATGCTTCCAGTTGAAGAATCATCATGTGTTGTTAAGATAAAAGAGTATTCAGGGAATACTAGGAAGTAATTATGTCTTTTGTCTTTCTAGGGAATGTTCAATGGATTCACGTTGTGGGAACAACAGTCACCAATCGAGATGCTCAAATCGATTAGGAGCTGTAGCTGTAACAACTATCCACAAAGCCAAACAGGTCAGAAAGAGTTGTAGAATAACAAGTTTATGGGAATTATAGCACGCCAAGAGACAAGCTGCGTGGATAATATTGGCCTACTTGACATTCTGGACTCCTTATAACGTCTTAGCAGTTCTTTCTTTGCTCGACTTAGGTCAAATACCATTTCTGCTCAGTTTTTTGAATTCTTTAATATGTGCAAACTCTATCGTAAATCCGATAATATATGGTGTTTTTCGCAAACGCTCATAATACTCTGATTGAAATAAAGAAACTTTCGTTCTCTATAGAAGTCGTGAGCAGATGAAAACCCAACACGAGTTTGGAAAATTGTTGTGTAAATAGTCCAACTCTCGATGATTGATGTCAATAAAAGCGATATAGGGTCACTGATCTTCTTTTAGTTTTGAAAAAAATGAGGAGAAGAGGAAAGCTCTAAATGTTTTCAAATGATCTCTTGTTCAAAAGGAAATTTTTGATTCACAGTTTCTGAAGACACACGAAACATGGTTGCAAGTTCTCTCACCTTATAAACACTATCATTATTTGTATAATTAGTATAAGAGTTCAGTTGTGGATTGTACGAGTTCACAACATCAATTTTCAGACAAAACAATTCTAGAGTTGAACACGATGTGCAAATATACTTCTGGAGGTTGTCCCGTTACAATCTCCGAAATGAGTATATATAGCGAAAGATCTTCAACTAAGACTCATCGCATTCTCAGTGATGGCTTACCGTTTGATTATATTACTTGCTTTTATCTCAACCACACTAGCTTTTCCACCTGGAATAGAAAACATTCCACCTCCACCAAGGGTAAGTCATAATTTTCGTTCTTGAAACATTTTATAATCAGGAGCTTCCACCAGGCTTTGCTGAAATTCTTCCTTCCGATGTTGTACAACAGCTTCAGCAAGTACATGAAAGTGATACGATGAGTCCATTGGTACGTATTTGTTTGACAAATAGATTTCTCATACTCGTAACAGGAAAAACACGAGAAAATTGATCAAATTCTTGTCAATTTGCCAGAGGATATCGCTGATCGTTTGCCAAAGCCCCCAGGCTTCGAAAGCCTACCTCAGAATGTAAAAGATCACTTGAAAGATTTGCATAGAGATAAAGTAAGTCTTCTAACAAGACGAAAATGACGATGATGAGATGATCCTTTTTAGAGTTTAACTTGGCGTAGTAGAATGGATAAAGTTCGTGAATACTTGTCTAGCCAGCCAGAAGAAATTCGAAGACTTCTTCCACCAATGGGACCTCCTCCACCACCAGGCTTCGGACCAGCTCGTATGCCATCATTTGAACGTCGTCAATAAGGCACATATTCCTCCTTTAATTTATATAATAAAGTATTCTGAACGATTCATATCGAACACATTCGAAAATAATTAAACAAACGAATTGCAAACAAAAGTTTCATCTGATGACCTTTCCATGTCATGTCAAGTATTGTATTTCATTGGCTCATCATGGAACTAATGAATTAATGACAACTTCGGAGATTGTGTTTCTTTCGCAGTACGTACGTAGCTTTATGATCTTTCAGACAGTCATCCAGCTTTCTCAAAACATCTACCAATCATTTTCTCATTGTTCTTATTGAATGTTACCGTCTTTCCTTATCATCTCTATAATCCAAAGTTATATACTCCTACCGTTTTAATCCTCTTCAATGATAAACAAATTAGTTTGCAATGGCACCTTATTTGACTGAACAAAATATTTTTTCAACCTGGTTGGAAATTAAACTTTTCTGTTCAACTATCCTCAATCTGTAATTATTCAAATAAAGAAACACCTCAACCCGTTTTGTTTTTATTTACTTTTAAGATACACAAGAATAATCTCCTCTTGCAAAATAATACTAAGTTTGATAAGATCTTAAGTATAAAATGCATGAGTTAAAAAACAAAAATCAGTCCATCATGAAGGCGTTGTTGCTTCTCGGGCTAGTTTCCATATCATATTGCCTGAAAGGGCGTCAGGTATACTTTTTCTCAGAGTTGTAACTACGATATCATTCCAGATAACCACAACAGGATTCGATGCTGGACCAATCGCTAAAACTAAACCCATAAAAAGTATTACAAAGCTTATGTAACTAAAACAGTTATGTTTTATAGAAGTATTCTCAAGCAGTAGCACAAATTTGGGGACCATTTTGGAAGGTGGAAATGGTGTTCAAACATCGGGAATGAGCGGATCGTTTGGTAGTATGAACACTGGCACGATCATGACACAGGGTCCCACGAAGACTGTGAACATAAAGTTTTCTCCAGGACTCGATCCCAATAAT